>CM053501.1:40540346-41140346 GCA_028627145.1 Eidolon dupreanum | reverse complement strand
GGAAAGATAATGAATGACATCATTCCTGATTAATTTTACAATACTAAAAAATGAATTGTGTAAGAAAGTGAGGAAAGGACAAGCCATCTCATATAACTTTTACTTTTTGCATATACAGAAAATAAATGCAAAAGAGCTAGCACATAATCTGAAATGCTGTTTTAAGTATTCTAAATGATTTTCTTAGTCTCATTTATTTGCCTCTGGTGGAAGGAACAGAGGTAGGAAGGAAGGAGATGTTTTCATTCTGTACCTTTGAACTGCTTTTGTGCCATTTGAAAATCACTATGTGCATATATTACCTATTACTTTAATAATAAAAATAACCTCAATCAAAATTTGCAATATTTAACAAATCCTAGTTATTTTAAATAATAACTGATTAGTAAATAATTCTGAATATTCTACATCTGAAATAATAGGTCAGGGATAAAAATATAAAACCATATTTAAATAAATATATAAGCTCTATACATTCTATATTTATGTAATATATATATTATATGTAATATAATTATGTAACACAATGTATATGTATATATATATTCATACATGTATTTATACTTATATATAGAGATCCGAAGAGCAATAGTTTTTCTTAATACCAAAAATATTAGTGATTTATGTGGAAAACAAGAACAATTCTTCCTACAGAAGACTGATATGAAATACATAATTTGTATCATGCTTATTGTATACCTACTTTTTAAAAATACAAATGTATAATTTAAAGATGCAAAGATGTACATTTTCCTAATAAAAAACAGAAGATAAATATTTATTTACATCCACTTTTATGATCTCTACCGCACAAGATATTTTAATCAGTTTCAATTAAAAAAAATTGACATAAAGCACTAATTTTCCCCTATTAAAAAAGGAGAGGAAAAGTTATTCAAAGAGCCTGTTGAGGCTTTAGTTGGCATCAGATTTCACAAAGCAATACATGTATTTGGATGTTTTGCATTTATTTTAAATTTCTTAGGTATCACTCTCATTGTGTTCACTAGTCCATAACGGGATGGGCACCAGTTTCTAAAGGAAGCGAGTGACCAGCTAGTTGAACAGGAGCTCCTGCATTAGTTCCTCCAGGAGGCCTTGGAGAGGTGCCGGCCCCACTGCACAGCCTTCTAGCCACCAGCAAACCAGCACATGGCCTGGAGGAGGAAGAAGGGGCAGGTGACATGAGGCACAGCATTACAGAAAAAACTACTCCGATTCGTCCTCATCTCTTTCTTGTTTCTCTCCTTAATTCTCCTCTCCCCTCACCTTTTCTTTCTCTTTTTCTCCAGGGCCCTCTCTTTTTTGCCATCTTTCTCCCACTCTTACTTACTCTGTTCTCTTTTTCTCACTGGCTCTCCTGTTTTCCCTTCTCCAGTTTATTTTTTTCTCTCCTCTAACATATTTCACATAGCTATAAACTGTGTCCTTCCACAAAAGTCTTGGCATAGGTACAAGAACAGACAAAATTATAATACTTCAGGGAAATTTAAGCAGGAAAAAAATGTAGGTAACAGTAGATGAGCAATACTAGCAAATAATGGACCATTTAGCTTTTTCTTCCCTATATCTCAATTCCCCATCCTCTCAACTATTTACTTCTGTTCTCTTCTTAAGCATACTATTTTCTACCTTCTTGTTTATCCTCCCTTCCAGCACCCTTTCCTCTTCTTTGTTCTTCTCTTCATCTTTATCACTCTAATTGAAGAAAATGCTGTCAGAATTAACCAAGTTCTCCACAATCTTCCGTTTCGAATATCCATAAAATCTCACTTTTACCCAGAGAACATTTCCTTCTCCCATCCTTCACCCTCTCCTTAGCAAGCCTCAGAGGATATGTCTCAAATAGACACTCTACTAGGATGGAAGTAATACTGTATGCATCAAACTTTTTAATCCACCATAGGAGATCCCCAATATGGTTGCTGAAGATATTCTTTGAAAATATTTTCCTATTCATGCATCCAAACCATTTATTTAAATTGTTTTAAAACCGTCTTTTCAAAATAATTTGGCCAAGATTGCATTTTAGAATTTACCTCAAAGTTCAGTATTTTGTTTCTTTACATGCACCAAATCTGCACTAAACTCATTCTCATAAGTGCACTTTTATGTACAAATCAGAATATTTTCCATTTTACTTTCCAAAAAATGCACACAGAGGTGTCATATGAAAAAGCCCTCTAATTGACTAAATCGAGGTCATTGCTTACGTACGCTCTTCTTTTTAAAAATTTCTTTTGTTATTTGTGTCATTTGTTCATCTTCATACCAATCATGGAAAGACTCAGCGTACTTTTTCTGAAATAAACTCCTCCTCCAAAAACATTATAAATAGGTTTTTCCTGAGGAATTACTTGTAAAGCAGCTAGCTGTCCTCAAGAGCCAGGATCAGACATGCAATCAGGCTGCAAAAATCTGATGGGCTGACCCTTTCCACTTTTCCTGTCTCTTCCCGCACAGAATAAGAAAGGAGAAATTTCCTGACCAGATGCCAAATGAGCCCCAGAACTTGTGAGGCGGTACGCGGCGGCCCCTCTCCCGCTCCGGCTCAGCCGCGAGCCCCACGGCCTCACTGCACCGCTGCGATGCATTACTTCCGCTTTTCTAACTTTTCCACTTCTGAGCACCATCAATTATGCACTAAAATAACAGAAGCCTGGCAAGGCAGTGTAACATAAAGGCCGATTATGACGATAAATAATTTAAACACCTGCGTGCCATGTTCCTTTTACTACTGATAGGAGGCCCGGGGAATGTGAGGCACGTTGGTGATTCAAATGCAACATAATGACTAGTTTGGAGAGGGCGGACAGTACACTCCCTGGTGAACCTGCCTGTTCCCTGTCCACTGGGAAGAAAGGCACAAAATAAATGAAATGTTCACAAAAGCATTCAGAACTGATTAAGAATCTCCACAGATCCTAACAACTGATGGGTATTTTTGGCACTAGATGCAGCCCAGGAAGTGCAGGGAACAGTATTTTGGAGGTCCTTGGAACAGTATACCTCCTAGAAAAAGGTAAACAATTAAATATACAAAGATTTTAAGATAAAAGACACACTTTTACCATGTAAAGTTTTTCAAACTTTAACGAACTTCAAAGTTGGAGATTCTTACAGAGCTTACACACTCCTCAAATGACTGCAGTATACCTGGAACCGGGCAGGGGATAACAGATGGCTTGGATTGCTAGTCTAACCACTTTTAAATTACCCTTGCCATCTTTCAATTGTGATTCACAAAACTCTTTAAGTTTCTTTATTAATATTCCATTTTTTAAATTGTGATTCGAAAATTAACAGCTGAGAAGATACTTTTATATGCTCAAAGCTGCAAAGAAAACATGCACTCTCCCTGGAAAGTTGAAAACTTATCAACTTTGAGAGTATCTGAAGCCTAGGAGGATGCTGTTCCTTATCCACTCCTGCAAACTAAATTTCAAATTGAGTCTTTATCCAAGTACACCCAAACTAAAAGAAAAAGAAAAAAGGTAGTCCCAAGGTATAATGCAACATTTCTAATGATTAAAAAAGGTAGAATAATCTAAGTAGTCAATGCAAGAACACAAAAAGGAAATAATAAAACTAGGTTCCAGCAGGGATGCTGATAAATCAAAAAGCTGACCTTAAAATATATGAAATTCAGGAGAACAGCAGCTAATTCACATCAAATGATACTCAATTTCAATTTTGGAATGAGGCTCCAATTATCTAGAAATATACAAAATTAATCCTTTGTCTACATGAGAGCTAATATTACATTTCTAAATGCAAATTGATGAAAACTCTAGGGGGAAAAACCATTTTGAACTGTGGTTTCCAGAAGGCTTCAGGTTTAGTCATGTCAAATTAAAGGGGAGCAAAGCTTCTTAAAATAACATTCTTAAATCGCAGCCATATGATTTAGCAAATTGATATGGCCAAAGTCAATAAATCATGATGCAGAGTTTTTATTTTAATGTATGACCGCTTTTATTTTTGCTTTGAGCCAACTCCTTATAATTTTTAGCCCAAAGTTGGATGTATATTCATGTCTAGGCAAACAAGCTACTTCTCACGTCATGGGTTCCTGCTTTCTAATGTCAACCTACTACCAGTGAAAGACATCATCCCCAGAACTTCAACAGGGCACAGAGCTAGCTGCCTCTGTGGCTGTACCAATATGCAACCCATTAACTGCCTTTCAGTCAGCAATATTTGGATTTGTAGATTTTTCACCACTCTTCAACATGTAAGTGCTTCTTTTTTCTTAACCCCAGGGATTTCATTTTGTGCTGACACATACCTAAGAAGCAATCTCCATGAAACAATCCTTTTAAGGCAAGCATTTTGTGCACTCCTTAATGATGGGTGTTTAAGAGAAATGGTAATTATGATAGATTCTGAGCCTTAGGTAACAGACAGCCCCACACTGAGAGGGTTCACTACATTTAAGACCAAACTCCTCATTAAGAAATGTAGATGTATCAATTAGTTCTGTGCAGACACAGTGACAGTGAAGTCCAAGTTAGTAAAAGCATTCATCCTTACTGTGGATGGTCTCAGGAATGAGCCAGCACTCCACAAGGTCATGCCAGTTTGCCCAGATTGTGAGCAAATGAAAGTTCACAGAGAAAATTAAAACTAAGGGGCATTGGTTGGAAATATTATTAAAAGCATCAATGCTTTTAATATTATTCTCCTCTTTCTTATCCTTTTTATGACTTTAAAACTTTTTTCTTTAAAAGGGTCATTTAAGCTACCACCTTAGATACTCTACATCCTACAACTGATTCTGAAATCCAGCTTTAGATTAAAAGCAGTCTACATGGTCTTAACTAATGTTAGCAATGAAACTAGCATGAAAACACATTTTATATATGTGTATGTGTATGTGGACATGTTTTAAATATATGTTTATGACCCATATGACTCTCTCAAAACACATTCCAGATAAATATTACTATTAAATGAGAAGGAAAATATCCTTGTACCAAGATGCCATGACCTCAATCCTTTCTCTCCTATGTGTGTGCGCAGGTTTTCCTGCCTGGCTTTCCTGCAAATATGGCAAACAGAATTTAATATTTCATGGAGTCCAAAGCACAAAGCATGTTCAAATTCAATACAAGGAAATGCTTTATCTCATCCTTTGTAGATTAATAATCCAAAACTGTGAGAAACTTCAGAAAGCCATGAGAAGTTTTAACCAAATGACATGTAAGTTTCTTCTGGACACCCTCAAATAATTAATAAAATGAAAAATCTGAAATAAAGAATTTATTTAATTTATGAGATTAAGATGTTTGTTTCCAGAAGAGTTGCTATCTCAAATTACATTATTTATTACAGCTAAAATAGAATACCACATCCAATTATTTTTCTGAAGAAGATAAGATCATGTTCTCTAACATATATGGCATAAGCCACATATCTTGCTTAACAGCACTTCTTTGAAAAGCTAAACCCCATGAAGACTGTCTAAAAGAGAAAAAGAATAAAACATGGGCAAACACGGTCCGATAATAAGCAGTTGTGAAGGTTATAAGGTTCTGGCAAAGGAGTAACTGTGACGACACTGATACCAGGCAGTAATCTGTAAACCATCAAAAAAGAGCCTGAAAAGTATTTAGCATTTTATAAATATTTGAAAGCAAAGCAAGCATTTCTGGTTTACATCAACCAGATTTTAAGCTTTCTGGTTTTATAAGAACATCCTACTATAAATCTTTCTAAAATTTGCCTGCTTTTTGTTTATTTTATTTTACTCAGGCCAGTAATGACCACGACAAATACCTAAATGCTGAACTAAGCAAAGATTCTATCCCTAAATTTTATGTGGGAGGCTTAAATTTCTTCTATAAAGCCAACAACCGTAAATAAGTTCAGTATTGGTTACTTTTTGTTAAACCATAACCAAAAAATAAAATCTTTATAGAATCTTAAGGGGAATCAAAAGCTGGAAAAAAACAAAATTATTGCCATATCCTCTCTAACCCTTAATCCATCCTCCAAAAATGATTTTTAGTTAAAATAAGTCTTTTCAATCTATAATATTTAGAATGACAAGAGAAGTCCTGTGATTCCATCCTGCTTCCAGCATCTGTCAAGAAAATCACAAACCAAACTCTCAATTCATGGGAGAATGCTAACAGGAGATGAATAATGCTTCAAGGAAGAAAGCATATTATTAGAAAGGTTCAAGACCAAATATTCAGAGAACAGCAAAGCGCTTTTTTTTTTTTTTTTTTTTGCTTTTCTAGTACAAGTTATTGAATTAAAAAATTTAGATGAAAAACAAGTTATTTTAAGGGAAAATCCTCAAAATAGAAAAATATATTTATGTACATAAATTTAAAATTTAAAAACTGCTAAATTGAAAAATAACTAAGCTAACAGTTTACTTTTTAAGGTCATTTTTGCTTTTCAACTACTTTTAATTATGAAACTGCCTTTAAGGGTTCCTACTGTCCAATCCGCATAACAAATCTTAAGAAAGATATACACATGTGCTAAGCTGTAGAGTACTGTAGAAGCATAAACCTGTACTGCAGGTGTTAAGAATTCAGACCAGTTATAAAGGTGTTGCTTTAAAAACACAACATATTACTTCAGGCATTTAATGCTCTCCCACTTTTCTCCATTTTATATCCTCACATAGAGAAAAATAACATGGATAAATTGGGATTTTAAAATATGGGCTATAATTTACGCTTTCTAGAATATCACCATTTTGGAAATGGCAGGAGACAGGCAGTGACACAGCAGCATTCATCATGTGAGTGTAATAATACGACATATACCTGCTTAAATAGCAGAGCAGAGGCAGCATAGTGAAAGCTAAAAGCGCAGCTTCTGGAACTGACTGCCTGGGTTTCTAGTCCTAGTTCTGCCACTTACTAACGGTGTAATCTTCATCACTATATTTAATCTATGTCTTAGTTTCCTCGTCTGCAAAATGAAGATGGCAATAATGGAACCTACCTCATAGCGTCATTATACAAATTATATAGCTTAACAGATACATGTAGCTTAAAAAGAGACCGGTACATAGTAAGAGCTTTCTTTGTAAATGTTTTTCTGCTTTTAAGGCTGTTGTGAAGATTACGAATGTAGTAAGTGCTCAGCACAGGGCCCAATCCAGCACAGTGCTAGCCAGTAGTGATATTTTTATTCTAATGGCACAGGTTAATAAGAGCAAGCTTTACCACTTATTAGTGACCTTATAAACACTGAACAAATAAACAAGCATCTCATCTCACTTATTACCAAAGAAATGTATATAAAACAGCAGCTCTTTCTTGTTTATTAAATGAGATCCTTAAAAAAAAAAACACCCAGTTATAGTAAGAGTATAATGAAACAATAATGCAGTCTGACAATATTGCCAAGAACTAAACAATGTTAACACTGACTCAATAATCCTACCACTCTACCCTAGAGAAAAACTAAAATGAGGAAAGCTTTAAGCAAAAAAAAAAAAAAAAAAAAATTAAATTTCATGTGTTGTTTATATTATAAAAAATTAGAAACAAAATATATATCTAACAATAAGGAATACTAGTTCAGTATTTTTCAATAGTCAGCAGGTTTAGGACAAGCCACATATAACTAGATTGCTCCATCTTGGCCTAACAGTGATTATTCATATATTAAAGGCGCTGAAAGGCTCAGACTTAATGTCATTTCTTTACCCCAGAATTTCCTAAACATAATAGTAACAAAAACTTTGGGGGTGGAGCGTAGTTAATATCTACAGTTTTGCATCGAGCTAGAGTGCCATGAAATGGGATGAGAAAGTACTAGGTAAGTGATAGTTAATCTTGGTGAAAATTTATGCAGTCATTGGCAAGGATAGTTTTCAGTATTTACCAGCTGCTTCCAGCAGTATAAGAAAATACTTATATAATGTTAAGGGGGGAAAAAAGATTAGACTCAGTTAATGAACACTCAAGTATGTGAGAAAAGCCCCAATGGAAATATCCCAACATGAGTTATAGAATTGTGTGTAAATGTTTCTGTAATGTGATGCTACTTCTCTAATGAAAACAAATTCACAATAAAACTAATGTGAATTAGTGATAGCAAGTCCCATCTTCCTTCTTCCTGATTTGGAAGTATAGTTTATTTATCTGGTAGTTATTTTAATAAGGCCTGAGGGGAGAATTCTTACTGAGAGTGACCTGTAACAAGAAAGAAGAAAATAGCAATCCTTCAGCTTCACCAGAGGAATACCTGGAAGCAACCATCCCTGTCAATTTGAAAGAGGCTAATGAAACATTATCTGCAGGTGAGCAGACTATCTCACAGCATTACAAGCCTAAGCTACAAATGATTTCCTGACCACAGAGGTAACCACTATACAGATACTTTGAAAGACAAATGAGAATGCTGCCACATGAAAGGTCAATCACAAACCTCCCAGAAAACCTGGATGTCTATTCCTCCTCAGGAGATGATCTGGGGTGCCCATGGGGACACCTGACCAAGCCTCATCACAGTCTTTTTCTTAGTTTGAATTTTAGCAGCCTGGTATACATACCTACTTATATTTATGTGCAAGTAAATAAAATGTATGTATACATAAACTAAAGCTCCCACAAACTCTGAAAACTGATTTTCATTGTGTTGGAGAAATGAATAAACTTCAATTTCCAACTCTTATAATTATTTGACTATGGTTAAAATAGTTTCAGGTTAAAATAGTCTCATTATATAAGAGCGAAACAGGCTATGAATTACGGGGGGAGAAAAACAATGAAACCTAATTAATAATGGACAGTTCCCTTTTATCAATGAACCTTATTAATACATCAACTCCCCAGGTTCACTGGGACCACCATTCTATTTGATGCAATACATTCTACTTGGGAGATTTTTTTTTCCTTTTCTTTTTATAACCTAATGAGGCATTTAATTTTTAATTAAATTTCATTTTAAAGTATAGAGTATGTATAAAAGCCAAAGCAAGCATGCAGCATCTGTTCATTGCATCTGCACTCCCTACCACAAAAATTAACCTTAATCTAAAGAGGCACAAATGGGTTTTTATGCCATCAGGAGGCCCAAGTACTGAAAAATCAATGACTGTCCACCCAAAGAACAGCTGTTTCCTAATATTCCAGCTCACATTGAGCCCATTCTCAACCCCAGTGGCTAGCAGAAAACTGCCCCCACTCTCGCTTTTCCCCAGTGCAACTGTCAGAGAAGGACACTAAGTCATGAACTCGATTAAGTGGAGGGACACAGGTGGACGTGGCCTAACCAAGTGGCATTTTGAGAGGTACCTCCTAACACCACTACTCAACGTTCTCGTAAATAATAAACAAAGTTATTTCCTGTGTCCAGAAATCTACCTAATGAGGCAATTTATCCTCTTGTGTTAAAAAGGTCAAGGAATGTTGAGAGTGGACTTATTCTCAACTCTCTCATCTCCCTGCAACCTGTGAGGCTTCCAAGTCAGTCATAACACCCTCTGAAGCGTGTATACTTTTACCTTCCTAAATGACATGAAGTCAAAATGCTATGGAGAGAAAGGAGGTAAAATAACGTGTACAAAACTAGAAAAAAATAAAGAAGATACAGGGAGTGGTCATACTTTTCATTGACACACCAGGATTTCCTAGAAAATTTTTCAGGAGTCACTTTAAACATAAAATTCCACAGGGGACAGTAGGAAGGAGAAAATCTCAGAAATCATACATGAGCAGACCCTTTTTCTGCATGAAATCAAACATGTCATTTTGCCTATTTTTCTCACCTAAAACAAGCTTTAAAAAACTAAATTAGATGAACTTGAAGAACCACGTGTCACCATCTTTATATAGTTTTCCTGATTCATTCTAAAAACTTTTAAAAGCCACATATCTGGATAAATTTCTAGATAGTATTTTAAAAACTACCAGGAGGTCTTCAAAAAGAATTAAGAGGCAATAATACATTTCTCTTCTAACCCTGAGGCACTCTGCACCACCTAACTCCCAACAGGCTTAGCTCTTTAAATGACATCTCAGTAGATCTAACAAATGAGGTCACCATCTTGTCATCTTAGTGTCCCCACTGTAGGGGAGCCCCCCACCCTTGGGGTTCTGATAAGCCCTAGACATTGTGACTTGAGTGATGATAATTCTGGCTGGTCACAGATTCAAAACCAGTGATTTAAGGGAGCAGGAGTCAAATGAGTTGAGAAATCATGAGAAGCACCCTCTATTGATGGCACAGAAATCCATCTCTGAGTCTACCTCTGGGGCCCATGGACTCTCTGCTGCAGTGACCTGTTGTACTCCCCACATCCTGGGGTATCGCCTGGACACAACCATCTGGGCCCCGAAAGGGTCCATGGTCACCAGCCTGAATGGTGATTGTCTCCAGAAGCATCTTTACTGTGTTTCAAGCATCAGGGCGTATTAAAACCGCAAAGGGAAGTAATCCCTGAATACCACTAAAGGATCTCCAGCTGCTACCATTTATGAAGTCGGCTTGATAAGAGAGAGGGAGGGAAAGTGGAGGGGCAGGAAGAAGGGGAGAAGAATTTAGACAAGGGAAGTTATCCAAACAGAGCCCCCATCAAAAAAGAGTCATGTTTTATCAGCTTAAGCTTTCCTGCCTCATTTCCCAAAGGTATTCCCCCACCCTTCAGCTCTCATTAATTCTTTATAGCTGTCTTTCTTTAAAAAATAATAATAAAGGCAGCACATGGCTAAAGAAAGGCCATAAGTGTGTGAAAATTAGAAAGACTAACTAGATGAATTACCTGGAAAAAGGACTGAATATGTCTTCCCGAAAAATCTGAGAGGAAAACGGTCTTTTCAGGGAAAAGAATCATAGTAGCTCTCAGTATCAGTCTCTCCCTTCTTCATTCTTTTGAAAAGGTCTTTTCATCTCATTAAGTTAAGCTGATTAATAAAAATTCAGCAGTTTGCCCATAGATCCTTTAGAAGTGGTGATACAAGCTGAAAGATGCAGGCGGAAGGTTTTTGTGCTGAAGACAATGAGGGGGATGACTTCTTAAATCTGTCGTTGTCATCCTCCATTAGAGAGAAAGAGTTACCTTGGCTTAGATTCATCAGACAAACATTATATTTCTACTTGTTATCTCCTAGTAACCTCCAGAAAGAGTTTAGTGCTAACTTATAAATAAAAAGAGAGAAAAAGAAACATTCAGAAACAAAAAGTACATTAAGAACATTTTGCTTCATTTCAAAATTATTTATACAAATAAACAAAACATGGCCTACAGAAGTTTCATTAAGGAGAAAAGGCAATTTTATACAAGGCAATTTCATATGTAAACAGAAACTTTTACTTTTTGCTGTAAAGCAAAACAAGCAGATACATTCAGTTATTTATTCATGAATAACTGTCACCCCAAACCACAAAATACCTGTTAATTACCTAGTCGGTACCTAACACATAGTAGATATTCAAGAGTTAATAAATGAATTTCCTCAATGAATTTTAAAACTGTTGTTTACTTTTAAAGATGAAAAAATGGAAAATGACAATTTGCAAATGTTTTCAACTGTTCAAGTATGAGTTAAATTCACCCACAAAAATATTATGTCTATTATGTGACAAGTTCCAAAGAGGGGAAAGAAAGATGAATAAATCTGCTTTGTAGAAGTTAAAGTATTTTCCTAGTCACCTTTAACTTGCATACTACTAAACTGTTAGTTTGTATTTTATACAAAGCATTTTTCCCAGATGACTAAATTAAATTTATACTACCATTCATGATATTTTGTTTAAAAGTCCCCCAAATGGCATTTACTATTCATGTCAATAACACTACCAAATTTCTATCAAATCTTTATATGTGTATAACAGTGTTTTTCTCATGGCATCTTAATCAATTTGCCCACGATATATTGGATCAAGTTTTATAGTCCATCTGGTTTTATCATTGAATTTACCCTAAAATTCCAGACTACATAATTATTTTTGTCTAAATTTCACTTCAAACAGACTTCAGGGGAAAATGTTGGTCTTTACTCTTATGTGGATATTGCAAAAACTTAAAGTCATTAAGTCTTTACAGATTAGCCGTCAAATATTTAAAAGAAGTAGCTATTTTTAAAGATGCAATTCTTGATTTGAGGATCGCTAAATTAAAAATAAGCACCATTAAAGGACCATCCTGAGCCTTCACTAAAGCATCTACTTAGCTATTACCGTTTTCTCCAGATAAATATGGAGGCTTGAGTAACATTAAGAAAGCCAAACTCATTTGACCACACATTCCCTGTGGCCTGAAGCCTGTCACCTGTTTTGTCATGATCAATTCATCTCTTCTAATACCTAAGAGGCTGTGACCGAACAATGCAGCTGGGAAAACAGTGAATAAGGATTTACTTATACTGTGAAGAACAATCATAGGTTAGCTGTGGCTTACAATTATCCAATTTAAAAAGGGGAGTTAACTAAAGTATAGCTCCTTTTCTATGAAATGAAAGATAAACAAATACTACATGCTTAACATTATAATTCTCATATTTTTAAAATGGTATAAAGTACATACTGTGTGCCCAGCACTATGCTAACTACAGTAAATAAAACATTAACAAAGAATGACCCTGACACCAAGGCAATTATCATGTATCTGGTGTAATGTCTTTAGTCAGGTGAGAAGTTAACTACTGAGAGATACTAAAGGATAACGGAGGAGGCCACTAATTAAACATGTTGGTACTAACTTTTTGTTTTTCTTAAATAAATCTGCTTGAGTTCCTGGGTCTCGCTGTAAACACAGACACAGGAAAGGTCACACACATTCATTCATGTTGTGTGTCATACTGAAAGAAGTAGCTGTTGAGAGAACATTAAAATTACTGCTTCTGAAGAAATAAAATATTTACAAAAGGGTAGGGGTGGGGAATACTGCTACTTACTACCAATAGGTACTGTCATTGAACATGGTTCTTAATATAGAATCTCCTTAATTCCAAAGAAATGTGAAAAAATCTTATTGAAAAAACTTCATCATGTAGGATTTTTCTGTGTATAAAGTATGTATATTTGAGATCAGTACTTCAAGGTCCTCTAGAAATAGTAATTTTATTACATAAATTCCCCTGGAATCAGGGCTTTTAAATATTATCAGCACATTGCAGCCTAGCTAATAAGCATGTTTAAGTTAAATATCATATAAATGATAATTATAACATGCATAAGGGCCCTGTAATACAAATTATTGGCTTACTTTTCTAAAATAGCATCTTTGTGATGGTGTTACTCTGATAACAATATAAAACACAAGCAAATGACATAGTAAGATAAAATGCAATTTATGTATTTAAATGAAACTATTTATTTTGCATATTAACTAATATCAATGCATTTCCATCTTATGCAATTATGGAAACTTTAGAACCAGGAACTCAGGCTTTTTAGTGGGTATACAGCTCCTATATATACATCTTCTTCAGCATCTCACAATTGCATCATGAGTACAGCTGTCTATAATGAATTAATAGTAACTCAATATTTGGAAAAAAGGATCATAGTTTGAAAACGTAGTCCCATAATTAGCATTGTTTTTACAATGAGCTCTTATTTTAAAAATGTCTTTCAATAAATATAACTATATTGTTAACTGGACAATAAATATTAGCAAAATAAGCCTACTTTAAATCCCATTTGGATAAAATTACAAAATTACAAGCTAATGAAAAAAAACCGATTCTACCAAAGTTAAACTTGAATTTTTAAATTTAGTCAGACTGCTTTTATTAGGTAAAAAGGAAATGAAAAACATTAAGCTCATGTCCAATAAAATACTAAATGCAGAAACACACTGGCAAACACACATGCCGCTATCGGTAATGGTTGCTACTCACAAATCATCTGCTTGGATGAGAATAAGACCGAGCCTCTAAGAAGACACATCTTCATGCTCTGTGACTGCCACACTGCCACAGGAAATGAGGTAAACCCAGTCCAATCTACCCATGAAACCTGATTAGAAATAATTTGACTGAAACTGCTGAGAAAATAGACCCTGAAGTGGGCCAGATGTCTTCAAACAAATGAGACAATTTTTCCTCTCTAAGCAGGTCTGTTCTAGGCAAGGTAGGCATACAACAGGTGAGTTATGTAGTAATTGCTCATTACTATTTATATACCTATCTCTACATTTACCATCATCTTGATGCAAATACATTTAATAACTTACTTAAAATTTTAATTGATCTTCTGGCTGAATCATTCTTTCTTGTATAGTGAGCTGGCAACTCAGAACTTATTGTAAAGATTCAGTATGTCTTGTCCATTTAGGTTTTCACTGATTATTAAAGTAATTTTTGAAATGTTCATTTCATATTATAAAGTCTACCATAACATTATTTATATTTTAATAACCATATATGAAAGATAAATATGCAAAATTAGGTGAGCTATATAAAAAAAAAAACTGGACAAAAGACTAACAGTGGAGTCGCATTTATAAAACTTATGATAAAGATTTATATTGTATATGGTATGCTGTATTCCAGTACTTATACATTTACCTGACTTTCTAGTCTTCCATATTCTACTTCCTATCTCCTCCCTAACACAAAGGAAAATGAAAATCAAAGAGTTCCAGTAAATCAACTTATGGCAGATCTTAACAGCTATGAATTGAAAAAATATTTTTTTATTCTAGGTTCTTTGTCTTCTCTTGAAACACTATTTAAAACTCTTCTTAATTTTTAGAACCAAACTAAATCGAGAGTTTAATCAGACACAATTCAATCAAAATCTCGACTCATATTTCATGGTTGGACTCACCAACTTGGATGAGGGTGGCTGGCTAGTTTGGATAGCTGAATACATGTCATACATTATTTTTCTTACTGATTAACTGTAACTTCATTGTGGTTTTCCAGATATATCCTTAATATCATGTAGAAAGTAACACAGAAAAAAAAAACTTTTAAAATCATCTTTAAAGTCATGTTTGACAGTAAAAAAGAAAAATGACCTATACGTTCTCTTGTAAACTTTAACATGTTGTAGACACATATGTATTAGTTTTTCTACATTGATAAAACAAAATGGGGGAAGGGAAATAAATTATATATTTTAATTAAGGACGTTAAAGAGACCAAAAGTTTCATGAAGTTGAAAATGACCTCCCAGAGGACAATAGTCCACTCATTTCACAGATGAGGAAACTGGACTTGACCAAGGTTAAGTAACTTGCCCAAGGTCAAACAGTTAAGCAGTGTCAGAGCCTTGACACCCCTTAGATCTTCTGAGTCAGATACTCTAGCCTAAGAGATCAACTAGTTCAATCACCTTGTAAAGATAAAAAACAGTGTCCCAGAACACTCGGTGATTTGCTTAAGATCAAACACCTAGTTGATAGAAAAAAAAAGTGACAGCCACATTACCTGACTGCAGGCCTTAGTATTTTTTTAAAAGATATTACCTTATCATTCAAACTGACAAAATCAGGAAGAATTTTCACACAATTAACACATGAGTTAAGTTACCAAAACATCTGGCAATAGATAGGCAAGAAAATGAAATGAAGAGAGGAAGCCTATGGGCAGGCAATACATCTTACAGGTTAATACTAAAGTAATTAGTTCTCTAAATTAATTAATCAGAACAATAACAACACCTAGCTTTCACTGAGAGAATATTATATACCAGGCATTTTATATGCACTTACTTTCTCACTGAACCATCTACATCTCCTCCCTATTTTACACAAATGGAAACTGAAGGTTAGAGAAGAGTTGGCATTTGAACCCAAGTCACCCTAACTCCAGTTAGTCAATGCTCTCTCCTTGACAGATCCCTGTATCATTATAAAATTTTGTGTACATAAAAAAGATAATGAAAAACTATAGAAATTCATTCAAAAGTGTTTAGTAGCTAACATTTACTAACCACTGACTATAGACCAGGCATTGTTCTAATATAATAATATATCATTTAATCATCACAATAACTCTTATCAGATAAATACATTATTATTCTCATTTACAGATAAGAAGATGAAGCAGGGAAAGGTTAAGTAATTGTCCAGGCTCACGGCATTTATTCAGTGGAGGAGTTGGGAACTGTACCCAGAGCCTCAGACTCTCAACCATCATGGACCAGATATGTGTCTAGTGTTTCTCTGCATGTAAACCACAATCCCTGACCTCAAGAATCTTATAATCTAGTAATGGGAATAGGACACATACAAGGATACAGATAGCACACACAAACTACAGTATTATCTACTTACCAATATAATTCACATAAATAAATGAAGTAGAAGGCAAGGTGACAACTTCCACTGCAGAGGCACAAAGGACTGCATGAGGGATGAATCACCTAATGTATCTGGGCACACATTTCAACTAAAAGACTTCGGTTAGTCTGGCAAAGCAGATGTCCATAACAGATAAGGTGCCAAAACTCTTTCTTCCCCTTCCATGTTGTCTCTCCGGAGATTAGGTTGGAACCTGATCCACCTACATTCTATCAGGAGATTTTTGTCTTTGAAACTAATCAGGAAAAATTTACTGGCTGTTAAGCTACAGGGCAAAACTCCTGTGATGAAAGAAAACAGAAAGGGAAAAAAACGGGGGATGGGATGTGGGACACAAAAGAATACAGAGTCAATTCAAGCATTCATATACTGTTCTCTGTAGCTTAAAAAACACGTATTTCTTGCTCAAAATGTGCTTACTGTGGAACTGGCAAAAGCTGAATTAAAAATTTTTAAAGTAAATCTGTATTGTTATTATGCAAACCAAAATGAGTAGAAAGTGGAGGAATTTAGATTTAAAATGAGAATTTTGCTGACCATATGATTGTTAAACTGAAACTTTTATAAAAGGAATACTCAGAAATTTCTTCTGAAATTCTTCAAAAATAGCTCTATACCTTGGCCAGCCCTCAGGAATCAAGCTTACCTGAATGCAGAGGAGGAGGACCAGCTGGGTTGTAAATTCTCTAGCAGTCCAATTATTCTTCATATACAACACACACTGTATAGACACATGGCCTCACAATTATATAGATAAAATGAACGAGTTCACAAAACATTTACCCCCAGGTAGTATGGATTATCTGCTGTGGGTACAACATTTGTGGCTACTTCTTTAGGCCACGAAATGCTCAACAAGGAGAAATGTAAGTGTGCATTTTAACCCTCCTTTCATATTAGCATACAGTCTCTGCCATTCTCCTCCACTGTGCCTCCTCAGAAATTCTGCCCCAACGTCATCTTTCAACATTTCACTGTGTGTCACTCTACACAGCCCAGCTAAGTGGTTAAGGGCCACTTCCCGGTCAAATTCAAAGTATATAAATCTCAGTTTTCTCATCTGTAAAACAAGGATCATTATAATACCTCCCTCTTAAAAGCTGTTGTCAGGATTAAATAAGCAATAACTATGAAATCTGTAGAGCACTGCACTTGGTATACAATAAGTGCTCAATAAATGGAAGCTATTCAGAAATGTCTCCATCTCTGGAGGGGCACAGGAGCACTTCTGTGGCCTGTAAAAGCAAAAGCGAATCACTCCTACTTACCTCCAAATAAACACCAAGGCATTACTTGGGGGCTTTGAAAATGTGATTCAAAGGCCATATGGGCTCATCGCAGTCCTCTCAGCTTGAGAGGTGGGCAGAGCCCCAGACTGCAACCTCTATTAAATACAGCTTGATGTTTGTTTGGTGGGCTTTGTTTTTCTTTTTCTATTTTACATAATTAAGTTTCTGCTAATGATTCTTGCGAACAATGGTTTTCTGGCTAAAAAGGAGTTTGAAAATAAGTACTCAATCCATCAATATTCAGATATAATACAGGTGTCATCTGGAAACATTAAAATTGCCCTGAGTTCTACCATCATCTAACCACTTATAAACCAGCCTAATTCTAGGACCTTCAACATTCTCTAGTATTCGGTTCTATTTACAAAGCAATAGTGGCTGAGATACACAATGATGTGGAACAATTATAATACATATGAGAAGACTGTTAATTCGCCCATTATAGAGAATAATCCATTATAGGACCCTTCTCCTTGATACTAGAAACGAAGCCTCATAGTGACACCATATAGCATGGCTAACCTACCTATGCTTGCTACTTTCAATAAGATCCCCCTTACTCTGAATTAACTTTCTGTATATACTTTCTGTATACTCCCCAAATCCATCTACAAGGTCAGAGTCAGTAGGTCTTTATTCCTGTTGCTATGGATCCCTGGAATTCTTCTACTACTTCTCCCCATCTCTATTAAAATCAAATGATTCAAGGCCTAGACTAAAATCACTCCTCTTCCAGCAAGTAGTTTCCGATACCCTTGAACAGATGTGCTTTCTGTCTCAGTCCGTAGTATTCCATGCTTTATTGTGACATTATTTGTTATTCATTACTAGTGGCCTGAGTGAAGCAGAACATTTTGATCACTGCCTTGACAATTAATGAATTTTCTAATCGTCTTGGTATTTGCCTGCATGTGGTTTTTAGTGCTGACATGTTCACATCAAATATCACAGTAGACCAGGCATTTAAAATGAAGGGATACTTATAGTATCAGTCAGTGAATAACAATACAAATATACTATTGGTTTTACTGTGTATTTATTAAAAATCACTTTGCAGTTAGGACACATGAGAATTTCTTTTTAAGGATGTTTACTTTTCTGGTTAGTAAATGCACTAGGGTGGTTTTCACTAAAACATAAGTCAGCCAGCTGTTTGTTTGGGTTCTTGAATTGAATAGTGAAAATATAGCCAGCTTTTATTCCAAGTGCTATACTTTAAACAAGAGAAGCTGTTCCATATTTAAATTATTTAATTTTCTTATAAAGTTCAAATTTTTCATACAATAAGAACATCGCTGCTTCAGAACTTCAGAATTTTCATTTAGATGACATATGGTTCTTCCTCACCCATCTGATACCCCGGGGATGCCTAAGCACTTAGCAGACCCAAGAGAGTGTGTAATCTGACATGACAGCTGGAAGGAGAAAGGCTGACAGAAGCTTCAGAACAGGTATCAGGGAGGGAGAAGGATTGTTTTGGAATCCAGGTTTACCCCTTAACTTTCTCCCAAGTCCACTAAAAGGCTATATTTTATTTGCCCTGGAGAAGACAGCATCACGGGCATGAAGGTTTCACTTGGAGACAGGCTGGACCCACCAAGACAAATGGCTTCATGTACCTTAAACTCCTCTGAAACACACAGCATGGACAGTGCTTGTGCACTTCAGTCTCCCAAATTCTCTGTAACCCGGCATAAGCTCCTGCTGGCTTTGTAGTCGGCTTTCCTTTCCTCTACAAGGCGCATTTACGAGTTCAGCTGTGGGCCCTGTTCATTGCCCTGTGAAGCCTTTCTTCTCCTCCTAACACATGCATACTTGAGCCCGCTCTGGAGTGCTGACTAAGGAAGAACAATAGGAGGCTTTGAGCCGGCCTCAGCCCCAGACCCAGTCAATATTTACTTCAGTGTGGAGCCACTGTTTTAAAGCACCTTCCATGCAGAACTCAACAGTTGGGAGTCCCCAGAGGTTTCTAGATTTTATTTTAACAAGAGGGAAGAGGGGTGTAGAGATAGAGTAAATAGATTATTGTCCAAACCACCTTCTCAGAGAAAATAAGGGAGGCTCTTCAACAAAACAGTTAGATTTCCAATACTAATTAGCAATTTATAAGAAGGAAAACCAATCACTTTCCAACACTGATTACTGCAGTCTTAAAACTCCATGTCAGATCCCAATGCAAATCCACTTAAATGTGGCCCCCATACAGCAGTGAGCAAGCCCTGATCCTATCAACCACCTAAAGCTTGCCAATGTTTGTCTACTTTGCCTGAAACAGCAATGTGAGGGCTCTAGGCGAGGTGAGCCCAAACTCCTTGGCTGATTTCCAAACTGGATCTTAAGTATACTATCGATTCAATGTGTCCTAAAAGGAAGTCGTGATTACCAAACACCCTGAATTCGGAGTGTGCTGTGGTCAATACTAGTATGTATGTCTGCTATCTTGGCAATGTTGGGAAGGTTGATCTATGGCTTTGAAAAGAGTGTCTGAAAAAAAGCTCACAGACACACTCTTCCTGCCAGTGAAAGTGGCTTACTGAGAGATGGCAGGCAGGAGGTGGAATGGGGCAGGATGGATAGCTGGTTCTACCACCGTATTGGAGTAAGTGGAGTTTCTCCATGGACTTACATTTCCTTTTGTTGAGATAAACGCAGAAATGCTCTCTTTATTAAAAGTAAAACTACTTAATTGTAAATATTTTTGTATTTCTCTAGTTTGTTTAACTTTTTTAAGTCAATTGTCATAAAACTAACCTAAAGTGACAGAAAATTTTACTAAAATGATTAAAGCCATATCAAATTACTAGACATTTCAGATATCTGAGGAAAGAAATTCATAGTTGCCTGCTGTAACCAGTTGCTCATTATTCAAATCAATAAGCAAGCTTTGCTCTCTTTGATTAAAGACCTAACTGTGCATTCCATTCACATTTTACAATATTCCCATAAAGACAGAGACAAATGATCTGAAAAGTTTAATACGAGAGAAACTAAAGTTTCCAACTATTCAAACTTAAAAGTTCTAGCTTATGACAACCCTAATATTAAAGGGCAGTTCGCCATCATCTGTATTCTAAACATATAAAATGCACCAACATAATTTGACATTTCACAAAGAGGAATAAAGAAAAGTCAAACTATTCGGCCCCCAAAAATTATGAGGTAAAGTTTAGGTATAGTAGGACTGGCCCGTTCTCTTATACTTGTCTAAATTCATCAAATGCACTGGAATATGGTCAACTCTCATCTTTGCTACATTATTTAGCATATTCATAAAAGCTAAATAATCAAAATGCAACTCAATTCAATCATTTCCACATTTTAAGGAATTACTGGATTGCTATATATACTCAATTTGATCAATCAACATGCTCACCTGGAAAAAAAATACTGAGTCAGCCTAGCTGAGATGAAGTCTCTAGCTGATATTCTTAAACTGATATATAAGAGTAGAAGGAATTATTTTTTTTAATAATACAAAGTGTCAATAAGTAAGTCATCAAAATTTAAAATTCTTGACTACCCTGTTGCCAAGAAAGGAAGCCTGGAACACAGGAGGGATTGTAACCATTAATCATTCATCAGACACCAAATCCAAGTAACATAAAATTACAAAGTTTTCAACTTGAAATAAACTCATAGCAAGCTCATTCCCTTGACAAATCTTAACTTCCAATTTAGCAGGACAAAAGAAACCTGCTTTTGTGTGAACTAATACAAGTGCAACAAAGGTCTAGCATTCCAGTGAGCATAGGAATTCTAAATATTAAAACACTGTTATTTTTAAGGGAAATCAGCGATGCAGAGTTACAAGTACTCTTTCAAATAATTTTGGTATTGCTAATAACATTCAATTCAATATTTTTATTGCTACTGGCCAACTGCTGCCCTCGGTTGTCAGTAAATTTCTGAGTACAGCGCATAAGGATCACTGGTATAATTTCCCTTATGAATTACCTTTTTTCTTTTTTTTTCATTAGTGAGGTTTATACCTTCAGGAATAAAACAACATTATAAAATAATTATCTAAGTCTATGACTGCAATTTTAAAACAAATAACAGGCACATTTGCTATCCTCCTGAATAACTGTAAACATAAGAAGTAAAACCTGCTTTGAACCACCACACAACTGCCTGGGAAAGTGGCCCTTCGACAGCGACGTGTTAACTCGGGCTTCGTTGAGCTGAAATACATTCCTTGACAAATTCTGTTTCCTTTCTCAGCTAGATGCTATTATGATCTATTTATGCTCCTAACATCAGTGTGTGTATAATTACTATGTACTAAGTTTATAAGGAGTTGATAACAAGAGTTTTTTAAGCACAGAGGTGTCAAGAGGTTAAAACATGCTCTTTTGGCAGTAGGATTCAGAAGAATCTAAGGGTCACAGGGACAGCGGGGGCTGCCTGTAAGGAATGGGGACTGATCTGCTTCAACAAGCTCCTTCTTCACTGGAACCATGAGTATTCTCCAAGAAGGTGTCAGTATTCATTAATTTCTCCCTTGAGAGGAAGATGTCTTATTATATCTGTGAAGTCCAAAGCAGAATATTAGGGTTTTAGAAGTCTAAAGAAAACATATTAAAGAGAAAAAAGTGAGAGGGGATGAGAGGACTTTAAAAATACACTTGACCAACTTTACAAAGGAGATCCAAATTCCTTTCCGGGGAAAAGGTCCTAGCCGACTTGCCTCTCAAGTGTCATTCTTTGCACATTACTCTTGCAGAAATCACAAGATAAAGTCTAAAATGTGAATTCCTTTCAAAGAAAACCCAATGAAAGTACATAAATCATATCTATCAGGGACAACATACTACAAAATAATACAAGTTGGTCTAGCTTTTAAAATGTCAACTATTCCATGATGCTTTAAAAATAAGTTTTTATTTGTAAGAATATATTTTCTGTGCAATTTACAAAATATATAGAATTATAAAGTGAGATAAGATATAAAGTAAGGGGACTTTTTAAACCTCTGTTCTTTTCATAATGGTTTTATAACAGTGTATAAAATTGTCACAGATAAATTTTCACAAATTCGAAGGACACATTATTTTTATATGCCCATTTATTGACTAGGGCGAAGAAACTCAGGCTCAGATTATCATTATGAATGACATACTTATGACTCAACTAGAAATAAAATTTAACTGGATCTCAAATATAACAAAAAAATGTTAACGGAGACAATTGAAAAATACAATCTGATGTAGGCTTTATAATATCTCACTTTCTGAGCCTTTGCCTATATAATACCCAAACCCATGTGAAGTTTTATCCCAAACAGCTGCTGCTATAAAAACCCCAAAGAAAAAGTACATGAAGTCCATGCTTTTACTTCATGCAGTCAAAACAATCTGTAAATTATGTGTATCAGTGTACCTAAGAACTTTGTTTCAACCTGTTAATCTGATAAGAAATTACCGTTAATAACCTCGAGTTAAATAAAAATGATTCAATGTATTAATTCTCCTTTTTTAAAAAAATGGAGGGGAAAAACAATAATTAGAACTATTGAGCATCTTCTGCTTTAACCAAACACAGCAATGATCACAAGTTTTAGGTATATCAACTCCATTTTGAACAAAGCCATTGCTAAGAGATATTCAGATGACTTCATTTTAATTGATGAAGATATCATATTTCTAAATTTAATAATCAACTAAGTACATACCACATTTCCCTTTTAGGAACCACTTAAGTTCACACATAGTCACAGAAGATTCTTGAATTTCTTTACCTACCAGAATCATAAAACTAGAAACTCTTAAGTGGTTGTCACTTCAAAGGCATTATTTCAATATGCTTATTTACACCATGGTGAACACAAACATAAACCCACAAAAAATAAAGGAATAATGCCTTGATTTACTATTCTTAATAATATTCATAGTTCTTACAAAATGATACCCAATGTTGTAATTAAATCCATTTACCAAGAATTTAAAAATGAAAAGATGTGCTTCTGTTCAATAATTAACTATTAAAAAGTGTTGATAAAATTATTATGAAAAGGATACTTGACTTAAGAGTGCTCACCATCCTTATTTTTGTTTGTTTGTTTTCATAAAAATATAGCTGATTTACAGTACAAATACTTCCATCTTCCTTTTTTTATAATCATTTCATAGAAGTATATTGGTTAAGTAAGTCTACTTATTGACGCTTTCACAGACTTTAAAGTTCACTAGGAGATTAGCAATCTATTTATACACACAAAGTGACATACAACAACCAAAAGCAAACAGGCAGAGTAACTGAATTTAACTAGTTCCATTCTAATTAATACAAGCATTACATAATATTTGTTTTGCAAAAGCAAATGATATATGTGCTGTTTAAAAAAAAAAAGCAGAAGCATAAAGACTTTATACTACCTAGACTCTAGAGAAACAAAGATTTCTCACTCAGGACACTAGAATCAGAATTTTAGAAAAGGAAGGTATTTTTCCCCCAAGTTTTTTATAACTCCACTGGAAGCGTAGGCTCCTGAAAGCCACCCACAAGAAACTCAGGCAGTGGGAGCACAGAAACTGTTAGTCATCTCCTATGCTGAATGTAAAATGAACATTTGGGGTTCACTTAACCATATGGATTTAAATTGGAAAGTGTTAAAAATCTGTTTCTGAGGTGTAATTCTGGCATTGCCACATTAAAAAAAAAAATCTGCGGAGGGTTTGCAAATAAATATCCTTGGACGTTTATTGTTATAAATCCTCCCTGACTCACAACAAAATCCCTAGACTACTACTTTTGTTAGTGGTGTATTTTAATGATCCATGAACCTCAATGTAAAAAAAAAATCTATTTAGTTGAGATTTGGGGAAAAGTGGCTAGAAATGAAGACTACTGGGCCTTAAGATAAATTACTTTCAGTCATGCAAATACTAAGCCACTTTAGAAACTGTAGAACTATACAGAAAGTTCAGGGCAAATACAAGCATGAGTCCTTGATGAGGAGCCAGAGGACCCTCTCCCCCACTGACTTACCTAGAACCTTGCTGTTCACACTGTGGGTTCATTACCCCGCAGCATCAGCATTGCTTGTGAGCTGGTTAGAAATGCAGAATGTCGGGGCCCAGGCCCAGATCTACGCAATTAAAATCTGTATTTCAACAAAAACCACTCAGAGAATTTGTGTACACATTAGAGTGTGACAAACAGTGATCTAGAATGCTCCATGATGGCAGGGATGTTGTTTATACTGTTCACTGAGATGTCTCCAGTATTAAGAACAATACGGGGTTTACAGTGGACACTTTAAAAATTCTCCTGAATAAATCCACACGTGAAGATTTCTTATAGCATTTTTTTACTTTTTACTGTGATTAAACACATAAATTTAATCTGCACAAAACTGCAAGTTCCTTAAGGGTACAGATAGATGCTCCCTTATTCATCTCTGAATCTGCTATAGGCCTCCCAATATATTATCAATTGTAACTTTTAGATAGACATTCAATACAGCAATATATTATTACTGTTATGGACATTAGCTATATTATTGCTTTGATGTGAAAACTTTGGAAAAAATAAATTGAAATCAATATATAATTCCTGAATTCACCCACTTGATTTTGGTTTTAAATATAGCAAAGAGAATTCACCCAAGGAATCAAAATAGTAATGCAAAACATTATATAGGGCCAAGTCCTGATTCTATGTGGTACCAGAGAACAGAAATGGCATGGATGATTGAAATCCAAAATTGATTCCAAAACCTCATGTTATTCAATAGCCTCAAAGTTTTTTCTTACCAAATCTCATACCAAAGCTGCTATAAGTTTCAGAAAAGTCATTTTTTAGTTTTATTTTCTTTCTCCAATCCACCTACCAGTTGACAGACCCAAAGACGGTGAAGCAGCTAAAGTCATTAAAAGAGAAAGATAGTGATAGAGAGATCTGCATAATAAACGAACTGTGATTAGTCCTTAAATAGCCAAATATCAACACAAAAATCTAGAGCTAAGTGAAGAAATAATTTATAAAAGAGGTAATTATAAGAAATAATAGGATACATTAATAGCATTGATGTGCCAATGACAAGACCATTCCAAAATAATACTCACTATAATGAGACATTCAGTCATAAATGTTGCTGATTGTCTCAGTCCATATGACTCAGGAATGGTATTAAAATAGGGCCCCCCTCCCTCCCTAATAAAAAACTGCTTTTTTTTTTTTTAAATTAACTGAATTAGACTGTCCCTTATACTTATTTTGTGCTTCAGGGAACCCAGAGTTTAACCCTTCAGAAATGTCTGACCATATATATTTTTTTTTTTCATATGGCTATCTTGTATACGTATACACACACCACTACACACACACTGTCATTTTGTTGTTTTCCCAAGAGTATAGTTGACAATGGTGATAGCAGAGTGTGTAATTAGTTTTCATTGTTCCCCTGATAGCTATAGTTCCATACAAGACCCTTTCCTTTATATGTTGTAAATGCAATGGAAAAAATACACTAATAACAGGTATTTAATTATGGGTCCAGCAACCATAGTGGAAACATTGCCAGAAAAGACTAGAACCTCTGGGAGACCAAAAACATATATTGGCGGGGGGGGGGGGGGGAGTTTTGTTCTTCAATTACAATAATGCTCAAAATACTGAAGACAGGCATATGATAGAACATTTTTAAAAATTTTCCTCGTGTCTCCATCGACAATAAAAGTATGTACACAAGGTTACATCAACTAAAACCAAGAATACACTCATATCTGTATTAAGATATTAATAAGAACACAGGCATTGTTTATTAATAAGAGAAATACTTAGAAAAGCTTTATGCTTTGATACTATCAGTAAAGAGTACAAAGATGCAGTTTCAATTCATTTTTTACTTTGCTTTACACAGACTTTAAAAAAGTAGCACTTGTGATATCAAATATCTGGGTGCTACATTCCTTGAGGCTTACTTTAATTTGTTTTATACAGTATTTAAAATAAAGCATTCCCCGAATTGCTGTCATGGCGGACACCAGATCTGTCACTGAGGTCCTCTCTCGCCTGATTAATTAGTAATTGGGAGACACATTTTGGCAGCTTTCATTTCCCTATTATTTTCTCTAGTTTGACACAAAACCCTGTCAGAAGCACGACTATTGAACTGTACCCCTCTTAGTGCTGGGTCACTAAATTTTAATAAATAAAGCCCCTGCCAGAAAACTACTGAAATAGGCATAAAAGTTTACTGAAGCAGTAACAGTAAACAAATACATGAAGAAAACACTGAATGCCACAGTATCTAAAACATTAATGGTCTATCTGAACCCAGGGGTTACTGGCAAAATTGCACAGCAGAGACTAAAAGGCCTTTCATCTGTCTTTAAAATATACCTACCTATATTTATATTAATATCTATCTATATATATTAAGCTAGTCTAGATATAGATATAGATAGATGATAGACAGACAGACACACAGATATAGATTAGCTTAATAAAGCAAATGTTTTGGTGCTGCAGAACCATACATCTGAATGTCCTCCATTATTTCCAACCTGAGGAAAAAATTTATTGGGAGGCAAAGATTAATACTGACTACAGGCATACAGAACTCATCCAGAAGTCACAAAAGCTCTATCTGAGCCAAACTAAAAACATTTTTCATAAAAGGTAAAGTGAGGAACCTAAAATTGAAGCTAAAAAAATTGATACTTCAGAGAATTGCAGATAGCTACAGAATCATATTTTGGTTCTCCATCTCAAAGTGTCAGTCACTTTAAAAAAGCATCTACTATGATGGTGGCTCAGGAGACTTGTGTGCCATGGCAGTGGCCATGCTGTGTGGGTCAGAGGTCACAGCTCCCACATTCCTACATCTGTCTGTATATTCTTGCCCTGAAACAATAGAAGGGGAACTAGGCTCATTTGCTTCCATTTTGTTTAACCTAATTTTAAACACAAAGGATCATTTCCCCATATTTAGAATTATTTCTTTTTTCCCATTCCCATTTGTCTCCATAAAATTAAACATCTCCATAAAATTAAATAAAAATTAACCAAAAGGTTAAGTCCCCTATACATTATTAAAGTTCAGTAAACATGGCAAAGTCATATACCCCACTGGGGCCTATGGAACGAGAAACATCAAGTAGCACATCCGCTACCATCAAAACCTAGATAACCGTTTGCACTATAATTATCCAATCAAAATAGCTATGATTTGATTTTATTCCAACCACAAAACTGCACTTTTCATATGAGAAAATACTTTCACTTACCTTTATAATCTGTATTTTCATGGTAAGCGGCAAGAGCTCATTGTTAACTAAAATTTTTACATACATAAATGTCATTAATAAAACTTAAAATGGACACTCTACCAGATTAGCAACAGCAAGAAAAAAACAAAAGGATTTGTTATTTCCTTGAAAACAAAAAGGTCACTTTGAACACTCAATTATTTCAGTCTTCTCTAGCCAAAGAAAAACGGATGATGGATATCAGAAGAAAGCTTTTCAGTACAAAAACTCAACTCACACCTGGACTTTAATAAAGAGTCCATGAGATGTATATCTGTTCTTAAAATATGTATTTTATTTATCACCTTTTACCCTGTATCTACCACCACCAAAAATCTTACTTCTAATGAACTTACACAATCTGTAGCGTAAGTAGTATTCAGTCTGTGCCCACTTTAAACAGACTGACCGAGTCAGGTCATGTTGAAATTAATCCTAAGGAAGTTTTGCTTTTACTGCAGTACATGGGAATAGTGTTCCCAGACGTCATCAAACAGATGCAGTAGCAAGAAGCATGGTATACATTTTGGGTAAAGTTTACTTGTTTACAAAGTTTACACATGTTCTTCTAAGTGTATCAAAAAATGCAAAACATGGTGAAAATATAGCAGACTCAGTTGATATACTCTCATAATTTTTGATAACAAATATGAATTTACTTCCAAAAAATATTTTAGGACTCCCAAGAACGGTTTGGTAATGAAATAACGAGAACCTATATCTAAGGGACAAAAAGGCTGATTTCATAAAATGCTTCTTAAAACACCCCAAAAACATCTTTCTAGAGGTACCTACATTTTCTTCAATACCTTTTACTGAAGAAAGATTCCTGGCACCACTGAGCAATTAAGAAAAAAATAAAATATCAATCAACAAATAAAAAAGACTACTGCATGCAGTCAGAAAAAGGAAATCAAGATTTTGGTGTTGATAATAGATGCTATCAATATATTACTTTGAAATTAACAATAAGATATAAACTTCAAGAAAAAAGTATATGTGTAAACATAGTGCAGCCCAATATTTACAATTAAAATATAACATGCCTGGGTTTAAAATATAATATTACTAAGTTAAAAGATCCTATTTTGTCAAGTAAATACAGAAGATAGCATTTTAATGAGCCCACGAATAATTCTTAAGTTAGAGCTTTAAATGTGAAACCTTGACAAAACGATTATAAAGGGGTTTAGTCCTTTTCTATCATCCACATTCATTTCCGGACCATTTTCATGAAAGAAATAAAATCAGCCTTAAAACAAGATGGCTGCTTCTATGGGAAGAAAAAATAAAAATGCTGATTTAACTGAAAGCTAAAAACCTAGCTTTTCTAAATTAGAAAACGAACTTAGTCTTTTTTTCCCTAATCTCCAAGTATGTATTCATGTACTTCCACAAAGGAAACTATGGATTACACTGTCCAGTTAAAATTATTAATAGCGAAGCAATTTTTTAAAAAGGTCTAATCTTTGTGTGCCGATAACTTGATCATCCAACACATATATATATAGAGAGAGATCACATGACCAAAATTCCTATTTATACTTCATACCAGAAACATGATGGTCAGTCATGGAAATCAGGTCACTTAACAAGTAATAATAGAAATATTATTAATATCTTATATCTCTTAAAGAATCTTATCATAAAATGTCCAGTGATATCCTGTCATAAATACATCAACTGTATTTGTTTTTTTAAGTGAAACACCCTAGGAACTTAACTGTTAGAAAATATCTTTTTGAATTGCACTTTGCTGACCTTCCCTGAAGCTAATGGCAGATTAATTCTATGATATATATGTAAAAATTAAAAAATATTTCCTATATTTTGAAATAATGTTTAAGTAGATTTTCTTAAATCACTCAAAACTATTTTTATTTCTCACTTGAGTGGAAAATAAGACCTGACAGTAACATTTTCTTCAAGCTGTCAACTGTCAATTATATGAAGGATGTTTCTAAAGATGACAAAGGTTTATTTTTCTTTATTGAAAATGATAGAATTCTACCTGAATGAAAGCTGAGTTAACCATCACTGTGGTATACTACTGTTTTTCAGCAACTAGCTAACTTTAACTAGAAGTTTTCACTATTTTAAAATGTTTTTACTGAAATTTATGACTTATGTTTGAAAACTATATTAAAAAGCCTAAAAATCAAGAGTTTACATTTACACACATTTCAGATTAGAAAATAGTGCAGAGATTTCAGCAATTTACAATAAATTATTCTAAGTATAATAAGGAATACAGATTATCAAGAATACTAAGATATAAGGAACATTTTTCGTTTATAGTGAGAACTATGCATAACACCTATGGTACGGAAAAACTTCCATTATTACTTTTTAATTTTAAACTAAGTGCTTCTATGTCATTGTGCTACCTTGGTTATGACTGACTAAATTTTGAAAATATAAATGCAGACAAATTTAAGAGAAAACAGATCTGGTAGTGAGTAATACCCCATTCAAAAACACTGGAAGTTCAAATTAATCACAAGAAACTTTTCTCCAAAACAACCCAGGATACAGGTTGAGAAGTAAACGAAAATATAAATCTAATAGAAATCAGGCCCTTAAAAGAGACAGTAATTTATTGATGTTTAGCTGTCTAAGACCATCATTGTAAGACAAATTACTAAGAGTGAGTATTAATGCCTCATTTCTTATCCTCCTCTTTGAGGTTTTTATACCTGAATATGAAGGTGTTATCCATCACAAATGATCAAAAGGCAATGTTTCTCAGTTCCGAAGATTGATCCTGACTATCTTGAGTAAGTGACCAGGGCCTTCCTCACTGTACTTACGGACATAAAGGCTTCTTTTTCAACATGAACATTCTAATCAAAGCTGCTATTTTAACAGTTTGTATACTGTTTCTGAAAAGAAAGTTGATCATATGTAATCGGTTAACATAGATTGGTTTATTACTTAAAATATCATAGCTTTTTAAATCCTCATTGCTCTACTGGGAGTCATCCAAAACGAACACAGAAATGAAGAGAGTTGAGTGTCATCTTTTTGAAAAACTATTAAGCAAATGACTTATACTGCAAAAAGAAAAATACCATTATGTAACACCATACGCTACCAATATGTAAAATTCTTAACATTTTCTTAAGTTTTATTCATTTTATGTTTCAATGTTTTCTTTCTCAAAGACACATTCTTTTGGCATATATTTCTCCCAAGCTTGCAAAGATCAGGACTCCTGAAGGACTAATTATATTCATTCATTTTCTTGGCCCAGCATGAAGCTGGTAGCTTGCTTGGTACATAGCAACAGGGGAGAAAAGGAGGCGTTCATCTTTATCTGTCCCTATCCAACAGGAAATCAGGGCAGTGGACAGAATGCAATGAAATCCCTGTTCAGAAGGCATCTCACAAGATTAAATGGCAAGAAATTCACAAGGTTAATTTGCCCCCAAATAACTAAGTGCTCCTTCTAAACCTTATTCTCAGCATTCAAAGGTGGAAGCCTCTAAGGCTATTGATTATCAGCCAGAACACACATGGCAACAAGATACTCATTCAGTGAGCCAATGTTTTAGTTAATACCACTAAAATCAACCAACAGGGAATAATGAACTACTGAAGGCTCTCTCTGATTCTTTTAATCACAAGGAGTTTATTAACTTTGGTCTAATACTAGAAATGCGAAATTAGACTATCTAGATAAGTGTGCCTCAAATAGCACTGATGCTCCAGTCACCTAAAGACAGTTAACTCTTGCTGATAGCTTATTATGAATATATAATATAATGAATGAAATGGATGGAATATAACATTTCACTAGCTAACTTGCTTTTCAAATTTCTACAGAAAACTGGCCAAAAACAAGAAACATACTTCTCTTTTATAAATTTTTAGATAAAAAAAGTGGGAGAGGGGGATTCACGTCAGGTCTCCTATAAATGGATCAGGGTAAACACATGAGATATAAATCTCGGTCATACAGTTTTATTTTTATCCAGATGTTTATACAAACTCTGATATAAATACCAAAATAATAAAATTACCCCATTACATCTAATAAACTGATATTACATTGAGGTTCAGAGTTAATAAAGGTAAAAGATTCTAAATAATGCCTTTTACTTGAAGGACTTTTATTTCTGACATAAAAATATTATTTAAAACACTGAAAATTTCAAAAATAAAGTTACTCCTTTACAAGTTTGGTGATAAAACTTATTCTAAACCAAGATCAACTTTCCATCTTTCCTCAAAACAAATTCTTAGATTTAAACCAAATTGATTCATTTGTCAGTAGACAATGCACAGTGCTGTTATACTTGCTATATAGATATTAAAAAACAGATGGGTCAGATTTTTTAAAATGAAAAAGTGATTTTTAAAGAGGAAAAATATCCAGGGGCTGAGATTGGAAAAAATTACTTCTATCTACTCAGTCACACATATATAACCTACACTGCCAGAAGGATTTAGGAGTGTTGACCTAGAATTCACATCACTTTCACAACTCCAAGATTACATGTTAACAAAACTAAGTGGTGTCAATTACCTGCTACTCTAATACAAAATATTTAATTTACAAGTCCCTACTAGAATTGAAAAAGTCCAAAGAAAACATATGATTAGGTTAAAATTTAGTACATCTCGGATGAATTATAGAGGTATGTTTTCCTGTAAGAGAATAACATTTTAAATTGGTGATACTCAAACCTTAACAGAAGCAAAGCACTGAGGAGAATCAGTATTCTTAAAGTGTGCTGGTTATATTTGCAACTATTCCATCCATTAATGCCAACCAGTAGGAGACATCTTTAATTATCCTAGCATCATTTTGACAACTGGTCAAAAGAATCCAAGAACTTTTCAATATATACACAGTGTATAAAAGAATATTTTCATTGGAATCACCAAACCATTAATAGCACACCAGATTAAGTGGCATGTTCTTAATACTGAGTCATCTGTATCTTTATAAGAGTAGCTACTACTAAGGAAGAATGTAAATAGTTTTATTACTGAAAGTCTTTTTAAAAGTTACTTGAAAGCTTTTTACATTCTTAAAGTAATTAAGGACAAACAGTTATATTCTCCTTGATTGGGATTTTCATTACTTAAAGTTACTTAGTAACATGCCAGTTCAGAATTCAGCATAACATTAAAAGGATCGTTCTGTTACTCTCACTACTTAGGTGAAACTCAATAGATTTTCAAATGTTTAAAATATGGAAAATGCATTCAGGCAAATGTTATAATATTTTTCTATTCAAGCTGATAGTTCTCAGTTGCTATTTCAGAGATTTGTGGCATTTCAACACAAATCAGTTTGGCCTACCGCCCACTAAATACTGGCAACTAAAAAGTTATCAGCATTTGCAAATTGAACATACACTTCCCAGAAGTTAATACCTGGGAAGACAGATTCTAACCGTAAAACTATCTGACAGCAAATAAGTTTAATATTTTTTCTTCTGTGAATCTAGATCAATAAATGCTTATGGTATCAATGAAGTTAGTAATGAAACCCAAAGTAGGAGATAAACTCCTATGACTACTAAATGTTACAATGTAAGATATTTAAACCCTATGATTAAAATGTAATACTTAGTTTTAATCTTATCTAAACATAATTTTAAATTGAAGTTCATTAGTATAAGCTAAAATATATTTACTTCATCTTACACAGTCTCATTAGTAGCTTAATATGTCCACTGAACTTTTCTTCTAAAAGAAAAAATCTTAAAATCTATTTAAGTTGCAATTAATGTTTTCCATTTTTTTCAAAAGATTGACGTCTTCTGATTATATTATTAGTTTAACAAAATCTTAAAAGATAATATTTATGTAAAACCAAAAGGCATGGCTAGATTATCTTACAAGATAAAAAGGAAATGTAAAACACTGAATTTATAAAATATAGTAAACCTGTATAAATTTTCTAAAATAATCCTTTTGTAATATAAACTGTTTCTATTTATTTCTAAATTATTTTCCATTTGTCTCCTTTAAACTACATCCAAGCTGACTTTCCTCAATGCATAAAAAAGTATCATCATACTCTACATTTCAGAGATAAATCTGCCTCCCAGTACCTACTATTAAAATACTATTTTTTAAAAGTTTCAGTGTAATAACACAGGAAGATACATGAATCTATAAACCCCTAAGAATACTAAAGTTAGGGCTGAATCTCTTGGGACGGAGAGGGACATCATTTTTTTCTTTTGAACACTATCAAACTAATAATGATCATATAGAAAGGTATTTCCACAAACCTCATATTAGAATACTGACTTGAGAATACTCTTGGTATTTTAAAATTCTACAGATTAACTTGGGGCAGGTTCAAAGCTGCCATGACATCCTGAGCAGACAAGTTTTCTGCAGGCAGGACATATCTATTAAAAAACATGACCTGTGACAAAAATCAATGTACTAATCTCAAACCAAACAACAGTATCAAAAGCATAAAACAGAGATAACCTAAGATAAAATATCCTCAAACTAACTCAGACTAGCTTGACAGGTTAAGAAGACAGGGTAGAATGGAGTGTTGCTGATTCTTTGTTTTAACCCAGGATGACTGGAACACCCAAGTATCCAAATAAATTAATACCATGAGAAAAAGATCACACTGTGAAGTTTGGAGTGGGAAAGAAAAGATGAACAAGAGCCAAAGGTCCCAAATTCAACTAACCAATTTCACTCTTGTTTTACTTAATAAGACGCTAAAATTTAGAAATATAAATTTCTCCATTCCATATATGCTGTCTAATAAAGGCCAAAGGGGAATAAAACCAACCAACATAATGAGCCTTGCTTTTAACACCATCACGACTGGAAAGCTTGCTCTATTTGTCTTGTCAGCTTTAATAAAAGGCATTTCCTCTGGCAGGATGGCTTCTCTTTCTCTTTTTCTAATAGTGGTAAGTGGCATGTCAAAGAAGAAATAGCTTCCCATCCCACCACCCACCTTCACGAGACTTTTTTTAAACCGAACTTTCAGGGATGTCTCCACTTCTGCCAGGCGATGCAATTAGGACTTGGGCTATGTGGATGTGACTATTTTTCCTTGGGCAGCAGGGCGGGGGTGGGGTAGGACTCTTTCTCCTTTCTGCAACCGGTGGATCGCTTGTGGGGAAATCTGCCCATCTTCACCTGAGCTGACATCACCTCAAGTAGGGAATCCCTCACAAGCCTGCGAAACGAACGAAGGCGGGAGGACCGCGCAGAGGGCCACGGGTAGGTAGGAAGCATTGGAAGCGCCCTCCCGACCCTCTTCCCAGGCGCGCTGGGTGCGCAGCAATCTCAAACTCTCCTCTCGGCCTCCCGCCTCTCTCTTCCCAACTTCCACTCCAGCCCAGGGGAAAACCTGAGATTTGAGGCATAATCGATGCTATTTCCCTCCTGGGCGGGCACCGAGACCAGTCCACAGCTGGAAGCTGGCCTCGGTCCAAAGAGGCAACGCAATTTGGGGCCAAAGGAGCCGACTGCTGTCCACGAGATCGGGAGAAAGTAGGGCTCGGAGCTGTTCCAGATCGGGAGGTGTCTGCCCCGACTCAGGACAACCTCCACCCCAACCCCACTTTCAGGGCCCGTGAACAGGGGACATCTGCGGGTGGCCAGGGTCCAGCAGGCAGGCTAGGTGGCCCCGGACGCCCACCACCAGCCTTCCGCGTACACAGCGGGCTTCAGGAACCGCCGCAAAACGGTTCCAGGTAACCGCGCGTGTTCCTCCGGCTGCACCGCCAGGCCACGGACCAAGGGCTCCCACCTCCCGGCTCGGCCAAATCCAGTAGCTCGCTCCGCACACATGACGTAACCCGACATTAGATCAAACTTTCTGGCACCTTGAGCCCACCCGGGAGTGGAGGAGGTGGGAGAATCTTCTCCACTGCCAAGCATGCCGGGTCCAGACTGACTCAAGGGCCAGATGATTTCCTCGCAGTTAAAGAGTAAAATAATAACCTAAAGCTTCCGCTTCCCAGCCCCCCTCACTTCCCCCAGCCCGTGCGCTCTGAGCGCACCGAGAAAAGGGAAGAAAAAAATTAAAGAAAAAAAACAAAAAAACAACTTTGAGGGTGTTTAGCGAGTTCTCTTTGCAGTCCCTCCGCACTCACGCTGCAAGCAAGAGCTCCTGGCGGTGCGCACCCGGGGTTCCTCGTGCCCCAGCCCTGCGCGGGTATCGGGATGCTGGCCAGCCTGCCCCAGCCGGGGAGCAGTGAAGTCTCGACTCCCCGGCTCCCGCCTTTTCCGAGTTTCCTCGATCTCTGCAGAGGCAGGCGGTCTAGGCCGACTTGGGGACTCACGGGGCGCCCAGGCTCTCTGTGGTGGCTTAACAAAGAGGGTCGCGATGGGAGCGCTTCCCGTGGGCGCCTCGAAAGCCATCACCGCCTGGGCGACGCAGGCTCCGAGGGTGCGCGCTGCCGGCGGCGAGTGAGCACTAGTCCTCGCTGCCGCTCCTTCCGCAGGGCCCGGGGCCCGGGTAGTCCCGGGTCTTCGCCGCCTATTGCCTTACCTGGGGTTGCTGCTGTTCCAGTAGACGGCGTAGCGGTCGGCGACGGCCTTGGAACCCGGGTCCTGGCTAAACACACACATCCAGAGCACCAGAAACATCAGCGTCAACATCTCCACGTGCAACATCACGCCTGGCCAGCGGCGGAGCCCGGGACGCGCCACTCCGGGGAGAGAGCAGGGATCCAGAGGGAGGGAAGGGGAGAGCGAGAGAACGGGAGCCAAATAAATATGAATAAATAAAAATGAAGAGGGGCGAGAAAAGAAAGAGGCACACACCAAGCTGGGGAAGGGGAGGAGAGCGAGAAGAAGGCAGTGGAGTGGAGGGACTAAAGACAAACTCGCACCCCCCACTGGAGGGTTCAGAAGGAAAAAAGAAATCACAAGATGGAGAGAAGCGTGCGTGTGTGTGTGGTGGCGGCGGCGAGGGCGGGGTAAGGGGTGCAAAGCTGTGTCTCGGGCGGCGGCAGCAGGCGGGTCACCCCGGGAGAAGGAGGTGCGAGCCGGGCCGGGTGGCAGCAGCGCGAGTCAGGGCAGGCGGCGGCGCACGCTGCACAGTCACCGGGAGTTGCGCGCCCTGGCCGCGGGGAGACATACACTGGCCCGCCGGGCCCGGCTCAGCGTCGGCGCCGCGGGCTGCGCACGGCTCCGCCGCCGCCCAGGGCCCTCGCGCTGCGCCCCGCTTCGCTCCAAGTTACTTTGGCGGCCGATGGGAAACTGCAGGAGGAAGGCTCTGTGTGGATGGGGGGCTTCGCGCCTGTGGCCCCAAGAGTCTGAGAAACCTTTTCCTCCGCCTCCTCTGTGCCTTAACTGGGCAATCCCTGGAAATCTCGGAGGAGTAGTAGGTGCTGCGGGTTCGGGGTGGTGCGCCGAGAAGGGTGGAGATCCAGAGCCACAAACCCAGCCCCGCCGGCGTCCTGGAACTGGTTAAGCGGCAACTAAGCTGGCGAGGAGCGGTCTTGCCTCACCAACCTCAAAGAAAAGTTTGGCTCTTCGAGTCCCCCGGCAGGTCTCTCGGCTGAGTCGGGCTGCGGCGGCGGTGGCGGCGGTAGTGGCGGCGGCGGGAGACAACACCGCAGGCGCTGGCGGAGCCTCGGGGATTTCTCGCGCGTGCTTTCCTCTGCCGGATGTGGGTACACCAGAGTTTATTAAGATCAGACGTTACGGAGTAGCCAGCCAGGTGGAGCTGGGATGCCCAAACCTGCAGGACGACGCCAACCCAACAGCTCGGCTGGAGAGCAGGAGGGGAAACAATCACTTTCAAATGAATCCCTCCAACTCCTGATGGGCTGATGTCAGTCTCCGATCGCCTTCCAGGAGCAAGACTGAGCTCCCAGACGCAGTGCCAAGAGCTCCGGGTGAGCTCTCAGAAGTGTCACTGGGACTCCAACGAGTCCGGCCCCAAGCCTAGCAACTTGTAGAGACGCATCAATCAGGTTGAAATGGAGAGAGAAAAAAAGAGCGCACGAGCTAGTGGCACCTCCCCGATGACTACATCAGAAAACCTTTCCGATCCTCCTGCAGCTGCTCCCTTTTCTTCCTTGGGCACAGCAGCAACAAGAGGTGAAAACCACCAACCGAATCCTAAAACCCCTACCAGGCGGGAAAATAAACTTGAGTGCAGCAGCAGCACGAGCAGCCCAGGAGGGATTGAAACGACTGACGAGAAGTGGAAAGGGGTAAAAGTCAGTTTTGCAAAAGAGAAAAAAAAAAAAGAGAGAGAAAAAAATGCTTTATGGGAAAAATCTCGGGCACGCCCCCTCGTTAATGACCTGCGTGTAAAGCCGACAGCAGCAGCGACCCAGCAGCAGCTGCAGCCGCACGAGAGCGCGAGGCCGCGCGCGTGAACGTGGGCGGTGGGGGAGGGGGAGCGAGCGTGTAACGCAGCTCTAGATCGCGCAGGGGGAGGTGCCGCCAGCCCGAGCCCAGTGCTGCTGCGGCCGCGGCCCGGGTCATGTGGGTTGCTGCCGTACCCCGCCCGACCCCCCCGCCCCAGCAGTTTACTTGGGAAGCGGGGGGTGGGGGGGCGTTGCTTGCAGCAGCCAGTTAGGACACAGCCTGCTGTTTGCTTACAGATCGGGATTTTTTCCTCTCTTTACTCCAACCGGATTGGTTTGCTCCACGAGAAAGAGGCGTTTTCCTAATCTCCTCCCTTCCTCACGCCTCCTACCCGCTCCTCAGCACCACCTTCCAGAAACCTGACTAATTGAATTACTGGGAGAGCCGAGGCGCCCTCTCCTCCGCCCGAAACCAGCAGCGGCGCGTAACCCTTTGGATGCTGAATTCTGAGTGAACTGAGGAATGATATGACATCTTTTTTGCCTGAGAGTGAGGTCTTTCAGTAGCTAAAGAACCAGTTCCCACCACATAGCGGGAAAGCCGAGATCTGTCTCTTCGCCCCCTCAGGTGACATGAAGTCCCAGCAGACTGGCTGGCAAAAAGCCTCAATCAATACGCGTTCTTGTAAATCTCTGTCCTGTTCTTAACAGCGCATATATGCCTGGCGCTGGGTCACCTGGAAACCTGGGAATCATTCCTGCTCCTTTAAACTCCCTACTTCCTACCAGAAATTTAAAGGTTCACGAGCAGGAAACAAGACTTTCCTTTTAAAGTGACGCTCTGAACATATATTTTTTAAATCGAGGAAAATTACGGTGTAGAGTGATTACCATTCAGCACGGACCTTCAGCAGGGAGAAAATGAGTGCGGCAGAGGAGCCCGTAATACATTATACCTTTCCCATTTCAACCTCGAAGTTGGTATGCTACCACTCCCCCAAAGGATAAATGCTTTGAACGAGGTCGGTACGGCAAGAAACCTAGGTCCGGGAAGTCGAGAAACGGGTTCCCTCATTATTGGGAAAGGCCTCGCGTTCCCGGACTTCTAGAGCAGGTTGCAACACCTCGGCTCCCGGCCTCCACCGAAGCGCTTATTGCCTGACAGCAAAGCGCGTCCCCCGGTCTTCCAGAGCCTGGAAAGAAAGCCAGGCTCCTGGCGCAGCGGGGCCACCAACCCTGGAGACTCGCTCTCACGGGCCTCCACGCTCTTGGGCCTACGTGGTATTATTTTTCTCTTGCTCTCTTGGGAGTTTGCTGCCTCAGTGGGAAAGTGCTGAGCCCAAGAAAGAAAGAAAGCAGTCTAGTTTTGCTCCCAAACTTGCCTGTTCTCCCCTTTACTTATTAGCCCAATAAAATCAAGTAACACGTTCTTCGTCCTGAGCTTTCCAGTGCTGGAGCTCGGGATTTCCAGGCGCTTCAGAACTGTTTGAAAGCGTCCAGACGCCCTCCAGTGGTAGGCCTTCAGTCCGCACCCAACCGGGGGTATTGCCTGCAGCTCAGCTGGGATTGGGTTTGATGGAGAATCTGGGGTCATGATCAATAAAGACTTGGAATTACCCGCATGTTATGGGCCTTTGCCTAAAAGCAGAGTACCTTCTCAATTACAGAAATTTTTCCCACCTGAAGAGATCCTGAAATTGTCCTGGGAAGTAACTTTTCTGTTTGTGTCTATATATAAATTGCAATCTGTGTCCAGACTCCACAATAGTCAGCCTAACAAACCAATCATCCTCCTAAGTTAACAAATAAGCAAATTCAGAATATCAGCACAAATGCTTCTCTATCATCCGTATAGTTCACAAAATTCCAGCAGTAAGAAAGTGGAAAGACAAACTAGGGAACGAAATAAGCTTTTATTTTTTTAATCACATTTTCATTTAAAATTATTTGCTTTTTCCTTCTAGTCTGTAATCTTGCTAATGTTCAAGTTCTTCGCCTATTTTATGGTGCATTTGTTTTCTGTGTTGCAGAATGCATTTATTTCTTCCATCAACCTTTTTGATAGTAGCTCTAATAGGTGCTCATATGACAGGCGGTTTTGCAGGAAATATTCTGGACCCTTTTAAGGGACATCTGTATCTTTAGAAAGAAGAAAATTCAGGACTTCTGTCTTGGGGAAAGTGCTGATCGTCATCAGAGAGTCTTTCTAGTCAGGGAAATATCAGGTATCAGGGAGTTAGCAAACTGGCTTCCTGTAGCTTAAACGCCAAAAGGAGTAAAGAAAAAGAAGTTATATCCACTTATTTTCTATCTGAAAACATAAACTGTAACCAAAATTGATATGTGAAAATTCAGCATATCAAAAAAATATGGATGTGTCCTAATATTTTAAATATCTCTAATTTGTTTAAAGTCTGGAGAGTCCCATTTCTAACAAATAAAAAAAAAATAATGAAATATTATGGCCTTCTTTAAAATCCTTCAAAGAGTTGGGATAAAACATATCGAAATTAGCAACTGGTGAGACCATAACTCAAATGTCTGTGTGAAGTAATTCATAACCTAAAACAAATGCCTCCTTCTGGTATTTTATACCAACATAATTATTGCTATTGGAGTAACTAAGCAGCAATATGATATATACTTAATGTTTGAAGAGGGGTATTACCGATTGTGCCCTTATTGCTAGTAATGTGATTCTGTATCTTCAGGAAAATATTCAAGTGATTTGAATTTATACAAATCAGCATGATATAAAATATATTATGATTAGCTCAGTGTCACAAAAGCAATGACTTTTAAGCCGGCCTTTAAGGATAAGCAGCATTTTGCAAAGTATAGAAGGAGGTTCAGGTATGACAGAAAGAAAACAGCAAGAAGCTAAAAACATGAAAAAGTGCAAGGAGTATTTGAATACTTTGAGTTCCATAGGATTGAAATAGGGTTGTAAGGAGCTGAGACCTGAAAAATCAGTTGAGAAAAGACTGTAAAAGGCTTACCTGGACTTTAAAAATGTTTAGATTTAAAACTACAGGCAACCTGGAGCACTGTAGTGTTAAATGACATTGAAGCGATATTCATTACACTTCAAATTAAAACACAAATAAGGATTTATTTATTTATTTTTAGTGTTTTGGCCTTGAACTATCTAGATCGATGTTCTAACCTTGGCTATGAATTAGAATCACCTAAGGAGCTTTTTAAAAAAGAACAGTGCCAAAGTCTGGCTCCCTGTTTTGGTTGGTTAGGGGAGGGGACCTGGGATCTGTAATTTTTAAAAGCTTCCCAGGGAATTCTAATGAGCATAGAGAATTGAGAATCACTGATCCAGGTAATTTATTTTTACCTTAACTACTTCAACATTTTAGGCAAAAAAAAGTAAGTTCTGTCCTTATTTGTCTGGAGAAATGTTCCAGCAAACCATCAAGGCAGGAATGCTGATACTTCAGAGAACTGAATTTTATAATCCTCTTTATTAAAATGAAGTGATACTTTAAAAATAATTCTCACATGGCACAAAATGCCATCTCCAAGATGTGGTTGCAAGGGCAAAGCTTACTCTGGGTTAACTTTTTTGTACTAATTTGGACTTCTTTTTGGTATTAGCTGCCACCAGATAGAAGTGGAGTTCTATTGGGTCAAGTGTCCAGACAAATAAATGAAATAAGCTGGTGAATCAAACCCCACAGTTCACAGTCTAAGCAACTCTTATTTTAAATGGCAGTAAAATGAAAACTGATAGCCCAGAGAAAGAAAGGAAATAAACTCAAAAGCAAAGATTAAAGAAATAATAATTAGACACACAACTATTTAACAGATGACTAACATAATAGTAATTCAAGCTAATCCTGCTATCTTTCTAGAATATTGAGAATTCGTTCCAAAGCCCCAAGAAACCCAGGTTCAGTCACCAGACTGTCACCCAGCTATCCTGCCCACAGACTGTTTGAAGTTATTTAATGAAGACTTCCCCATTATTCACCCTTTTTAAAATAGGTTTCTCAGAATCTTTAAAAATAACTCTTTGCTAGCTTTTCTCTCTGTAGAGACCTTAGGAAATGCTCTTTTGCTATTTCTGATCTAGCTGTCTCCATGTACAACCTCACATTTTTATCTTCGGTCGTGGGATCTTTAACTTCTATCATGAATTTTCCACCTTTCCTCATTCTCCCTTTACTTTCCTTGGTGCTTCCTAAAGTTTGTTTCACAGTATCTCTTCTCTTGAATTCTGTGGATAAGTAGAAGGAGTTTATAAGTTGCTGCAATATTCTGAAAGAGACAATTTAGAATTTTTTTGAACTAACCATCTATTTGTTGTTGTTTTGCCCATTTCTATGTAGCAAGCTTTTTAAACAAACAGAACTTTGAGCTATCATTGTGATAAACAACTAATCATATAACCTGACGCATAGGTAAATATGTGTTGTTTCTGTGTATTACAAATATATATGTGCTTAAATGTAATTTTAAAAGAAGTAAACGAAAACTGGTTGATTTGACCAATTTTCACACCATTTTGCATTATGGTATGTACTTCAGTCTACATACCATAGAGTTATGTGACCTGTTTTCAACCATAAAACTGAAATTGGTAGGTGATTTTATTCACATAAGAAATTTTCATGTCATCCTTTACTATTTTAACATGCATGTTTACTTTTTACTGCTCTGTATTTCCCCTCCTCAATTTTTGAAGTAAGATCATCAGAGAAAATTTATTTGCATTTTACAAATCTAATCGATCAGCTAGCATACTGTATGCTGTCAATAAAGTATACTGCCCTACCATTAAACAACACTAGATTCCTTGCTTAAAACAATAAATATTACCATTGATGCATATTGCAAAAAAAAATAAAATTTTATATTTGTTTTATTATAATAGCAAACATAGACATCTACCACATACCTTTATTGAAATAAAAAGAATATAAGTATCCTTTTTAGAAATAAGTTAATTTGTGCTTTTTTTTTTATCATATTCAAATTAACAATTAGGATTTTTTTTCTCCCACCAGCTCCATTTAGCATCACCCAAAAGGCATAAAAATGTGCATTTTTGTCTTTCTTTACCTGCTAAGAGACCCTCCAAAAGCTGGAACATCTTTTATTTCATTGATGCCATACACACACACACACACACACACACACACACACACACACACACACATGTATAGCATAATATGAGCATATATAGAGACAGAGAAAGAGAGAAAGAGAGAGAACTTATTTTTCAATCAATTTCATCCAAGATTTTCATCAACTTCTGGGAGAATTCTATTTAAAGATGAGTAGAGGATATAATCCTTCGAGAACATGATTTCATGAAATAGGAAATGCTGCTTCTAAGCTCCTTTTTAGCTTTGGCTTTACTTTTTTCCCCAAACTAAACTGACTAAGCAAAGTAAAGTGTAGAATTATGGCAAACTAAGAAACTCTTTCTTCAAATTATGTGCATTCTTTTTCCCAGATAAAAGCCTCCTTTAGGGGAATTTGTATTCTGATATTTTGAAGTGTGGATTTTTTTTTGTAGTCATCTAAATAATTGTCTCATTTTTCCCCCATTTCATTTGGCCACAGTAGAGATGGTCTTTTAAAATATACTATTAATTTTTTAGGAAAATTGTCCTCTTATTGCATATTTATAATTCTAGTCTGAGACTTCCCACTACCTTATGCCAACATTGTAAATTTTATTGTGATGCTGTAAAGTTACAGTTAAGCTATAATTTTAAAAAGCATTTCATCTTGTAGCTTGGGATAAAAGGTATAAAGCTGGTCTATATAGAAACCACTGTAACTTATGATCTTAGAATGTCAGATAACAATGCAGAAGATTATTAGCCAAAATTTTTAAAATGAGAAATATTTTACTAAATTGTCTCTTTCTAAACTCAAGTAAGGGGAGGAAAGTGCTCTTAAAATGAGTACCTATTTATCAGAGATTATCATTCTCCATTTCCTTTTTTTATTTTTGGTATGTGATGTATGCTAAATTAAATAGGATTTATTGGTTCTGAATTACCTTCTTTTTCTGTGGATTAGGAGAGTGCATTTCTTAGCTTTTTTCTTGAAATCCATCACGATCTTTTATGTGGACTACCTAATATTCTGCACACTTCCAATGCTTAATAAATATTACATTAAAATATTAGCATAATAATAAATCATCTTAAAGTACTACATGGGCTATTGAGATCCTATTCAGTTAGACCCAAAGCATCCAGAAGTTTTATTTTCTCTATATGCATACAAAGTAATTTTAAAATTCCCTTTCCATGAAATGTCCTTGTATCCATAAGATGTCTAACATATTACAAGTGAAGTGGTGAAATGTGTGTCTTCGTGTTATGTATTTCATTTGTTCAATTTATTCTTGGGCTTGAATTTGCTGTTTTAATGAGAGGAAATCTAAACTGGGCAGACAAAAATGGAAATAGAATCATTTTTCGTGTAAATGCCCCTTCCCCAATGGCAATTCTAAAATTTTTATACAAAATTACCAGGCCAGCATCTAGGTAGTGCTCCTTGCCATGAAGAAGTTCTACCTTGCCTGTGATTGGTATGTCACACAGACCTAGACTAACAGCCACTGAAAACATATGGATTTTCTTTACAGTTTCAGAAACAAAAATGAAGCCAAAAATATTCAATTAATACAATTTCATTCTAACTGGTTGCTTTGAGGGAGGTCCTAATTTGAAACTGTCTTCGAGGCAAAAAATAAAAATATTTTCCCTCCAAAAAGCATTGTTCAAATATTATACATTTTACCTAGCAATATGCGAATCAAATGGGAAGAAAATGATGCATCATCTGTGGTAGATAGCAAAATGGCCAAAATTCTCTCCTACCTTATAGTGTACTTTTGCAGTTAGCCCCTCCCATTGATTGATGGAGTCTATTTTTCCACCTTTGAATCTGAACTGATTTTGTGGCTTGCTTTGGCTAACAGAATGTGGCAGAAGCAATGTTATGCCGATTCTGGCCATGCCTCAAGAGGCTTTGGAGCCTCTGATCTTTCTCTAGGAACCCTGCCCAACTGCCACATGAACTAGCTGAAGCTAGCCTACTGGTTGATGAGAGACATGTACCCCATTCACCCCCATTGTCCGTACCAATCCCCAGAAGCAGAGCTACCCTAGCTGACTGCAGGTACATGAGACATTCCCAGCCAAGACTAGAACGACATAGCTGAACCCAGCCTAAATTGCCAACCCACAGAATCCTGTTCTGAATAAACGGTTCTTGTTTTGAGCCACTGAATTTTGGGGTGGTTTGTTATAAAGCAATAGGTAATGGAAACATTTTTTCTAAAATTACTGGAAATAAAATTTTGAATAGGTTTCAGCTCAAATGTTATTCTTTCACAACTTTGATTTCCATCACTGAGTGAGTTTTAAAAAGCATTTCATCTTATAGTTTGGGATAATAGTTAAATCTATAATTAGCAATCACAACTTTCTGAATATTTCTTACAGGAATGTTTGTTTCTGCTACTTTGCACATTTCATAGAAAGTGTTTTTTCTTCAACAAAAACTTTACATGGAATCTTAAATGAACACAATTATCATTCAGGCCTTTCTGATCCTCTTAGAATAATGTCATTCGGTGAGAACAGCAAACCTGAGCAGATGATTTACCCAAAGGTGATTCTTCTTCTAAAGTGGTGCCCAGCAAGAAAAATGAAAAGGTAAAATCAAAGGAAGCTGTGTTTAGCTTTATCTCAAATCTCTACATCACTTACTACTATTGATTTAACATCATGGCACCTCCGTATTTCAGCAGGAAATTCTGTCACAAGACAGAAACTATAGTGACCCCGTAAGGGTCATCTTGTTGTCAACCTCAAATTATAGCATTTCTGCTCCCGGCTGACAGCCATGGCAGGACTGGGGTGTACAGCTACCTTTCCATGTGTATAATAGATGTGTTTCAAGGAAGTGAGATATAAAGTGAAATCGTATAGATCAGGTCTTATCTTTCAATAATTTAAAGTTCTAAATGGAAGGAGGGTTTTGTCAAGTTCCCTTATGTGCACTCCCTGCAAGTCTGTTTATAAGCCCAAATTTTCAATGTGTGCCATCTAGGGGGAGATTAATCCACAAACTCAAACTTGTCTTTTCAGCATTCATTGATCTCTCTTCCTCTGAAGAAACTGAACCATTGGCTCCTTTCCTTCTTGACTTCCTTGTCCTTTGGTGTTTGTTACTCCCATGTTTTCAGGGTTCTCTTCTTTTATCTCCAACAAATCCTTCTGGGTACTCGACTGTGACTCACAGCCCAGTGCCTAGCGCATAGTGAACTTGTAATATGTATTCATGGAGTGAATATCCATCCCTTAAATATAAGTGTTTTTGTTTAGCCTTCTTTTCCTTTTTCACTAACATGATTTTTAACAATCACATTCATACTCACAGCTCCAATTATAGTCTCTTTGTGGCTATCTCCCAAGCTTTAGCTCTAGGACCTAATGCTTTCTAATATCAGACCCACATTCTCAGCCTTCTTGTTTACTTGTCCAAATGACTGTACTCTGACACTTCAAAACCAGCAAGCCCCAAAAGTGTATCTATTTATTCAAAAGACCCAGACACCTCCTTCTTGGCCCTTTTGCTCTCTAGCATGCCGAGGATAAGTCCCCCATCAATTCCCACACAAGAACTTCTAGTTGACAGATTTGATAAAGGAGAAGACTCTGTTAAGGAATGTGAAAATGAGTTTCCCAATTTCTCATTTCTACATCAAGTTAACACCCACTGGACTCAGCCACCCACTTTTACCTCTGTTCAATATGTATTCCATACTCTGTCTAATACATACTCTATTCAGAATGTAGTATATATGGCTGGACTGAACTATTCCAGAGGGAAACATGATGTCACCTTCCACAACTTAAATGGTTTCTCATATCTCTCAAAATAAAGATATAATAGTTACTAAACTCTGCATGTGCTAATCCCTGCCTTTACCCTCTGACCTTATCTCGTGGAATCCTCCCCCATGCTCACTAACTCCAGCCATTCTGGCCTTTTCCCATGTCCTCGAAGAAACCAGGCAACTCTCTGTCTTTTAGTCTTTGCTTATACTGTCCCCTTTGCCTGAAACATTTAGGCTCCCACCTGTTTTACTTGTATTTATCCTTCAAATCTCAGCTTGGATGTCATTTCCTAGGGGGAAATCACTTCTGACCTCATAGAATAGAGCAGGACACCTGTAAATACTCACATGGCACTGAATTTCTTTTCTTCATACCTCCTGTCCCTGGTTGAAATTGTATATTTGTGTAGCATTTTGTCTGTTTCCCCTCGTAGTTCAATTGCTTTCTAGCACCTCTCCAAAGCTTAGCATCAAGTACAGCACAGAGTAGACACTCTATCAATATATATGGAATGAGTGAATGAAAATGGTGTGCTAGTACTTTGCACTGTGTTTTATCCTGTGGTTTCTATGAAAACCAGATCCCAGGGTTATACAGAAGGCAGTGGGGATAAAAGGAATGGACAGTCAAATGCCTCTCAAAGATTTGGAAATGAAGGATTTCCCTCAGAAGATATAAGCAGAGAAGCTCCATACAATGAGCCCCAGCAAAGATATATAAAACCAATCTTACAGAAGTAGAAGTACTCGCAACCCAGAACCAGACCTAACTGAAGCTCTCTCCATTTCTGAAGAAGGAATACTCAAAAGGAGACAGTCAGAAATAGAGCAAAGAAAATGAAATAAACTGAGTCATATTCACAGTTCTAATTCCCAAGTTGGAGGTGGAGTGCTGCTTGGTTGACAGGTAAATCCAAATTTTAAAAAGCTCTTCCAAAGCTGTCTTAATACATTACCGATAAACATTTAATTGATAATGCCCTCCTTTGTTCTGAGGTCACCAAACTGTTATTAATTAGCCTCTGTGTAGGTTGCCACTCATTCATTCATAAATTTATTTAGCATCTAACATGTGCTACGTCTTGAGGATATAGTGGTAAGCAAGAACAAGCTGATTTCTGCCCTCATAGAACTTATATTACAGTTTATCAAGTGACATACAATTAAGAAAGCAATTTACCATAAAAGTGTTTGGTCCTATAGTAGACCAACTCTGCCTGTCTGCTTAAGATCCTTTCTTCAGAGCACCTCTTCTTCTCTCATCCTTCTGATTCCACTGAAGCTATCAGTTTCCGTAATGCAGCCCCCTGCAACACCACCACACTCCTACAGTGTTAATCAGGCCTCTCAGGGGTCTTGCTGAGATTTGTAAATGGAACTGGGATTAAGAAAGCCTCCCTTCTTTGGGGACTTTAAGTTATGTGAATATAGGTTTGGGACTTTGAGTTATGTGGATATAGGTTTGGGGCTGTCGGCAATCATCTTTTGTACTCTGGGGAATAGGGTCACCAGCTTTAAGAAGTAAAAATGCAACAGGATCAGTCTGGATGTTCTGAGGGTCAGGGCAGCACAGAAGCAGGGAGACCATCAGGAGGCCTGTTGTTAAAGATGGAGTCTGTCGGAGAGTTGCTATAAAGATTAATTATATCACATTCACATTAGTTAAGTTCTACATGTCAAGATTTCAGGATTACTATTTACTTTTTAAATTTCGATTATTATTATTTTTTCCTTGACACTATTTGTGAAGCCCTATAATGTATGGTTTGGAGCGGAGGAAATGGTGATAGAAATACTTGAACATAAATAAATGACCCTTTTTTCAGGATTTCTGTTTTAGAAGCATCCGTGAAACAAGAGGGGAGATTTTAAATGTTACCCTCTTTCCTGATATCACAAGTCAAAAGGCAACTCTTCTGTAGCCAGAGGGCAACTTAGTTGCTAGTTTCTGTACAGGTGAATTATGGCTTGAGAAATAATAAAAATTTTTGAATTACTAAATAACTTACACTGAAAGAAACAAGAAGGGAGAAAAGATGCATGAGCTTTGGGAAAAGACTTTATAATGCACCCTTGTCGACTCAATGATAAATGTGCATAATTAATCATAGACACCATTTTGGCAAATGATATTTTTAAATGATAGAGGCAATTATCTGTACAATTACATATGCACAGGAATGCATTATTTTCTGACTTTCAACAGGCAGCCTACCTGATAGAATAGGTAAGGAAGAGTCTTAGTCACCTAAATAAGAATCCTAATTTTTAACCTCAGTCTAAAGAGGACTTTTTGTTTGTTTGTTTGTTTGTTTGTTCAGTGGTGAGAGGGTCAGATGAGGAATGCAAGAATGGCGACTTCTTGGTTCTACTACTAATATCTTTGGGAAACTATTTAATCCCTTATGATTTCATATAGGTACCGAGTGCTAACTGATTACACCACTGGAGCTCCCAATCACTTATGATTTCAAATCATAAAATATGTTATATATTTTCTCTCTCCCTCTCTCTTTAAAGGAATATAAATAATTTTCTAAATGCCTTCGCAATAAATGTTGTGAAAGCAAATGGAAAAACTGGTGAAAATAAAAGAATATTTGCTACTCTTTATTACTGTGTTAAAGTAAAAGAGAAAATTTTAGCACCTATAGTTTGCAGTGATCTTTTTTCTGACTTGATAGATTGAACACATACTCTCTCTGCTATTTCTTTAGCCCAATGGTCTTATCTTACATAGGCAGTATGGTATGGTGAAGAGTTCAGGCTGGAATCAGACAAACATAGTTTTAAATCTGATTCTGCAATTTACTATGATTCTAACCTTGAGCAAGTTACTAAACATTGCTAAGCCTCAATTTCTTTGTAAAAGTGATTCTAATCATATCAATCTCATAAAATATGCTGTCAGCAGTACATGAGATAATGTTTATCAAGTATCTGGTCTAATGTCAGGGATTCAACACATGTTCAATACTGTAGGCATTATTAATGTTAAGTCCTCCCCTTCATTGAAGTTCTTTAATATCTTGTCCTTCCAAAATATATCATAATGTCATTCTATCATTCACTCATTCTACCAATGTGAATTGAGTGACCTGCATACAAACAAGATATCTGTATATAAATAAATGAGTCATTTTGGTTGTAAGTAAGGAAGGGGTGGATTATTCAGAAAATGGCTTGGAGTGATCAGTTAACCAATTTAGATCTCCAACTCATATGATTTAAAACTGTGTTGTCCAATACCATAGCCATTAGCCACATATCAAGCACTGGAAATGTGTCTGTTTAAATTGAAATGTACTGAACATGTAAAATATACTCTGAATTTTCAAAACTCAGTATGAAAAAAAAAAACTACAAAATATCTCATTAAGGTTTTTTTCATATTGATTACACATTGAAATATTTGGTATATATTGAGTTATATAAAAATTATTAAAATGAATTTCGTCTGTTTCTCTATTTTCTATAGTATGTGGCTCTGAGGAATATTAAAATTTTGTTGCTCACATTCATGGCTAGAATTATGTTTCTATTAGACAGCACTGGTCAAAATATTTAAATACAACAGGAAAGGGGGTAGAGAGTGGGGAAGAAGAAAGGGAGGGAAGAAGGGAAAAAAGACTCTTCAAGAATTAGAAAATATAAGCCCTAAAAGATTTTATAGTGGAATAATCATTTCTATGCACATCTCAATGGCAAAAAAAAAAAAAAAACTGAGATACTGTGCTTATAGCACAAAGCCAGGCACTTAGCAAATACCAGCTTATATTATTTATTCATTTAATGATCACTGCTCATATTTTAGGCACCATACTAGGTGCTATAGTTAAAATGATGAGCAAAACAATCCAGTCTATCCAGAAGTACTCAGTCTAATGAGAAAAGCAAACAAAAATTTTTGCAAACTTTTATCTTTTATATTGTTCATATGGACCTACAAGATGTTTTAATTTTCTATCAGAGTTCGTACATACCTTTCCACATCCAACCCTTATTGACACAAAAAAAAAACCCAATAATTGCTATTTTGTTGTTGTAAAAATTAACACCAGTGGGATATTGAAAGGCATTTTTAGTTCCTTTGGCAAAAATTTCATTCACTAATATACTGCAAAGTTGTTCGGCAACAAAAAGTAATGTAGAAACACTCATCTGGCATCTATTTCTGTATCACACATATTGTTCTCACACAGAATCATTCCTGATCCTTCTACAATATTTTATAACAACTGTCTGTGGCTATGTACTTATGCTTGTATATATACATATATAAATACGTTTGCAGACAACTATGGAAGCAAATACATTCATTTTGGAACATTCACAGCCTTTGCTGCCCCCTTAAACCTCCAGGCTCTAAGAGGAAGGAAGGAGTCTGGGAGGCCCCGCAGCTCAGGGCCTGGCCTTTTGTCATGCTGATCAGGATAGGAGCTGAGCTGCAGGATTTACATCTTAAAGGAAACAGAGCCCTTGCCCCAGAAACCAACCCCTGAAGCTGGAGGAGAGAAAAGGAAAGGCTTATGGGGAGCCAGAGTTGGGAACCAGAGCTTGAGGGAGTGGGGAGAGAGGGAGAAAGGAAACAGAGAACTTTAGCGAGCTGTGCAAGATACTGAAATTTGAGATGAAATACTGAGCTATTTGATAAGGGATGAAGCGATACTGAGATTCTGAGAGAGACGAGAGAAAAGGGCTGAATGAGCAGAAGCAAGAAGATCCCACGAAGCCTTGCTGAGGGTGATTTTCTGAGAGGCCACAATAAGGATTTAAAATGCTTTTCATTAATTCTTACCTATTCGACTGGTGCTTTTCTACTAGCTATATAACCGTTGACTCTGCAGTGAGAGCAGTTCTGTTAAATTAATTAAACAAGGAAGCCATTAGACTGATGTGGCTTTAAGGCTATGATGGCCTACAGAAGCAAACCAAAACCTAAGCCTATAAATGCCTCAAAGTTAGGAAATCAAAGCACTAAGAATAACCAATCACAAACAGCCAGCTAGGCTTTAAATTATAGCCAATCAAATAATTTTCTTTCTTTGCTTCTATCTCTGTAGAGATTTTTCCCCAAGCTTCTGTGGTTTGGTGCTGCCCAATGCCAATTGATTTTTGCTCAAACTCTTAAAATTTTTAATATGCCTCAGTTTATCAGTTCAGAGCAGCATGGTTCTGAGTTCCTTGTGTTACTTTAGGAATTCAGTCTCCAAAATGAAGGCTGTCCCAAGCCCCTCGGTAGCCCATCAGGAAATATGGCTATCCTAGCATCCTAACCCAACAGATACTCCAGAAATAGGGGTTAAATGAAAAATATTTGGGGTCTTAAGGTAGATTCAATGTTGGCATCTGCGTACACTAAGCAGGTATGGCAACCAATTTAATAAATGTATCTGTGTGGCTCCAAGTAGTGATAAAGTACCAACCCAGGTATGACCTTTAGATCTTCATGTTTGTCAGGCCGAGAGCTGTAACACACCTGGTTAACCAGTTTGTTCAGGTTTTTATTCATTTTCTTTTTTAACATTCAGTTGTTCTTGACAAGTAATGCACATTCTCAGCTTGAATACACAAGCTCACTTTACTGAAGTCCTATCTCCTCCTGCCCCAGGATTGGGGGTGGGGAGGTGGTAATTGGGGAAACTGGGAGGAAATTCTCCAGGTGCGAGAGCACTCCCACCACCTTGTCAGCACAGGCTAATACTGGGGAGAGGAAAAAGAAGGGTATAGTCCTCTAGAAGTCTGGGGGAAACTGTAGAGTTCAGGGTAGGTTGCACATTAGAATTACCAGATGGCTTTAAAAATAAAAAGTACCCTTGTTTAGGCCATATCTAGAATAATTAAAATTGAATTTCTGGACATCTGTAATTTTTTAAAGTCCCTGGGTGAGTCTAATGCTTTGATATAAGAAGCCAAGAATCTTCCTTTATTCCTGATCAAGTCTGAGTCTTCATTGTCTACATCATACATAGTGCGATAAGTTACAGTCAGAAGCCTCCAGTTCTCTTCAGTTTAGTCAGTAGCCTGGGGCCATGAATCTGAAGTCAGGTTTCTGACTTGTTCCCTAACTCTTGAGACCAGATGCCCTGGGTTGCTGGGCCAGTTCCTGGTCATGCTGTTATCTTGGAAAAACTACCAATAGCTTGCACTTTCACTCTTGCAAGAGTCCAGGTTTGGATGGTAAATTCTATGGTTCCCCTATACATATCAAGAAAAGAAAGCCAGATCAAGCCTAGTGTAGCATTTTCTTGGGATTTCTTTCAGCAGCACTTTTATTATTCTTTCACTCTCTTCCTTCCTCAGATGTTTTTCTTTCCAGTCCTTTCTTTTTTCTCTTTCATCAGATAAGGCTTAAACACCCTCCAAACAGTCCATTCCCCACCTCTCCCCCATCTCCACATACCGATAATTTTTTCCCTTCATTTACACATTTGCAGAGTGCAGGTGGAGGCTGCAACTTAAAGATTTTATCTTGTTTGTTCTGTCTGAGGGAAGGAAGAAAGGGAAGTACCCTGAAGCTCTGTGAGGCCAGCTAACCCCTGCTTTTCCTACAGTCCTGGGGTGACTACAGAAAGGTTCTATCAAGTACAATTTCCACAAGGAAATCACTACAGCTGATGTGGAATCAGGCACAGTTAGACAGAGACTCACCAAAGTGTGGGCCTCAGACCACTACGGATAGAAAAACAAAGAGACACATGGGTCTTCTAGATTCATACAAATCACAGACTTTTCACAAAGGAAAGCAAAGGCCAGAAACTGGCATCTACATCTTTCCTATCCTGACCTTTCTTCTGGCTTGGACCCTAAATTTTGAATCCCAGTGTATGGATCCAGTGCTCCTTCTTTTTTGGTACTGGGTTTGTTTTTTTTTTCTATACCTTTGCCTCACATCCTAATTCTAACACATTACAAACACCTCTACCTCCTTCTCCCACTTCTACCTCATAGAGCTCTTCTTGGATTTCATTTCCGAGAACACAGGCCAGGACTAGGAACTACCAAGATGATACACAAGCTAATTAAGTGGCAGAAAGCTTCTTACATGGGCATAACTGTTGTTGATTTTTCTTCATTTTTACTACCTGGCCTGCTCTCTTCTCACCAGAATTCAGATGTCTTTGCAGAGTTGATAGCAAGCAGACTGGATGGAGCCTCAGAATCTGTTTTCACTATAAAGTATAATTCTTTTCATGACCTCTCTCCTCCCATTCAGTCACAGCTCAGGCTCTCCATTTTCTCATATTTCCTACCACTCTCCTAAACAGCCTCAGCTCTTCAGCTTATTTCAAATATGAGTTGCTAAATTACTTTATGAGCCAAAGATCGGGTTATACTAGCTACCTACCTTTGCAGAAACAGAACTTAATTGTAATGGAGCAGCGGCTCCAAACTCAAATGACCACAAAGGATAGACTACAGGGTGACTGAGTGAAGCAGTCTGGGTAGGAACCAGGGAAGGCTGGCGTGGGTCTGCCCTGTCTCAAGTGTCCAGCTTCTGTTCTCTTGCAATGAACTGCTGCCGTGGAAGAATGCTAGCCCTAAATGCTAGATCTTACCATTTTTAAGGAAAAAAGAGATCCAAATTTTTGTGAGCAATTTATTATTATTTTTTTAATATTGGCAACCAATTTTTAAAACTTTTAATTTTATCCTGCCTGAACAAAACTCATATGTGAACAGGATCTGGTTCTCTGGCTGACAGTTTGCAATGGCTTTTCTAGTGCATGCCTTTGAGTCAGCTCTGACTCCTGGCAATCCTATGAACGAGTGACATCCACAATGTCCTATCCTCACTATCCAGCCCTGCTCAGCTCCTGTAGACTCATGCCTATGGCTTTTTTTATGGAGGCAGACCATCTCATATTTGGTCTTCCTTTTTTCCTACTGTTTTATATTTTTTCTCAGCATTATGTCTTTTCAACAGAATGCTGCTTTCTCATGACGTGCACAAAGTAGGACACCTTGTAGTGTATCCTCGGGTAAACTTTGCCTAATGTGATTTCTAAAGGATATCCTGGCAACCTACATGTGCTGGTATTTATGCATGAACAACAACAGCATCAACAATAGGAATTCCTATTAAGTGACAAACAGCCACTTAAGGAAATCTTTTAATGAGAGGAGATTTTGAACATCCTGTAAGAGGTCCACTGTGCATGCTTTTGTGCCTGAATACTTCATTTTTCATAAACAAAAAGCCTCTAATTGTCTTCTATTTTAAAACATCTTCATCAGCAAAGATATTGAGGAGGTAGTTAGAGGGGAAAACAATGACACTATAAAAGTCGGTAGTTAAATCAGTTAATCTTTTATCCCTTAGACAGTTTACACTTTGAGTGACAACTAAGGCTATCTCCTTTGCAAATATTGTAGCTTTATTCTTAAGCAAGGTGATAGGAAAACAAATAATTTTCCACTATTACCAGACATCTTTTAAAAAATCAAGATGTAATGCTTTACTATTTCAACAAATGCAACACTATGAAATGCAATGTATTTCAGCATGGGTTGGTAAAAAATAGTCGACTGACTAAAATTCTAAAGCAGAGTTTCTCTACCTCAGTACTACTGACATTTTGAGTTAGATGATCTTTCACTATTGAGGGCTGTCCTGTGCACCGTAGGCACTGTGCACTCTTTAGCAGCATCCCTGACCTCTGCCTGCTGCCAGCAGTACCCTCCCCAGCTTGTAACAACAGAAAGTATCTTCAGACGTTGCCAAATGTCTCCTGGGGGCCAAACTTGTCCCCTGTTGAGAACCACTGCACTAGAGGAAATGTACATCACAACTGGGATTCTGAGTCCCCAAAAAAGTCTTAAAATGGCACTTCATACAAGGGAGAAAGAAATTGGAAAAGTCGTCATCACCCCTGACTTCGCTAAAGTCCTCAGGGAGCTGTGGGGGTTGGGGAGGGAGGTCTTTGAGGCAAGAGCAGTGTCTGTATACTGACAAGGAAGTTGCTGTGGGGGACAAGTGCGGTCAGCCCTAGATGTGGAATCCACTCTTCTTGACAATAATACCCTGACAAGCAGAGACCAACAGAAACCAGTCAGGCCAGGCAGTGACATCTCATAGATTCCAAACTGCAGATGGGGAACTGGCCAAGTCTGAGGTGAATTTTCAACATACTGAAGATGGGGTGATACCAAAAAGTTACAGATTTAATAGGAAATATTTTTTTCATTTTGGAAAGACAATATTTTTCCAGAAAAACATGAAAGGTTATAATAGTGGTTTGAAATCAGTAACTCTCAATTTTTTCTTTGTGGTTATGGAAGAAATCATCAATTGTATTTCTCGATAGAACCTCATAAACACAATAGGCCAAATGCCAGAACAGAAATTAAATGGCTGTGTGATCCTCAGAGGAAGACATACTTTAACTATGAAGTATTCTCACCAAATCTTGAGAACAGTATATGAAAGAGAATGAGCATGTGGTGTTCACATTTGCTGTTTTGACAGCACTGTTTATCAAAAAAACTACAATTTTCAAAGAAAAGACTACTTAATTTTTACTATATTTCCTTTCTGTCTTGTAAGAACTACAAAGAATAAGTTCACTAAGTTTTGGTTGTGTTTTAGTTCATTTAACTTGTTTCACCACTGTGAAATGTTTCAAAATGGTATCTGCTAGTCTTTTTTTTTTATATTAGCTTAAAATCTGTTTTGATGATACTGTAATGGCGGATACATGTCATTATACATTTGTCAAAAACCACTGAATGTACAACACAAAGAATGATCACTAACGTAATCTATGAACTTTAGTTAACAGTATGTATCAATATTGACTCATCAGTTGTAATATATGTACCACACTAATACAAGATGTTAATAATAAGGGAAGTGGGTGGGGTGGAGTAGCAGTGTGCAAGCAGAGAGGGTGTGGGAACTCTGTACTTTTTTCTTAGTATTTTATCTATGAATTTATTATAATAAATATATTAAGAATACACAACAATATATATTTACACATTGTCTCGTGGTTACCTAAATTCTACAGCTCTGTGCTACAATTTAGTACATAGGGATTTTAACCATCTTACCCATCTCACAAGACAATTTGCTAGTTGCGACATAATAAAAAATATAAATTTGGTCTGTGCTTCCAGACCAGATACAGAGCTCCTAAAACCCTCGTAATTTCCTGAGTGGTGGAAGATGATAGGAACATCTTACACAGAGATCCTAAAGCCCTTGGGATTTCCTGGGTGTTTGGAGTGTCTCTTGGTGGGCTCCTGGATAGTTTCAGGATGGGGGCTGTCACCAGAAAGACCAAGCCGTAATAAAAAGCTTGAAACTTCAGACCCATGCCTTGCCCTCTGAATAAAGGAGAGGGGCTGAGACTGAGTTAATAATCAGTGATGACTATGTGACGAAGCCTCTATGATAATCTCTGAACTATGGGGTTTGGAGAGCTTCTGGATTGGTGAACACATCCACATGTCAGAAGGGTGGCACACTGTGCTCAGAATCCTTGTGGACCTCACCCTATGCATCTCTTCACCTGCCTGTTCATTTGTATTCTTTTAAAAAAATTTTTTATATTTTTATTTTTTCAGTTATAGTTGACATATAATATTAGTTTCAAGTGTACAACACAGTGATTAGACATTTAACTTATAAAGTGACCACCCTGATAAATCCAGTAGTCATCTGATACCATACATAGTTATTACAATACCACTGACTATGTTCCCTATGCTGTACTCTATATCCTCATAACTATTTTGTAACTACCAACTTGTACTCCTCAATCCTCTCCTCCCTTAATGCATCAACACTCCCCCACCTTACTCTGTCAACCATCAAAATGCTTTCTGTATCTATGAGCTCATTTGTTTTTTTATCCTGTTCCCTAAATTCCACTTGTAAGTGAAATCGTATGGCATTTGTCTTTCTCTGACTTATTCCACCCAGCACAATACCCTCTAGGTCCATCCATGTTGTTGTACATGGCAAAATTTCATTAATTTTTTATGGCTGAGTAATATTCCATTCTATATAGGTACCAACTCTTCTTTATCCATTCACCTACTGGAAACTCTGTACTTTCTGTTCACTTTTGCTATAAACCTTAAACTGCTCAAAAAAAAAAAGTTTATTATTTTTAAAAAATCTGTTTTGAATAACTATGGTGTATACCTGAAATTAAAATAATATTGTATATTAGGTATATTTTAATATAAATATTTTTAAACCTGTTTTATCAATTTTATAATAAAAAATTCAACAATGTTAATATTTATAAGTGTCTTTTAAATATGCTTTGAAGATGGATCCACTCCCTGCTTATTCACTGCTGAAAGATGATTGCTCAAGATGAAATGGAGAGAAGACAGGACTTTTCGCCTTGTCCAAGCCTAGCCACTGACTGCTCTCAGCCAAACTCCTGGAAAGTACTATTTGAGCACTGCCAATAGCGAACCTAAAATTACATTATATTTATGTATTTTCTTCATTTCAGCAATTTTACTTGCTTTAATGTTTCCTCTTCACAAAATAACTTTTGAGGTAAAATTCACTCAATTGTTTATAATGCATTTTACGTGATAGGCCATAATTGTTTCTAATTAACAGCAAATAATATTCACTAGAGAAACAATAAGTTATGATGAATCAGAGAGCTTTTTTCTTGGACTTTATGCAACAGCAAACAAGTTGTGCTGAAACAGTAATTTGTTTTTTCAGTGGTATTCTAGTCATCCTGTCATAAAAACTATTGCTCCTAGTTCTCATCTCTGACATGATGGAAGATTTTTCAACATAGAAGCTTCCTGGATGGTTGTCAGAGACTCTCCAGGCTGCTCAGATCCTCACCAGTCCTAGGAGGGCTCGGAGCAGAGATTCATACCAGACACTCTTAGTGGAAAGGGCAGTCTAAAGAAAGTTTTAAACGATCCTGTATTCAGAGGGCACACAGTCTCGTTGGGAGGCTGGAGTTCACACTTATGACAAACGTAAGAATATAGCAAAAGTAGCTAAGAGTAAGTGCAACTGAGATCAAGAGCAAACTAGTGCTTAACAGGGTCAAACATAGAGTTAGGAGGCATAGAGCAAAGTGGTAAATTCATGGGCTCTGGACTGCTAGAGACTGGTTCTTCTCGATTTTGTGGAACTCTGGGCAGATTGCTTCACTTCTGTGGGTTTCAAATCCTGCATCTGTGGAGTGAAGCAAGGTGAGGTCATGCTTTTCAATAGCTAGATTCATGGTAATAGGACAAGAAATGGTGGTTTTATCATTATTGTTAACAGCAGTATTTGTACATCCTGAAAAAGATGCATGTTTCCAAGAAGGTGAGACATAGTTCAGTGGAAAAGAAAGTAAGGAGACTGAATTTCAACATGAAAGTTTGTATTTCCAAAGCAGTAGGAAGGAACATTTTTGAGGTAAGACCAAGAAAGAGAAGTTCCTTTGGGGAATTTATATGGAGTAAAATCAATGCAGTACTGATATCACTTAGAAAATAACATCTGAAGGTTTGGTGGCGGAGAGTAAAAGGTAAAAAGAAAATGAGTTCAGGAGTCAGAAGACCTAGGTTCTAGACTAGGTTTTACCTTCAGAGTCTTAATTCCTTTCCTGACTAACTGTGCGACTCTGGGCAAATTCTCTCTGGGACTTAAGTTGTTCATATGTGAAACTGAAATTGTGGTCTCTGAGGGTCGCTTAAGAGTCTAAGTTCTTGGGCATAAAAGTCGCATGGTTAAAACAGGAAAACAGTTGCTCTAAAAGCTCTTTGTAGAATTGACTGGAGTGGAAAATAGTTAGACACAAAGACCAAGATAGTTAAAGAGTTACATTTACCAAGAACTCTCACAACAGAACAACAAGAATGATTGACTGTTAACTTGATAGAAAAGTGGATGTTAAAAAGGCCATGAGTTGGGAGAATGAGAATGGCATAAAAATCACTAAAATTGAGAGAGAGTAATTATTTGTAAAAGAAAGGGGACATGATAAGCTTATTTTTCAAAGAAGTTAAGTGGCAGGACATGGCAGGATATTTTTAATATTGACTAACAAGCAATAAATTAGATTTAGTGATTTGATATAAGTAAAATAGATTATATTACACATTTTTGCTACCACTTTATCATATTAAAGATTTTCTAAAAACTGATTATAAAATTCCCATGAGAGCATAAAGGTCCAAGATAACCCAAGGCAAATTTGAAGAAAAAAAAATAAGAAGAAAGGATTTGCTCCATTAGATACCATGAATTAATGTAGCACTATATCAACTAAAATAATGTGGTATTAGGAGAAGGTCAACATATCAGTGAAAGAAAAAGAATCTAGACCTATCAATGAATGAAAATGCCTAGTCTTGCATCAGGCCTCTGTACACACAGGGATGTCTTAAAAACCAGCAGGTATTGTAAGCAGCTTCACTATCCATATGGAAAACAATATAATTAGAACCCTACTTCACATCATATTTCAAAAAAAATCCCCAATGAATTAAAGTCATAAATGTGAAAATGCAACAAATATCTTTTTATAATTTGAAGAGCGAAGGAATTCTTAAACAAGCTCTGAAAATTAACATCATAAAAGATGGATTAATTTGATTACATCATTTTGGTGAGAGCACAAATTTGGAGCGCAATCTGATAATGTCTAGGAAAGCTGAAGATGCACATATTCCAGACCCAGAAACTCCAATTGCTGTTAAATAAATTTAAACATTTATACATAAAGAGATCTGCTACATAGTCTATACTAGTGAAAAATTGGAAGCAACCTAAATGCATATTGTTGGAAGAACAGATAAATCAGTAATGATGGAGAATCCCATATCTGTTAAATTTATTTAAACCTCGATCTACCCGTATTGATGCAGACAGAACAAAATAGTCAATGAAAAAAGCAAGTTTGAATATGATACCATTTAAAAAACTCACAAAAATACTATATAGCAATTATGGAATAACATAAATGTAGTAAAAAATGTAGACAATAGATGGGTAAGGTATATTCCTACTTTATGATAGAAGTTATTTTGGAGAAAGAGGAAGGATAATACCACCAGGGAGGGGGTTAAACATTCTTCAATTGTATGTATTATTTTTTTAAAAAATAAAACAATATGTTAATAGTTTAAAATTCTGAATAATGAGTAATAAATGTGTATTACATTATTTTTTATGCTTTTCTGTATGTTTTGAAAAAATTTTAAATAAAGAATTTGCATTGGTAAGATACAGTCAAAATTTTTATCACTTTAATAATTTAAATATTGTCTATGTATAACTGTTTAAATTTTAAAACATAATTACTGTTTGGGGAGTGTTTGGAAATTACACTTCAGATTTTCAGAATTATTATTATTATTATTATTATTATTATTATTATTATTATTTTGGTTTTAGTTCTCCATTTCCCAAATTGTTGAATAAACATTACGTAGGAAAGAAATCACCATAAAATACTGATAATTACATCCCAAAAGTATTCTTAGCTTATAAAGAGATTCGTTCCACCATCCACTTCAATTTTGATCATTAATTAAATCATCAGTGGTCACTACCAGTTGATAATATGAGTGGCTTAATAAAATTCAATTCACTAAAATTTACTTTTTAATAAAGTTTCAAACATGGAAGTACTGTGCACAATACTTACATACACCTATAAATTCCAAAGTGTAACTCAGGCTCTTGGGACTACAGACCCCTTTGATCTTGTCACAAATTGGCTCCTGGAAACCAGAAGGCCTCCTGGACTCAAGTCTCCAGGGACCTTACCCCTGAAGCATCTCAAAACAAATAAAGTGGCTGAGACATATGCTGGACAAGACAGAATGGCAACCATTTCACAAAAAATTAACCCCCCAAACTATGTGAACAGACAGTTTTCCACATGTAATTATGGCTTTTGTTATTTTTCCCCCATGAAAGCATTCTATTGCTTTGGCTTAAATACAACAGATAGAGGTATTCAGTCTTGGCTGGCAATATTTCTGATTCATATTTTAATAGATTATCCTGAATTGGCCTCCTGGAAGCATTTATGCTGACCAGTTTTGAAAACCTCTTTGTCAGCCCTCACTGTACCTGCTAACGCCCAGCTCTAATGGATGAAAGCAGGGGGCGATGATAATCACTGTCTGCCCAGCCCTGAGTGCAGTGCTTGAGTCTGCAAAACAGTCTGTCTAGAAAAAAAAAAAAAAATGAAATAAGAGTGTAATTCAATGAAAGCTTGGGAATCAAGCTTGAAGGTTTCTTTTTTCCTTTTAAAGGAGTAGTGATATCAGACGTAGGATTATTAAAAAGAAAGTGTTAGTAAAAATAGGATCTTTGTGAATTAGAATAGCAAGGCCATTTCAAATTGAATTACACAGGATCACGGCAATTAGAATTGGAAAAGATCTTTCGGCCTTTCTCTGTCAAAACATGATTACTCCCAATGGTATATTCTCCCCAGCTTAGTTCAGTCCAATTTTAAATGATTCAAGTGATGGAGGCTCCTTGGCTTCTCTTGGGATATCACTTCACAGTCTAAATTGCTAACTACTGAGGGAGACTCCCTATATATATTTCTTTGCCTTTTTTTCCATTATTCTGTTTTGTATTTCCTCAATCCACCTTAAAACTACTTGAATTTAATTTTAAATGGGTATAATCTACATTTAAATGATTAAATCCAGCTGAGTCTGGGTTTTTTTGGGTAGATTAATGTCTCTCCATTTCCCTCTTTCTCATACTCTCACACACACACACACACACACACACACACACACACACACTTAAATAATATGCATATGTACACACACAAACATATACACATCTTACATGTACTTACATATACTCAGAAAATATAACATAGCTATAGTATGCTTATGAGAAAAATGAACAAAGACTTCTATGTTTTAAGTTATTCATTAATAAAAAATTATAAAAAAAAATCAATAACCTACTGCTTTTAAACTGATAAAGAGGAAACAAACAATAAACCTGAGTGTTATTTTACCTTATGAACATTACATTGATTGTATATGAATAAAATATTTTAATATAGTGTTTGCTATAGCTTATTCAGTATAAATCATGTAAATGTACAATATGATGCTCATGCCATAAATATATTTATAGCAATTATTTTATTCAAACTTTCTTTACATTCATTCAAACAATAATGATTCATACTCATTCTTACACTAAATTTGGTTTGAGCTTTGAGTTAGTTCTAGAGCCTGCAGGAAGAGCTTGGGGTGTTCAAAGTTATGCTTAGGAGTATTTAAATTTGAGCCTGGAATTTATATAGCTTTCCATGTCCTTTCCAAAGAGCTGCTCTAAAATGTTTTTCACAATTGTTAATCAACCAACCAATATCCAATCAGGTAAGAAGATGAGAACCCCGGAAAAGGAGAAAAATGTAAATAAATAATTTGAGCTTTCTTTAAAAAGATGAAATTCACCATTTTCATGGACATGATTTTTTATGTCACCAGCTCATAAGACTATTGAGCTGAAAGCAATCTTAAGCTAGGAATCTTTGCTACATCATTATTATAATTTGCTAGAATCATCTAGCTCAGTGATTACACAGCCATGGTCTGGAAAAGTTATAAGTGAGTCTGTGTGGCAATTTAAACTTTTAGATTTGTCAGGTAAATTTTAGTTAAATATGAGGAATAAATATGTTTTTAGATCAAATTCCTCTAGAAATATTCTAAAAATTACAACAAATATATTTAAAATAACAAAGACAATGTGAGAGAAGACAGTAGCCAAGGAGATATGTCTATGCATTTTTTGGAAGATGAAAGCAAATGAAGTGATACCTGAATGAGCTGAAGGGAAGAAGCTAATATTAGCTAATGATTTTTGAGCAGTTGTTATCTGCTAAGCATTATTATTAATGCTTCACATAATTTAATTCCATTAACCTTCACAACACTGTAAGTAGCATTATTATCTCTATTTAATAAGTAATGATTCTGAGGCAGAACGTGTTAGTAGAAAAGTTTTTAAAAGGTAGTAACCCAAAGGATCTAACTCCCCCATCTGTGCATAGGAAAATACCAATGACGAGTGAGCCATATTGCTCCTACCAAACTTCCAAAAAGCTAAGTACTTAAAAGCACCTTCACAGTAGAAGCAGGAGAAGGGTAAAGCTGAACAACAGGTTAAAAGACCATAGGAAAAAAAAACTTAAACTACTAGCTTCCCTTTACCATGGCACATGACAGAATATTTTCAACATCCAAGTTGATCACAAGATTGGAGGATTCTTTATGTCAGAAACTGAACCTCCTTTAAAAAATACTTATGATAACTGACATTACGGGTTCTGTAAAAAGCCAGATGACTACTCAATACCCACACAATGTTGCCTGCCTGCAAGTCTCACCCATGTATGTACAATCAGATTTTACTGCATACTCTTGCTATCTGTTTGTGTTACTTTATCTCTCGCTAATAGGTTGCTTTTCTTTTGTTCTGTTTCATTTTCCACTAAATACAGAAGACCAATGTAGTCTGAGGGAATTTCATTTGAATATCTATATGAAAAAAAAAAACAACTTCCACCCCTCACACCATACACACAATTAATTAAAGATGGATAATAGACCTGAATATAAAACAATTAGGCTTTTAAAAGAAATCATAGGAAAATGTATCCATGACCTTACAGTAGCAAAAATTTCTTAAAGAGCACAAAAGTCACTAACCGTAAAAGAGCAGGTTGATATATTGGACTTCATTAAAATTAAAAAAAACTTTGTTCATCAAAAGACACTATTAAAAGAGTGAAAGATAAAGACCCAGATGGGAAAAATATATCTGCGATGACAAAATACTTATGAGACCATGCAAATAACTTCTTGGAATAAATAAAAAATAACCTAATTTTTCAGTTGTAAAAATCAACTTCAAGACTTGAAAACAAATATCACAAAGGGTGAATTCAAATGTTCAATAGCTGCAGGAAAAAATACTCAAAATCACTAGTCATCAGAGATATGTAATTTAAAATGACAATGGGGTATCACTGTGAAAGCGCCAGAATCACTAATATTAGAAAGACTGTCCATATCAGGTTTTGGTGAGGATTGTGAGCAATCTGAACTCTCATACATTGCTAATTGATGTGAATATAAATTGAAGCAACCACTTGGGAAAACTCTTTGGCAGAATGTACTAAATCTAAATACAAATCTATTCTATAAGTCAGCAATTCTACCGCTAGGTATATACCCAAGAGAAATGAGTTTATATGTCTACCAAAACACCTGTAAAGAATATTCATAATAGTTATTCATAATAGGCTCAAATTGAAAATAATCTAAATATTCATCAGTGGGAAAATGGATAAAGGAAGTGTAATATATTTATGTGGTAGAATAGTAAACAGTTATTTGATAAGTTAAGAAAAAAAGAATGAAATTGGTACAGCCACTATGGAAAACAGGAGATTCCTCAAAAAATTAAAAATAGAACTACCTTTTGACCTAGCAATTACACTTCTGGGTATTTAACCAAAGAAACCAAAACACTAATTCAAAAAGGTAAATGCATCTCTATGTTCACTGTAGCACTATCTATAATAGCCAAGATATGGAAGCAACCTAAGTGTCCATCAATAGACAACTGGATAAAGAAATTATGGTACATGTATACAAAGGAATATTACTCAGCCATTAAAAAAGTGAAATCTTATAATTTGTAATGACATGGATGAACTTAAGAGGGTATTATGCTGAATGAAATAACTCAGAGAAAGATAAATACCATATGATTTTACTTATATGCAGAACCTAAGGAACAAAAGGAACAAACTAAATGAAAACAGACTCAGATACAGAGAACAAACTGGTGATTGCCAGAGGGGAGGGGGTTGGGAGGCTGGGCGAAAAGGTGAAGGGATGAAGAAATACAAATTAGGAGTCACAAAACAGTCATTTGGATGTAGAATACAGCATAGGAAATATAGTCAATATTATTATAAGGGCTACATGTAGTGCCAGGTGGATGCTAAAATAATTGGGGGGGTCACTTCATAAATTATACAAATGTCTAATCATTGTACTGTATACCTGAAACTAATATAAAATAATAATAAAAAAAAGAATTTAAAAAAAGAATGAACTACTATTATATGCAACAACGTGGATAAATCTCACAGGCAATATTTCTAGTGAAAGGCAGATATAAAAATATATGTTCTCATGACTCAATTTATATGAAGTTTAAGTACAAGCCAAACTCTCTGTAGTATATAGAATAGTAATCACCTCAGGTGTAGGGGGCATCTAATCTGCAGTGCTGAAAATGTTTTGTATCTTGATCATGTGTTGGTTACATGAGTTTATATGTTTGTAAAAATTCATCAAGTTGTATATTTAATATCAGTGCACATTACTGAATATACATTAGTCTCAATGAAAAAAGGTCAGCCAGTATCACAAAACATTTGAAGACCTCTAAAACAGATGAATATAAATATATATGTGTGTGTATATATATATATATATATATATATATATATATATATATATATATATATATATATATATATATTCATGAAATAGAAAGCAGAAATTAAAAACAAAAAGAGAACAAGAAATAGTTTTTGGATAACAAAGAGAGATAAAATGTAAAAATTATATAGAAAAAAATTTAAAATATCTAGAAAGCAAATAAAAAAATAGAAGATAGTCAGTAAGAATTAAAAGATTTTTAAACAGCCTTGATCTCTCCAGGCATACACACTCATCGCAGGCATGGTGGTCCTTGCTCTTCATGATGTCACTCCAACCCTAGGAAGGACTTGGGCATATTTTCTTTTAACAAGGCAACTTAGTGACTGTAACATTGTATTTTTTTAAATGAAATTACATTAATTCAGCTTTGTAACAACTATTTCCTCAGCTATATTTCTTAAGAAAATTGAGAAAACACATTAATAAATCTTCACTTAATTTTGTTTGGTAGATAAAACATTTTAAAACATAAAGTCTATATGAGAAGGACAGAATAACAAACATGATCCCTAGTGGTTAAAAAGCAACAACAACAAAACAGCAAGAGAAGTGGGAGTAGTTCTACATGGGCCTTTTGATATATCATAGTAATTTTATCATTTAACCCTTTATATTTATTCATTTTAGGATATTGCATTTTAAAATCATTTCTGCTTTTCTATTTTCTTAGATAAATCAGGTATGTTGTAGACAATTTGGATAATACAGTAAGACATAAATAGAAAAATCAACCATTATATTATATTATATTAGATAATGTCTATTGATATTTAGTTAGTTAGGAATTCTTACCACCTTTTTTCTCTCTCACCATCTATCTATTTATCAATCTATTCATCTATCTATCTATCTATCTATCTATCATCTATCTAGGGGACAAAATCAAGATCATACTATATATACAAGTTTGAACCTTTTCTCAATAATGTATTTTAAACATATTTATATAATCATTTTTAATAATTCTTTATAATATGGATGGTCCAGGATTTATTTGCCATTATCTTATTGTTGTATATTTAGTTTGGTTTTATTTTAAAATATTATAAATAATATAAATTATTATAATATAAAATATTTATACATTTTTAAGATTCTGATTGCTATTCCAAATTGCTTTTAGAAATGTTATCTAAATTTACATTCACACAAGTAGACCCTGAGCAAACTAAGTACTCTTTTCACTGAGTTCTAGTGAAATCTGGAAATTTTAATTTTTATAAAATTCTCAATCATCAAAAGAAGAAAAAACCCAAGGTAAAATTGCTTTTTAAATTTGAATTCTACATTTCTAATATTGTTGAACATTTCTTCATGTGATTATTGACATTTTTATTTCCATCTTTTATGAATTGCCCATTTATGATATTTTCCCCCAAGTTTCGACTGGCATTTTCTTTTTTTATTAGTGTACAAGAGCTTTAATATATTAAGGCTATTAGGACAAATAATTTTCAAAAGGTTTTCTCTTTCATTGTTTTTGTTCGTTTGACAAATTACACATTTCTACATGAAGGAATATTTGTAACTGGGAAGATAAGGAGAAGAACAGAGGCAAAGGGATTGACAGCTTATACTACCTTAAGCATGACTATGTTTGAAAAACATGGCTGAAAACAAGTTCAGCAAATCAAGAAGGCTGGAAGAAAATGTTCTCATGGATAAGATGTATTTTGGGGAGTTTCTCTTATGTTTGTATTACGTAAGTAGGATATTAGCAGGATAAAGTCTCTCTCAAAAATCTACTCAGAAGTCAATTCTTTGAGCGATGATAGCAATCTTTCTTTTGCAGAATAAATAAGTCTTATGGCTAAACATGGATTAAAGCTTTTGCTCAATATAGCATAATAACTCTATAGACTCACAGCAACAAAACTAAGTCTATCTCAAAGTGTCCTATTATAATAAAATCAAATTTAACCTCTTAAACCCAAGACATAAATCATCCACTTTTCTTTCAAACAATTTCTGAGCATATTATCATAAATGCTACCTGTCACAAGACTGATAGCTGTCAGTAGATCAAAAATATGAATAAAATTGAAAATGCATTTGAATATGGGAACCAAAATAGCATTTTGTAGAGAGGTGACAATAATAAGAGTTTGTGGCAGACAAGAAAAATTCTCAGATATAGGGAAATCCAGAAAACTTTCTTCAAATTAAATAAACTCCCAAGTCAGTCTCACCAGAGCTGTGTTTCCACCAAACATACAGTCAAAAAAAAACTTATTGGCCCTTGATAGTCTATAGCAATGGCAAATTGAGTTTACCTTGTGAATTTTTATATTGAAAGTATGTATCAAGTTGCAAAGCATAATTCAATACTGTACAATCTGAGTTTATATTTCTTTCCAAATGATACCTGAGACCTTTATTAATATTTCTCCTACAATATAAAAATTAATATCACCTGAATTTTAAAGTATACTTTTAATCATTAATTAGAATGAATAAACCTGGATGCCTTTTAAAAAATCCAAGTCAATTTATTTCAGATAAAACAAGTTTAATCCAAATTTTAGAACTCAATTTTTATCTCTTTTGCATTTTTTAAAAAAAACATAGTATTACATGCAAGTATTTGATTGGATCTCAAAGGTATTATGCTGAGTAAAAATGCCAACTTCAAAAAGGTATATATTTCATAATTCTAGTTTTATAGCATCCTTGAAATGACAAACTTAGAAATGAGGAAGGGATTAATGGTTGTCAGGGGATGGGGTGGAGGTGGGTGTGACTAATAAAGGGATAACACAAAGGAGTTCTTTTGTATTGCTGGCATAGTCCTGTATCTTGATTGTGGTAGCAGTTATAAAAATCTATACATGGGATAAAATTGCATAGAATAACACACACACATGCATGCATACACAGATGAGGTCATGTAAAAACTGATGGAAACTGAAAGAAGTCCACAGTAGTCTATTGACCAGTATTGTACTAATGTCAGTTTTCTGGTTTGGATATTGTTCTACAGCATTATAAGATCCCACTATTTGGGAAAACTAGGTTCATGGGACTCTATGTATTCATTTTGCATTGTGAATCTATTTAAAAATGAAAAGTTGCTTTTAAAAACATGGTTTCCACTCATCCATACTTTTAACCTTATATAGATAATCGTCAGAACATACATGTCACAATTCATACCAGATTATATGTCAAAAATTCACATTCTAACAATAATTCATTTTAATTATTGGAGAATTTCTCAGGTTTTCATTCAGCACCCTCTCACTCTTACTTCAAACACATTTCTCATATACTTGGTAATCTGGTTTCTATAACTACAGCAGATAGATTCAATTCAACCAGCCAGTCATTTATTCATTTATTTATGTTTATTCATTCACAATATTTTGCTGATTGTGCCAAGTAATATGATAAGCATGACATTGTGATAAATGACACAATTTCTGCCCCCAAGGAATTTATGGCTTAAAGCATTGATTTCTACACAGAAGTATGGAGAAGGATGAGAGAGTATATATAAGAAAATTACAGGCTTTTAAAAATATACACTATCCTACCCAAGAAATTCTTATGTATCACTTAGGAAGATATCCTTCCATTTCCTAGAATAAAGATAATAAGTGGGAAGTGGTTTGTGTGTGAATGTGTGTGTGAAGATGGTTGGGACCAAACCAGGAAGAACCTTATATGTGGGAGATTTGGACTTTATCCTTAAGGTAACAGGGTGCTATTGAAGGGTTTTATGCAAGGAGGTGGGGATGATCAAATTTATAGTTTTTTTCCCAAAAAAAACTACACAAGCTTCAGTCTGCAAGTCTGGATGACTAGTTAGAAACCTGTTGTAATAATTCTGAGATGAATTGACAGGTTTTGGAGAGGAATTATTTCTCACATCGATAGAAATGGAGGTAGCCAAAGATGATTCAAAGGTGACTGGCTTCAAAAGGAGCTTAGAGCAAAGGATATTTACTAAATGAATGACATAATCATGTTACATCCAATGATACAAGTTTGATAGAAATTGGACAGACAGGCTGAAGTTAAAGAGAAAGATCTGGGCTGGACATATATCATTGTGTGAGTCAATAGTCTATGGATCAGCAGTTCTCAGTCCTGGCTACACATTAAGGAGCTTTGAAAAAGACTCATGTCTGTGCCTCACTCTAGGCTAAGTAAATTGAAAACTCTAGGAATAGTGTGTACAGGCTTGATTTAGATACACACACACACATACACACACACGACAGTTTCCAGTTGACTATACTGTAGAGGCTATAGATGGTATTTGAACCTACCAGAATGAATGAGATCACTCAAAGAGATTATATGGCAGAGCCTCTCAAACTTGGCAGCATAACAGAATCACCTGGAAAGCTCTAAAAATTGTCAGTGTCTAGTTCCCTTCTCCAGAGCATCTAATTTAATTGATCTGAGGTGTAGCCCGTGAATTAGGATATGTAAAAATTCCTCTGGTGATTGTATTAATAGTCAAAGTTGTCTGCTAATGTTACAGAAAAGAGAAGGGTCAAGGTCAGGTCAGAACCGTGGTGTTAAGGACTGAATTTTGTCCTCCTAAATTCAGATGTTGATATCCTAACATCCAATGTGATTGTATTTGGATAAAAGACCCAGAAGAGGGTAATTAAGGTTAAATGAGGTCATATGAGTGGGGTCCTGACCTAAAAAGATTAATGTCCTTGTAAGAAGATACACCAGAGATTTTTTTTTTCTCTCTCTCTCTTTCCTCTCTTCTCTCTCTTTTCCCTCCCTTTCCCCTTACTCCCCTTTCTTCTCTCTCCTTCTTTCACTCCTCTCTCTTCCTGCCATGTGAACACGTGTTGAGAAGGCAATTGTCTGTGAGCCAGGAAGGAAGTTCTTACCAGAAACCCACATGGCCATAACTTTCACCTTGGGCTTCTTGGCCTCTAGAACTGTGAGAGATATATTTCTATTCTTTAAACCACCTAGTCTGTGGTATTTTGTGATGACATTCTGAGCTGATTAAGACAAATTTTGGTACAGGGAAGTAAGGTGCTACTGAAACAAATACCTAAAAATGTGGACATGACTTTGCAACTTTCTAATAGGTAGAGGCTGGAGTGATTTTGCTAGAAAAAGCCTAGATTCCCAAGAACAGAATACAGTTAGAAATATGGATATTAAATGCTATTCTAATGAGATCACAGACAGAAATGAGGACCAGCTTATTAGAAACTGAAGAAAAGGTGATTCTTGTTATAAAGTGGCAAAGACCTTGGCTGAATTATGTTCCAGAGTTTTGTGGAAGGTTGAGCTTACAAATGAAGAAATCCAATATTTAGCAGGGGAGATTTATAGGCAAGGTTTTGAAGTAATAGTTTGGTTTCTCCTGACTGCTTATAGTAAAATGAAAGGAGAGATTAATTGGAGAGATAATTGTTAAGAAAAAAGGAACCAGAACTTGAAGATTTGGAAATTTCTCAGCCTATCCATGTGACAAAAAATGAGAAGCAGTTTCTGAAAAGGACAGCAAGGGTGTGGCTGAACAATCATTTGATAAATGAGATCAAAAGTGAGACTCATGGACTTAATCAGCCATCTCAACAGAAGTCAGGAATAGAGATGGGAATATACCAGCAGAGACACTGACAGTTTGAACTAAAGGAAACAGAGAAAGAGGGACAGAATGAAGCAAGGCTATTGGACTTCTTGGATTCTATAGGATGTGACAATAATGCTATTCAGCTGTGAATGTATACTATTCTTCAAGTAAAGAGAAGACTGATGCTGAAAGCAATCAGAGATCACAGGGCTGCCACCTCTCCACAGCTCCAGGGGGAAAGGCTGTTTCCTCCTTGGTTACAGAAGGCAAAGCTCTGGCAGAGAGCCACCTCAGTGGACTAGGAAGGCGGGACATCTAGCCAAATTATTATTGTTTCTGAACATATGATGGAGTTTTCCTTGCTAGGTTTTAGACTTTCTTAGGACCCCTCACTCCTTTCCCCCTATTTCTTCCATATGGATTGATAATGTCTGTCCTATGCCTATCTCACCATCGTATTTTGGAAGCACATAACTTGTCTGGTTACACAGGTTCAGAACTGGAAAGGAATTTTGCCTCAGGAAGAATTGTACCTTGAGTCTCACCCAGATCTGATTTAGATGATATTTAGACAGTCTTTGGAATTTTGACTTCAGAGTTGATACTGGAATGAGTTAAGTCCTCTGGTGCTGTTGGGATAGAATAAATGTATTTTGCTCACAGGTAGATTTGTAAGACATCCCTGAGATTAGAAAGGAGGCAGCCTGACACAACACTGTTGGATCTTCCCCAAGCTTTGTACAGTTCTTTTGCACTTATTTTTAACTCAGATCCTTTGAGGATTTTCTCTTTTGCTGGTTATCAGATTCTTCCCCCAGAAACTGTACTATCACTCCTTTGGGAAAGTATGTGTTGATGACTTGTTTTTCTGGCTTGTAAGATGTCTGGTAGACACCTTTTTAGTTCCCTGCCACTCCGACCACACGATGATCGACCTTGGTGCTTTGTCCATACCCATCTCTCTTCTGAATTTCTGGGGATTCTTTTACCTAGTTTTTAAAATATGTCACCCACTTTTTTTCCCCTACAATCATAATTACTTTGTTTTGTTTTCAGGCGAAATTTTTGAGAGATTAAAACACTCCATTATCATAACTACTAAACTGAACATAGTGTATAAGGCATATACTACAACCTAAGACTTCCTCTCCTAGTTATATACCCAATGCAAATGCAAGCATATATTTCCAAAATACATGTAAAAGTATACATAGCAGCACTAATTGTAATAGCCACAAACTTGAAACAATGCAAATGTCATTTGGATAACAGATAAATAAATTTTGGTATAGTTGTACAATGAAATCCCACATTGCAATGAAAATGGATGTACTACAACTATATGCAACATCATAGGTATATCTCATAAACATAACTGAGAAAAAGCCAGACAAAAGGATAATGTTGTAGGTTTCTATTATATTTAGTCCAAAACTATTAGAAGACAAAATAGTAGCTACTTTTGTAAGGGGAAGATCTTTGTCTCTTCAGGCCACTGTAAAAAAAATACTTTAGATGGGGTGGTTTAAACAAGAAACATTTATTTCTCATAGTTCTAGAGTCTGGGAAATCTAAGATCAAGGCACTGGAAGATTTGGTGTCTTGTGTGATCCTGTTTCCTGCTTCATAGTAGGCCGACTTCTTGCTACATCTTCACATGGTGGAAGGGGGAAGGAAGCTCTCTGCCGTCTCTTCATTAAGGGTACTAATCCCATTTATGAGGGCTCTACCGCCATGAACTAATTATCTCCCAAAGGCCCCACCTCCTAACACTACCACGCTGGGGATTAGGATTTCAACATATGAATGTTGGGTGAACATAAATATTCAGTCCATTGTAGGAAGGAGAGGGTATGACTGGAAGCATACACAGGAGGGCTTCTGGGTTTCTGCTAACATTTTGTTTCTTGATCTGGAGCTGATTAAAATCATATATTCACTCTGTGGAAATTCATTCTTCTGTACAATTATGATCTGCATACTTTTTTTCCTGTGTATTTAAATGAAAATGAAAATACAACTCACTAAAATTTGTGGGATGCAGCAAAAGCAGTGCTAAAAGGGACATTTATAGCAGTGATTGGATATATTAGAAAGGAATAGGTTTAAAACCGATAATCTAAGCTTCTATCTTAGGAAACTAAAAACAAAGAGGAAATTAAATCCAAAGTAAGTAGAAGAAAAGAAAAAATAAAACTTAGAACAGAAGTCAATGAAAATGAGAAAAAAATCAATAGAAAAAAATCAACAAAACCAAAAGCTAGTTCTTCAGAAAGATCCTTAAAATCAATAAGCTTCTAGTCATGCTAACTGTAAAAGACAGAAGATACAAATAACTAATAACAAAAATGAAAAGTAGGAACATCACTACAGATCCCATGGACATTAAAAGGATAATAAAGAAATATTATGAACAACTCTAAGCTCACAAATTTAACAACCTAAATGTAATGACCCCATTTCTTGAAAGACACAATCTGCCAAAACCTACACAAAAAGAAATAAACAATCTGAATAGGCCTATATCTGTTAAAGAAATTGAATTAATAATTAACCTTCCAAAACAGAAAAAAACCAGGACTAGATGGTAAATTGTACTAGATATTTAAGGAAGAAATTATACTAATTCTCTACAATTTCTTCCAGAAGATAAAATCAGAGAGAATATTTCCTAACCCATTCTATAAAGACAGCATTACCCTAATAACAAAACCAGAAAAAGGCATTACAAATAAAAACTATAAACCAATATCTTTTATAAACATAGATGCAAAAATCCTCAACAAAATATTAGCAAATGAAATCCACAATGTATAAAAAGAATTATACACCATGACCAAATGGGATTTATACTAGGTATGCAAGCTTGGTTCACCATTTGAAAATCGACCAGTGTAATCTATTACACCAACAGTCTAAAAAAGAGAAATCACAGGATCATATCAATAGATGCGGTAAAAGCATTTAATAAAACCAACACCCATTCATGATTAAAAAATAGATAAAATAAAAATAAAAATAAATAAAACCTCAAAAACTAGGAATAGAGGAGGAACTTCCTCAACTTGTTAAGGAGTATTTATAAACTACCTACAGCTAACATCATACTTTCTCAAAGCTTTCTCACTTTAAAATCAGGAACAATTCAATTAAAACAAGATACCACTACATACCAATCAGAATGGCCAAAATCTGGAATACTGAGGACACCAGATTCTGCCAAGGATGTGGAACAAGAGGAACTCTCATTCACTGCTGGTGAAAATGCAAAATTGTGCAGAAAGTTTGGAAGACAGTTTGGTGGTTTCTTATAAAGCCAAACATATTTTACCATATAATCCAGCAATTGTTCTCCTTGGTATTTACCCAAATGAATTGAAACTTTACAATCACACAAAAACCTGCACACAAATGTTTTTACCAGCTTTTTTCAGAAATGTCAAAACCTGAAAGCATTCATGATATTTTTCAGTAGGTGAATGGAAAAATAAACTGTGGTACATCCAGACAATGGAATATTATTCAGCACTAAAAAGAAATGCACTATCAAACTATTATAAGACATGGAGGAAACTTCAAAGTCTATTACTAACTGAAAGAAGTCAATCTGAAAAGGCTGCGTGCTCATGCTGTGTGACTCCAACTAAATGCCTGACATTCTGAAAAAGGCAAAACTATGGAGACAATGAAAAGATCAGTGGTTCCAGGGGTTAGGGAGGCAGGAGGACTGAATAAGCTAAACAGAGGATTTTCAGGGCAGTGAAACTACTCTAAATGATAATGTAATGGACACATGTCATTATACATTTGGCCAAATCCATAGAATGTACAACACAAAAAGTGAACCCTAATGTACACTTGGGACTTCAGGTATGATGATGTGTCAATGCGGGTTCATCAACTATAACAAATGTTTCACACTGGTGAAGGGTATGGATTGTAGAGGAGATTGTGCCTGTGTGGGGGCAGAGGTTATACTGAAATTCTACTTTTTCTTCAATTTTGCTGTGAAACTAAAACTGCTCTAAAAAAAAGTTTATTAATTTTAAAAAATAGATTCAGAAAACATATCAATTTTCACACTCACATTTAGAAATTTGCTACGCATTGAACTGTCTGTGAAAACTAGAGAAAGATGGTTTTATTCAATTACTTTTAGAATCATTAACACCACTTAGGTCCCTTATTTTTTGAGCCTTGAGGCAATGCTTCTTTTCATGGCAGAACTATAGAGAAATTCATCTCTCGGTGCTACTTGAGAGTTAATATACACCCTTTTTCATTATAATATAGATTTGTTTCATATTTTTATATAATCCTCTGTGATTTTTAGATTTTTAGAGAGAAAAATATTTTAACTGTCTTAAAAATAGTCCCTTAGTATTTCTACTGAGGCTCTAAAAAGAATATATGCTGACAATTATTTAGGTTAGCATGAATATAAAATATACGTAATTTCACTTAATGCTAATACATGACATATTGTGTTTAGATTAGTTGTATATTGAAAATTTTTTCAGGTTTTTTATTATTATAGAAGGAATAATTCATGTACCAGAAGAAAAACAGCAAAGTATATGTTATGAGGTATATTTTCAGATTATCTGCAGGTGGTAATGTTTATAAAGAATTAGGTAATTTTTTTCAAAAGTGTTCATCCCTCAGTAGATCTTTGCTGTCATCTAATCTGCGTCCCCTTCTAACTACACCTGTTATATTTAGAGATCATGTTGTATATAATGACAAAATTATCTATTTTGGGATTTTATTGATATGAGTGAAAGATAATGGATCAGTCACTATGCATGACTATAATTTAAAAAAATGTTACCAATAATATTTGCACAATAAACTCCATGAAGAATGAGTAGAAATCGATTTTCAAGACAGAGAGAGTCCTGAGAACCAGTGGGGGACATATTTAAAAGGTCTCCAAGGCAGGCTCCTTGAGAATTTTTTCATATGTGATTTTTTAAAAGTAATTCCCAATATATTCTAGAAATGACCATCTGATATTTCAAGGCTTCATTCTCCAGTAGAGGATATTTCCTTCATACTACATTTACTGACCTTATTTCCAATTATTTTCAACCTCATTCTTTCTTGATTTTACTTAATCTTCTATCCTCTAAAGAATTCCTATAAATATCCTAATAACTGTCTTTTATTTATCTTCCATGATTTCCAACTATTCTTCATTGCATTACTCTCTTCTGACTCTGAAGGGATAATGAGCTCCATGCTTTGACTCACCTGTTCAGGCCTCTTGAGGGATGTCTGCATGTCACCATGGTGATGGGGTACCAGTCAAGGCCTACTGGGAATGAGATAGGGCTCAAGGGTTAAGGCATATGTCTGGCAAAATGAGTTTAATTCCTGGTAGTTGGGAGAGAATAAGAGGTAGACAGAGATATATAAAACTACTTTCTGACACTGACGAGCCTTGGAAATCAAATTTAATTCACTTTTTCGAAAAAATAAATTTTGATTTTCCAGCTTCTCTATTGAAATGAAAGGGTAGTCAAAATTCAGGCCCCAGAAATATTGCTGAGTCATCTCTGTGTTAATGAGCCTGGAAGTGTAGGGGTGTGTGTGTGTATGTGTGCGTGTATGTCACTATAATGTTCTCAAATAAACTAGGTTGAACATTAGGTTCTGAGTCTACTATTTGTAGAGGTAGTTTAGGAGTAATTAGTGTAGGGGGAATAATTATTAGCAACCTTGTTATATTAAAGTACCCTAACATAGGAGATATAATCCAACTACTTCACAGACTGATTTTAGATCAATATTTTTAAGAGATATCTCCACAAATGCTGGCAATCTAGGGAAATCTGCTTCATTAAGAGTCTATAGTTAAAGATGCAGTAACCATTTCACAACTGTGGGCTGGCACATAGAAAAAAAGAATCTCAAAATCTTCAATACAGATTTAAATCTAGATTTTTCATTACAAACTTTTAGAAAGCAAAATTCTAAACAATGTATTTTCTAAAATGTCAAGACCATTCCAATAACATTCTCAAATGGCTACAGAAGGAGGAAATAAAAATCATTTATTGATCAAAACCAACAAAAAAGAGAATCACTGCTTCTAAAAGTTAAGGATAAGGAAGGATTTGAGGTTACAAAATGCAGTTTGAGTTTCAAAATGCAGGAAGTTAAGGATTAACAAACTACATAGGTAGTGTTTTGTAATTCTAATTTCAAGGATTTGTTGTGAGAACTAAAATTAATACACTTTTATGTAGGAGAAACATTATAACCTAGCATCTTACAGTTTCCTCCTACTAATTGGTTGGATGTGGGTCACTGTCCGGCTAGACCCTTAGTCACTCTTGTCTAGCATGGTGCTAGGTATAAAAAAGTTTTAAAATCTGAAACAGGCTCTCCACAAATATTTAGGAATTAGGGAAATCTAAGGATAATGAGTGGATTGGAATGCAATTTCCTGGAGTGCTAGAGCAGTGCTTCTCAAACTGTAGCCAGAATCAGAATCACCTGGAGGTCTTGTTAAACAGAGATTTCTGGACCCACCCACAGAGTTTCTGATGCCATAGGTCTAAGGTGGGGCTATGAATCTGCATTTCTAACAAGTTCCCAGGTGCTACTCCAGGGAGCACAGGTTGAGAGTCATTGTTCTGGACCAGCAGTCTCAATTCTGGCTGCACCTGGGGAGTTTTTTAAAACTCCTGATGCCCAGATCATTACCCAGACCAAATAACAGCATCTATGGTGGTCGTGAGCAGCCTTCAGATTTTCTAAAGCTCCCTGGTAGATTCTTTTAAAATCGAGATATAATTGACCAGACCATAAAAAATGACCCTTTTAAAGTGTACAAGATAGTGGTTATTTATTCAAATATTTGTACAATCATCACCACTATGTAACTCCAGAACGTTTTCATCTAGGGATATTTTAAATTAAGTTCTGATACATGGGTTCCATTCTCAGAGATTCTGATTTAACTGGTCTGATTTAACTGATTTAAAGGCATCAGTGTTTCTTTAAGTGCCTCAAGTGATTCTAATGTCCAGCTAGAGTTGAGGACCACAGTTCTTGAGTCTGGTGTCAGGCCTCTCAAGACTGTTTAAGGAGTTAAGACCCATTTAGGAGTTTTTACTGCCCCTGGAAGGGATGCTGTCAGTACAGAGAAACTAGCACACAAACTCTGGCTAAACTCCTGCCTGTCCATTAAATTTGGTCAATCACAGTTCAGGGGAAACATCAACCTTGATTCTTTTTTTTTCCAGTTACATATCATATATTCTTTTTTAATATTTTTTTTATTTTTCAATTACAGTTGACATACAATATGGTATGAGTTTCAGGTATACAACATAGTGATTTATGTAACTTACAAAGTGATCACCCAGATAAATCCAGTAACCATCTGACACCATACATAGTTATTACATTATGGACTATACTTCCTATGCTATACTTCATACCCCCATAACTATTTTGTAACTACCAATTTGTATTTTTTAATATTATTTTCATTTTTCAATTACAGTTGGCATATGTTATTATATTAGTTTCAGGTATACAACACAGTGATTAGACATTTATATAACTTATAAAGTGATCACACCAATAAATCTAGTACCCACCTGACACCATACATAGTTATTACATTATGACTACATCACTCTTGATTTCTGGCTTGCAGAGTAAAGAGCTGGGTGGCCTTTAGCACACAGACTTGGAGGTGAGGCTGGCTCCCCTGCCTGCAGCGTTTCTCTACAAGCCAAAGCCAAGGTTTACAGACTTCAGGAGCCTCTGGAGGGCTCAGTGGGCCCTCACTAGGACTCAGAGTTGCTGGTAAATTTTTAAACGTTTGCTTCTGTATTTTTAAGAAGCCCACTTCTTAGAAACCCTTAGTCTGACATTTCAGAGTTGGCTTTTTATTGATAAAAGCACAGAAGCAGTTTGAGTCCTGGCTCCTGCAATTTCTATTTGCCTAATTTTGGGTAAAATTTCCTCATTTTGTAATAATCGCTTCCTCTCAGAGATATTTCCATCATTAAGGAAAATAGTGTTTTGGGCACATTCACCTCAGTGGAATGGATTCACTGGGAAGATCATGAGAATTTTATGTCATGTGTTCTGGATTCAATCTCTGAACATTTATGATCTATCTATAAAAGGGGAGACCAATAATAACAACAACAACAAAATCTGACTCACTTTTAATAATACCTTTGCATATTTTGTGAACATTAAATAGTATAGTTCACATAATAAAGCTTTATATACCATGGTATCATATGCATGATTATGCTTTAGGATATAACTAGAAGGATAGACATATGAAAGGAAGACAGAATGCATAATTTATAAATTAGGTTAATTTCTTTGATGTATAGAGAGTTTGAATATCAGAACCTTAGGAGCAAAAGGATACTTTCCCTATAGGTCATTTAAAAGCAGCTATTGCCTGAAATCTAGATAATGAAACCTCATTTAAATGTTTTGGAGAAAAAAGATCCTAAGTTGGTATTCTTTAGACTTTTTTTCATTTTCCTTGCCCCCTCAATTTTTATTTTTGGTCTTTTCCTATATAGAATTAATTATGCTCTTTCATTCAAAGCATTTAACCGGTCCATGCTAGAACCCTCCTTTTAATTCTCCTCCTTCATCCCCATCCCTGATCCTATTTCCCATCCTTTCACAGGTCCCATTTTTATGTTTGCAATGTGAATTCTTCCCATCTATTTTCTGTACATTTGTTTGTATGTATATATTTATCTGTAAAAAAAATTGTTTGTTATGTGTGAAATTTCTTTGAAATTTACATGACTGTGCTATAAATTTCATTTGTTTATTTCACTTAGCAGTATGTTTTTACTTTATTGTAGTAAGAACACTTATGTGAGCTTAACAAATTAAGGGTATAATACATTATTGTTAAGTATAGGTAGAATGGAGTACAGCAGATCTCTAGAACTTATTCATCTTGCTTAACTTTTTAAAACTTTATGCCTGTTGATTAATAACTCTGCACACCCCTGTTCCCCCAGTCCCTGGTGACCACCATTCTATTCTTTGATTCTATGAATTTGATTAATTTGTATACCTCATATAAGCGGAATCATGCAGTATTTGTCTTTCTGCGACTGGCTTACTTCACTTAGCATAATCCTCAGGTTTATCCATGTTGTTACATATTGCAGAATTTTCTTTTTTAAAAAAAGGCTGAACAATATTCCATTCTTTGCATATTCTCCTGTGAGATCTGGCCATGCTACTTTATGAAGATCTAACTCATTTCTTTTGATCACTGTATATTATTCCATCTTAGGCAAGTAATATATCAGACTTACCTATTTCCCTAGTGAAGTACACACAGGTTGCCTCCACCCATAGCCAAAATAATAGTGCCGTGTTCCTCCTTGCGTGTCCCTTGTACATCATTGTACCAGAAGTAAACTCCATGAATTACAGAGTATATACATACTTGGTATCACTAAATCCAAAATGCACACATCAGATTATGTTCCTAACTGGTTCACAAGAAGGTTCCTATTTCCTCCTCATATTCTTGCTAACAAATGATATAGTCAATGCTTGAATTTTGCCAGCATGAAGAGTGTAAAGTTATATCTCCTAATAGTGTTAATTGACATTTCTGATTACAAGTGAGATTGAACATTTATGCATATGGTTTTTCATCATTAAGTTTTCAATGAATTGCCTATTCATACCTTTTGCCCATTTTTTTTGTTTGGTTTCTGTCTTTTCCTTGTATATTTTTGAGAATTCTTTATATATTCTAGAAACTAATGCTTGATCTATTATAGATGTTATGAAGATCTTCCACTCTATGAGTCACTTTTTAATGTTGTATATAATGTCCCTTGTTCAATAGGAAATTTGATTTATTTTGATGAGTCAAACTCTGTCTTTACTCTCTTTCAAAATTATACTTTTAGGACCTAATTTAAGACATTCTTTTCTATCCTGAGGTCCCAAATGTTCTCCTGCATAGTCTGTTTCATAACTCTATTATTATCATTCGATCCTTTATCAGAATGTGTTTTAGTTATAGTTCTTTGTATATATATCTACACATACACACATTTATGTACACATACACATATATATGTATTTCTTAATATCTACTATTCTTTCTTTTTGAAATTGTTTTAGTTGTTTATGAGTCTTTATTGTTATTCTATGTTAAACTTAGAGGCAGTTTATTCAGTTTTCCCAAAATAGTCTGCTTGAATTTTTATTGAAATTGCACTGAATTTATAGATCAATTTGTGGAAATCTATATCTTAAAGTTGTAAAGATGTCACATTTGCTTACAAAGTTGGACTTTTCATTTAATCAAATCTTTTCTCTTCTTTTAATAGAATTTTAGAACTTCCTCTCTAAAGATTTTCATTAGATCCATTCCTAGATAATTTGTAGCTTTTGTGTTATTGTAAATAATGTTTTTTCTATTGCATTTTCTAATTGGGTATTATAGCATAAAAGAATGCTATTTGTCTTTGTTGAATAACATTTTAGTCAGCCTTGCTGACCTTGAATTCCCTCATTACTATTCCTAATTTACTTCTCCTATATTTTTATGTAATAATTATATAATTGCAAACAATGGCAATTTTGCCTCCTCCCTTCCAAATGTTATTTCTCTTATTTTAATTTATTGTCTAATTATATTGGCCAAAACCTCCAGTGCTATGTTATTCAGCAGCATTCAAAGAAATTAGCCTTAACTTCCAGACCCAGTCATACTGTGATTATGAAAACCAGTATCATATCTTCTTGGTTAGGAATATAGTAGCTTTTCCCATATGGCTTTTAATTGCCTTTTGTGGTGAAAGGCTGGGGAGCAGAACTTGGCTGAAAAGGAAATATATAAAAAGTTTAGATAACACAAGCCAGGGGCTTGTTATAGCAAAAGCTGGTAGTTATGAAAAATGCATTTTGGGTTTATACTTGAGTGATTACTAACCAAATCCCCTTCCTTTCCTCCCTTTGCTCTCATGCCTTAAAAAGTATTCTGGAGCTCCTCTGTCTTTAAACACCCCCAAACTCTTTCTCGATATGTGCCCACTGGCTTTTCTGTATCTTCCTCCACTCTTCTCTCCCACTTTATTATGTAGCATAATTTAAGTTCTCTCCCAGAGAAAAATAACTCTTCCTCTTTGGGAAGGGGGAAACAGAATATCCGAAGAGCAAGTGGGAGTAGAGAGAGAGCTGTGAACATTCCCATTGGTAATTTTTACCCTTTCTGCTTATATGATTTGGCACATTGGGCAGATCATGAAATATTTAGGTAAAAATATCTGAAAACTTTAGTTCTTTTGGTTCTATATCCTTCTACCCTACCAGCCTAACCATGATTTGTTCAATATGACATCTACTTCCATCACTGCTGTGTCCTATTTATGCAATCCAATGTAGCTTTATTTATTTATTTATTTATTTATTTATTTATTTAGGCAGCTGTATTACATTGCTGATTCATTTTGAAAATACATTTAACTAAGCTTCTAGTGTTACCCAGTTATTTGTATAATTAGTTTTTGGATCTAATTCAAAGATTTTATATTTGTTTTTTTTACAATTCCATTCTGATGCTCTAGCTTATAAAGTTTTAGAAACTCATCTCTGTTATGCAACATACTATCTAGCTCTCCAATCATCTTGTCATCTGTAGAATTTGATAGGAAGGCCATTGGTGTGCTTATCCAAACCTTTGATAAAAATGTCAAAAGGACAGGGCCAGGAAAAACCCCTGAGGCACACCACTATAAAATTTCCTTCAGGTTGACATGAAATTAGCATTCTTAGACATGACTCTTCAATTATTGATGAAGTCACCTCACTGCACTTGCATCTACTCTACATTTCTGCACGTTATCCACAAGGATTTCCTGAGAAACACTGTCAGATACCTTGCTGAAATGCTAACACACTGTCTGGACAGCGTTTCCTTGACCTACCTGATTAGTAAACCCATGTGTTATTCAGTTCAACTTCAGTTTCAAATGACAGAATTTCAATTTAAACTAGATTAAGCAAAAGAAATAATTAAAAGTTCACCTAACTATACATTCTATACCATGAGAGCACTGGTTCTCTTCACCTCTCGGCTCTACCATCCTCTGTGTTGACTCCAGTCTTATTCTGTCTCTCCATTCCTGGAATCAAAATGGCTACCAGCAGCAAAAGAGATTTTTTTTCTCCAACAATTCCCTTAACATCCTAGAACTGAGTCACTGTCTCTGACTGGATCATGAGCCCATTATTAAATCAAACCCAGGCAGGTGGAATGATCTGGGTCACCAACTCTGGATCAAATGCCTACCCTTGAAGCTGGAGCTACACTCCGCTCCACCCAAATTACATGGCATGAGAAAGCCTCAAAGATAACAATGGTATCAAAGGAAGAAAATGAACAGACATTTTATATACTTATGAAAAATGTCTTACTTCTCAGTGTGGGCTCCAAAGTATCTCCTGAACATATTCTTTCTTATCCACAGCTTGATGATTACTTACACATATCTACATTTATATAACCAAATGTTATATACATAAGCAATTAAATATACTGATTAATATATATCTCTAATTAGACAGTTGGAAGCAATGCTCTGCTTGCATAAACAATGTATCATCAGAAGTTTATTTCTATAGGGATGACTAATGAGTGTTCTACATTCCACAGCTGGCTAACAGATTCAAACACACTCACCACAGAAATCTAGGAAAGAGAGTTGTCTTTAGACAAGGGATTGGAGTACCACATATGCATTTTATGGTGAGTTGTCCTGCTACAAAGAGATAATTTCTTGGTCATGATTCATTCAGATGGCAATGATAATACACGATCTAGAAATATAGTGGTCTTAAAGCAATAGAAAATGCCACGGTTGAAAGCTATAAGAACAAGGGCTATATTTTTGTTTTAATATGCCTGTTAGAATCTGGGGCTAAATTACTTTTTCAGAGATGGAGTCTCCAAATGCACTTAATGGTCTAACTGGTTTGTCACCAAGGCATTTTTCCAGGCACTTAATTTTATCTATTCCAACCACATGCAAGTCCATAGAGAAGTCTCATTCGCCTCATACAAATCTGCTAATGAGAGAATACAATGGTGTATACTGAAGAAAATGCTCTTAGGGAACACTTTAAGGGGATGCTTTTGGGAAAAAAAACTTTGGAACTTTTATATCATGAAGTTGATCTAGAATCATTTGTAACCAGACTCAATGGCTAAGTGCGGACACATCAGTCCTGACTGCCTGCTGAGAACAGCTTTCTCCTACCTATGCTGACAGGCATCCAGAAGGAAAGCCAACAGCAAAAAAGGCAGGACTGTACTACCCCTGCTTGACCAGCCTACACAATATAATACGGACTTAGCCTGAACTATATACCTCTGTACATATTAGGTAGTGTTTTTCTCTTTCCTGCTTTTATCCTACAGTATATTCTGTCTTTCATGTTAGGTGAACTTGATGTTATATCAGAGTCAATATCTGGGCAACAGCAGAATCACGGAAAGATAGATATCTTATATTGAAAAGTAGATAGGCAGGCAGCAGAGAAATAACGAGAGGATTGTCTATTGTCAGGAATATGTTAAGCCTTTTCTGAATGTACTAGATGTAAAAGTAAAAGCAAAAATCTGTTGGGAATTTTCTAATATGCTATGTGTATTAAGACATGAGAAACCACCCTCAGAACATGTAGAAACAACAGTGGATATTTTAGGAACCCAGTGGAAAAAGCCAATAAGCCTTTTTTTTTTTTTTTTTTTTTTTTTTTTTGACAAGATAAAGTCAAGCCATATAAACATGGGAGTGTTAGGGCATCCTAGCACTTTCCAGACTGATCGATAACAGTAAATGCTGCAGTTAAGTCTGACAAAATGAAACTAGCAAGAACATATCAATAAACACAAAGAACCTGATCATTATCACTCCTAGGATATAAAGAACAACAACAAAATTGTAATTTATCTGAAGGTCCTACCATTAGAAAATAGGGCTGAGTCTTAATTTCCTTTCTCATTTTCACAATAAGAAAGTCAATCCAGGGCTCCAGGCACTATTACATTAAATATTGATATGAAGTCACTGCATAGTAGGTTTTCCTTCTAAGAAATTGATAAATTATTAATGAAGAGTAGGGAGACAGAGCCCAATATGAATGGATAATTCGTTCAAATATAGTTGACTTTTGTCTTTAGGGTTGTTCTTTTTCCACATTACATAATAATTTTCTTTGGAATTTAATTTTTCTGACACTAAGACATACATACCTAATAAATCCTTCTAGATTCTAAATGAACACTTTTGGAAAGCTTTCATTTAGCACAAATAAAAATGAATAAAACCTAGCAGGGATCTGCCTTAAAACCTTTATTGTATGTGAAGCCAAACGATCAATAGTGCTCACTTAGGAATGATAAAAAAAAAAATCTGGTTGGCTGCATGGCTTCTCCCCTACTGCCTTCTGAACACTTTGGGCTGTCAACATTCTCTGTGCTCTAGATACCTGGGAGAAGTGGAGGCTATAGAATTCTGACACTAATAAGGCCTTGAGATGTCCATCTGCATCAGAGTTACACAAAACCATCCAGGAACATGGTTGTTAATTCCAGGGATCAGCTCCATTTACTTTAGCTCAACAAGTTTCCACTGAGCATTTAAAGCACAAAGGTGTAATGAGAAAACAAGAGATAAGAACGGCACAGGAGATGTGACTCTAGTCCTCAAGATGCATGTCATCTAGGAGATATTCAAAATACACACTCATGAACTAAACAGTCAGGATCAATGTGTGATGATGATATTTATCATGACACATGCAAAGATGCCAAGTGGGTAGAGTTAACTAAAATTTTTTTTTTAACTTTGAATTGAACTATAAAGAAAGTGCACACACACATATAATATTACGGAAAGAGTATCCCCAACAGCAGTAGGAACTGTCTTTGGATGAAAAAAACCACTGGAAATGCTCTTGGTAAGTTGTGTTTTCTGGAATTGTGTATGTGTTTTTCTAGAGATTACAGCAGAACGCTTCACAGAAGATGGCCAATGAGATGTTCAATGCAACTTCCAGATGACCCTAACCAGATAATTGTCAACTGGAGGACAGCCTAGTCTGTCTAACAGAAACTGCAGTGGAATAAGATAATTTCCTCAAATAAAAAAGATCACTTGGCGAATAAAACATATTGGAAAATTAGACAATCCAAGAAAAGTGAAAACATATACTGTATTTAAAAGAAAGAAAGTGGGGGTTGAGAATTTCTAAAGAGTGTTTTGAATGAACCGCAACTATAGGATTAAGGGTTAAATTAAACTAACTAAAATAAATTAAGAAAAATAGCTGGGTAAGATTACAAACTAAGATTAGCAAGCATTCCTACTGATCAGTGTCAGGCCTGCTGGGTGTATCTCAACAAGAAACATTTAATCCATGCTGTGAAACAGTTGAATGAAAAGTCTTGAATTTGCTTTATGGTTCTGGTTTTGGTATAGTGAATGCCTTTGCATTTGAGCATTTCCTTTTCTACTGTGTCCTTCACTGCCTGACAGAAACTACAGCTCTGTATGTATTTGCACCCACAGAATTTACTTGGTTATTCATCACTTCACATGTATAGACTTGTTTAATTCTTAAACCTTCCCATGGGTTGACTCTTCAGTCTCTTATCATCATCAGACTGCAGAGAGGGTGGTTGACAGTATAACTTTGGATTCAAGCTCCTGTCTCCAAATGATAACCCCATCATTTGTTATTTGTAAAATGGAAGTAATAATAGATCATGCCTCATGTATGGTGGTGAAGAGTGATAATGTGAGAAAAGCTAAGCATAATGCCTGGTTTACAGTAGGCTTTTTAAAATATTTGCTAATATCATTAAAATTAAAATAATTATATTACCCTAAACTGTCACAAAGTTAACATTATTGTACCATGGCTACAGTTTCATGTTATCATTGAATAATACCATACCCGATTTCCCTAGTTGTGGCCAACAACTAATTTCAGGTGGGCTTCCAAATTGTTTCAGGTCTTTTCTGAGTCCTTTAAATGAGAGTTGATTAAGATCCTGACCTGACTCTCAAGGACCTATCCCAGGATGACCTCCATTTTTGGAATGACAAGAACTAGACCAGACCTGCAGGTAAGAGGTTAACTTCTGCAAAACATTCATCCTTTTCTCTTCTTTTCCTCCTATAGAATTTTCTACCTTCTAATTTTTATATTTGTGATGTTTATGGTTTACTATATGTTTCTCTCACTAGATTGTAAGGCCCAGGGGGAGAAGGATCTTTGTTTTATTCATAGATGTATCCCAATTGCCTAATAGAAGAGTTCCTGGCACATGATAGGAACTCAAGAAACATCTGTTGACATGAACCCATCGCTATTAGTTGTAGGGCAATGAGCATCGCAGAGATGTGAAAATTCTTTATATCAGTTGCCCTGCTTTAGTCTGTCTTCATTCAGTAAGTGTGAATTAACTAGAGCTGTCATGTACAGTCCTCAGAGATGTCTCTCACAGAGAATACAATCTCTACCTCCTTCTGAAATATGCATAGCACAGGCTTTCTGGTTGAGTACCAACAAAGTGTCCCTTATTTTAGCTAACATAAAATATTATATTTTATATAAATTAACTGAGGTGCTTACTAAACAGTTGGAGAGACAGGATAATTATAAAGAGACAACTAAAAATGTAAGACTATGTAACCTGTGTCTCAAGAGAGGTGGCAAGGGTGTTGCCCTTGAGGTTGGCATGCAGTTGGGGGAGAATGGGAAAGCAAAGTTTTAGGGGCAGGAATCCATTGACATGTTCTCAAGATATCAAGGAGATCTCTGGGACTATGGCAGGGGCTGTGAAGAGCAGAGCAGAAGGTATTAACATAGGAAAAAGAAATGTTCACCACAAACACTGTCTCTTCCAAACATTTATTGCTCAAAAACTGAAATGCTCTCTGCCCTCATGAAACCTATAATCTATTGAGGGTTACAGAATTAATTAAGTAATAAATAAATGTAAAGTTACTTCTTCTTAGGAGCAGTTAACACAGTTAACACATGTCATTAAGAAAGTATATAAGAGGATTTGACCAAGATGAAAGAAGTCATTGGAAGGCTTCCTTGAAGAAGAGAAGAGAGGAAGGAATTTACCTGTTTCTCCCACCATTTTTACTTGAGAACAGAAAGTATTCTATTTTGCCTTTGTGTTCCCAGGCAGCACATTAGACACAAAGTATATTTTTGTTGAGTGAACGAAGGCACAGGGATCTCAGAAAGCCGCACATACTGAGTAGAAGTTGTGAATTTTGTTCCAAATTAGATCTCACTCTGAGTACACTTTTACCAAACCGGTGGGAAAGTCCATTTCAGGCATTATTTTGCTCTCTCCTATTCTAGGATCATAGTAAAATCTGAGAAGCTTATCTGAATCTCAGAAAAAAAGGATTGAATCCCTGTTGTCTACATCAGTCCAAGGATGTTGACCATTCTTATTCACTGAGCCCATAATAGCTTGTTGAAATCCTATGACTGACTGCTCTTTGGAGACACACTGGCATATACGCCTCTTTGCCAAGACTGAACCTAGTTTTACTTACTGGATAGACCCTAACATCATCATTTTTGATATCTTGCCTCCTTTTTGGGTCATTGCCACAGAGGAAACACTCTATTCCCTATCTCCGTAATCTCTAATCCCTTTTCTGAATTCTAAGCAATCACCCTCTTTCTCCTCCAGATACCTTCAAAGTCTTTAGGAAATTCAGATTTTAAGGAAGTGCCTGCAGTCACCAGTAAATACAAACTCCCCACTTAGGAAGAAGAGAGCCAAAAGGCTGGGCTGCCTTTATGGAATAAAGTAGGAGAAATAGGCTAGTGGTGGTGGTGGGGGGAGGAATATCCCCAATTAATTAATATTTTAGGTGTTTTTCTGCCTCACCTGAATATTTGGAATTTTTCTTATAGACAATGATACTTCCAAAGTGGTGAAATGAGTCTCCTCACAGTAGGGTGCAGGATGGATTGGAAAGGGGAAGGCATTACTGGGAAACCAGTTAGAAGCTGACTGCCAAAATCTAGCCAGAATGTGAAAGACTCTAGACCTTAGTGGTGGCAGTGGACATAGGATGCAGGGCAGACATTAGAGGCATATAAAGACTTTAGTAACTGTGATTAGACAGAGATTGTGTGAGAAAGAGAAGTTAAAGACAAATGTGAGCTTTCAGGTTTCTGTGAGTGGAAGACATTGACTTGGAGGGATAGGAAGGGGAAACAGGGAACATGGTGACGTGAAAGTGTCAGCAGGACAATCACAGTGTAGAGATGTTTAATGAGATGATAAAGTTGTAAGGTTGAAGCTCTGAAAAAGAGTTCAGTTCTAGGGAGGAATATTTTGGGACTCACTTAAAAAAGGTGACGGTTGAAAATGTGAAGATGAATGAGGGCTCTGAAAGAGAAAGACAGGAATCCGAGACAAAGCTGAGCCTTGGAGCTGGGTGGTGTTTAGGCACAGGCAGAGAAAGCTGTCTCTTGAGAAAGATCAGTTCTTCAGAGCACTCTCCTTGAAGACTCAGGGTCAAGTTGGGGTCAGTGAAACTGGAAACTTTAGGGAGGACAGAAAGAATGAGAATGGTCAACTTCCTAAGATTAAATTAGAAAACTAATATCAAAAAGTATTAGAGTAGGTTGTAGACTCTGTGACAACAGCTTTAGTCATTCAGTGGAAAGACAAACGAGAAGTTTAAGAGAAAATAGGTGAAGAAAAGGAGGTCGTAGAGCCATTCTTTAAGAAATGTGGCAGTGAAAAGATGATGAGAAATATGACTATAACTCGAGGGTGTTGCAGGATAAAATAAAAGGTTGTTTTCTTTTTCCATGTACCTCAAGAAAATCTCTTTTCTGATGGGCAGAAGTATCAGAATAATACTGTTAAAATAAACAGGTTTCTACAACATTTTGCCATTTGTAGATAGTCCTAGTGGAAGTTGTTTGTCTAGGTTATTTGGCTTGGACTAGACCACAACTCAGTAAATGACTAAATGTCCATTTTTGTGGCTTTCTGAAGGAGACAGTCACCACCATGGCACAGTCAGCAAATGACAATGGATTCTTTATTCTCTGTTGCCATGATGGTTGCTAAAGTTGACCACTCCTGCCCAGTGGCTATCAGTTTGCTGCAAAGGAAACAAGAAAGAGAATGAGAAGTTGGAAAGGAAATGTATACTTCAGTCCCACACAGAGATCTAAAGGGCTGAATCTAGACTTCTGCTCTTTTCAGAATTTGGTTCTGAAATAGGCAGAGAAGGAGTCTTGAGGAACAGCGCCTTTGGCATTATGATTCACTATTTGAAGATTTCATTAGGAGGGGAAGTACATGTCCTTCAGCCAGTCATCAGGAAATCACACTGCCTGCTTATCCCACCAAATCTTGCAGAATTTAGCTGGAGAGGGTAAGAGTCTGGGGGTGGAAACTTCGACACTGTAATGATTTCCTTACCTAAATCCCATCTTTTCTATTTCAAGTCATGAAAACACATATTTTTAGATGGATTGATAGACATACACACATACCGAGTGTATACACATATATTATCTTTTCATAAACATTTACCTGTCAATATCTGTAATGTAGTGTGCCTTTAAATAAAATCTCAACTGAATTAACCTAAAATAAAACGTTATCTGTACAAGTTCCCAAAAGAAGATAAACCCTTAGAAGGACCAGTTAAATTTATTCCAGAGAAAATGAGGAATAAATGAGAATACCAGGTAGAGTTAGAGGGTTATTTTGATGAACTGATTTCTATATAATATGAAGGAAGATTAGAGCTCATAGGCTTCTGCATTTTAAAATAAATCACTGCATGGAAGCAGAGGAAATATTACTAAGAATTTTATTCTGATGTCTGGTTAACACTTTCTTCTCTTTGTAAAATTCAGCATTTCAGAAGGAAAGCAGTTTAGGGAGTCCTTTCACTCATTCAACAAAAAAGGCATTGAGGGCTTCCCATGAGCCAGGCACAATGTTAGGCTCTAGGACAAGATGGTGAACAAAAAGAGACCTTTCTCATTCACAGAGCTGAGAGGCTAGTGGGGGTGGGGAGAGCAGTAAACAACTGATAAATTAACAAACTGAGATAAGTGCTTTAGAAGAAAAGAATGGAGCCTTAGAAAAAGCAAAGAACAAAGGATTTCAGGTAGGGGGTACAGACACAGGAAAGTTTCCCTGAGAAAGGGCTATTTGAGCTGAGATCTAAAGAACAAGGTTGAGTTAAAGCTAACCATGAAAGCCTGGAGGGGAGCATTCTAGACCCAGAGAAGAGCATGCCCGAAAGTAGACCCCACCCCCACGCTCAACCCCCAGGGGGCCAAGCCCTGTAGCTCCTAGTTAAGGATTGGGTCTTTATTTCAAGAACAGTGGGAAGCTATTCAAAGGTTTTAAGCAGGTTGGTGACACGATCAGATTTGTGTTTTGAAAAGAGCACTCTGGCTGCAGTGTTGAAAACAAATTGGCAAGACATTGTTTGAAAGCCACCCTTTCCCTTAGTAAATGCTGAGGCCTGCAGCTGTCACAATCACTTTCTTGTGGTCACCTGACCATACTAATATTTTTCTGTACCCCTGAGGACATTTGGAAGCTATTTTAGGTGAAGGATTAAGAGTTTCTTGATCCCAGATTATTATATGATTATGTCGACATTTGGGCTAGAGATACAATGCCTTTCTGTCTGCTCCAAGTTTTGATTGTCACAACTAATCACCATCCTCATCAGTGATAGTACAAATAAGGCCTGACCAACAAACTTCTACATTTTATAGTCAGGGTCAATATCACATTGCCCTTCTTCTCCTTCCACCTTTGTCATTGTACACACTCGTCATCTTTCTGGTTTCCTTGTCTGCATATTGACTCTCCATGCATTTCACCCTGTCCCTGACTTCCTGGCTTCCCAACATTCCTAGACCCTGGTCAGTTAATCTCAACAGAGCTCTTGCTATGGTACCTGATCAGGGAGGGCAGGGATAGGACTGACAAGAGCAAGGCAGAGCTGTGGATACCAGGCAGGATCCACTCATAGGACTAGTTTGTCACTTTGTCTTGCAAAGGCCCACTTACCAAACTTCAAAAGACCAGGACTAAAACCATGAATGAGAAATTGCCTTCATCAGCACCCTGAGCCACCTTCAGGTCACTTTAGTAGTCCCAGAGCCCAGGGGTCTGTGCTGCACTACAGGGTTGGCAGCCTCAGCTGAAATACACAGATGGAAGCAAGGACAGGGAGCCAGGCAGGTCCTGATGACCCCAAACCGGAGAACCCATCTTTCAACAACTGGCTGCAAAATATTGCTGTAGAGCTGATGTACTTAGATAGCATCCGAAACCTACCCTCCACTGTGTATAAAACTCTTTTCAACATACCAGGTAAGTGACCATCACTTGGTGTCAACAACTAGGCCTTTTTTGTTATGTCTTCTTTATATGGAGTCCAAGCAGACTCGTCCTTTAAATTTCACTAACTTAATTGTGGCCTCTGCCACCACACAGAAAGCTAATCCTTCCTTGACAAGATGGTCCTTTTGTACTCTAAGTGTGTCATTATGTGTCCTCAATCTTCTCCAGCCTGAAGCTCCCTGTTTCCTGCTTCTCTGGTGAGGTTTCCAGGGCCCTGCTGTCCTGAAGGTACTCCTTTGGACCTGCTAAGAGTTTGAAAAATACCATTCTGAGGCATGTGTAATTGGCCAATTAAATAAGCTGGGCTCAACCAACTTTATTCTTGTATTCTCTCTTTTCAAACCAGTTCCTTTTCTATCTGCGTACAAAATTTGAAACAGTCCCCATAACTTTTCCGCTATGAAAAATAATATTAGTTCTCTGGTTCATGTGTTAAAAATCTAACTCTGTAACTCCAGTCCAGTCCACCCAGTTTAGTCAAAATTCCAAATACGTGTTCCATTGAGGGCTCATACCCTGCTCCTGCTCAGATATAACCGCGTCTTGGAAACCTGGAGCTGGGGGACAGAATATGGTTGCCTACTTCACTATTTCAAAGCTTTTCTTCTCACTAGCTCTTTTTTCTAACCATTCCTGGGTGGGGCTGGGGTGGGAGAGACCAGGGAAAATTGGTCTGTACCGACAGTTAAGTCTATTGATGATTTCTAGGCGTAATGTACATGTAAAACTGATTCTTTCTCTTATGTGACACTTTTGCATGTGTCTCTGAGAGGCCCTGCTGGTGACATGTAAACTAGTGATTCTTGAGTGTGGTCCACAAATAAAATTATTATTACCTGGGAGCTTGTTAGAAATATACATTTCGAGGCCCTTCCATCTTAAGGACTCAGAATCTCTAGGAGTATGCCCCAAGAATGTTTTAACAAGCCATGAGGGTGATTCTAATGCAGGCTAAAGTTTGAGGAGCACTAATCTAAAAAGTGGTTAGTCACTTACTACTCAGATCAGGCCCTGGGTTCTGGGCACACTGCACCTCCAGGCCTGTGTTCTTCTGCTAAGCTGAGCCAACAAGTAAACCCCAGGACAACATGCTTTCCCTATAGCTAGTGGCAGTATAGTCCCTCTAATAGATCTTCTCATTGCTGTACTCCTCTGAGGTCCCTGCCCCTAGACCGCTCATCTTAGACTTTGGGGGAGATGAGGATTTGTTTGTGTTCCAAACTTCAGGAGAAAAGGGCCAAGCTCTCAAAGAGTTCTCTTGAAGTCTCTCTTGGCCTAAGGAGAGGAGTATACTCCTCTCTTTTCTCTCCCATTGAGGTGTGTGATGGGCTCATCCTGACCAAACTAGATTTACGATCTGTTACAATGTTCCACAAAAGTGATATAGCACACTCCTTTGGGATATGGGAGAACTCAATTTCTCTTGTATTATTCATAACCTCTGGGGCCTGTTTCAAAAATCCAAGACAACAGTAGAGTTATATTTCATATCTTGGACATGGCAACCTAAACTCAATCCTACAGGGTGGTTGTACTTTGTTCTGCGTGCTACTTTTAATAATATAGTCCAAGTTCACATTAGTCACAGCATGTCACGGATATATAAAAGATACACTGTCAATTCTCTTAAATCATTTTCACTTATGCTCCCGTTAAGTCATGTCTCCCCAAATTTATTCTTAGCTAGGTCTCTGTGCCAGTTTTAAAATAGATTTATGCCTCTCTTCTATATTTACCATGGTTATGTGCCACTCCTGCCTTCTTGTATTCATACATTGCTGAGCTCAAGGAATTTTCCAGATATTGATTTGCCCAATATCCAGGCTATCTGTCTGAGTATACTACATACTTTCAGGTGAAATAATCACTATTCCCAGTGTTCCTAACATTTTTCCTTCTTGTTGATCAGAATTAAGGAGAGATTACTAATTCCCTGGTCCATTCCTCTGCATCTGAGAGATGAAATTATCATCAAGGCAAATGAAGAATTTATCAGATGTTCTGCTGTCGCCACATTAAATATTCCACAGATGTTCATTATGCATATGTGCTATTCACTTTCCCTGGCTGGGGCACTCACTGCTTCTTGGTAATTGATTTCTTAACTGCTCTTCATTGCTTCTCCATGCCGCTTACACTAGATCTTCACCCCCTTAAAATACAGGCACCATTTTTTCCCATTATTTCTATCGATGACTCCCCATCCATTTATCTAAGAGAATTAATGTCAAACAATATGAACTCCCTGAACTCCTTCTTCTCGACCTCAAAATCTCACCATAATTTGACTCTTATTCTCTCCTTGTTATCTCAGAAGACATCTTTCTTATGCTTTCCAAAACTATGCCTCCATCTTAGTCTTATTTTCTCATTTCTTTGGGACTTTTCTTCCTTTTACCTCTTTAATATGTCTCTTTCCATTAGCCCCCTAACAGTAGCCAAAAAAAAAAATGTTTAAATCTCCTCTCCTCGAAAACATTCCTTGACCCTCATGTTGCCACGATGTTGCTTTCCTCTGCTTCACTACCTCTGCTTACTTTTCTCCATTTTCCTGATATCTTTCTATTCGAAGTTGGTCAATAATCTCCTAATCATGAAATCCAAAGACCTTTTCTTATTTTTCACTTTCTTGGAATCCTTACCTTTACATTTTACACTTTATACTCCTGACTCTCCCCTGACCACATGGTAAATCCTCATAGATATGTCAGTTCCGGTTACCGTAATTGTATCCGCTTCAAAACTGATCTTCCTACTGCTAATCTATTTGCTGTATATTCCATTGCCAGAATTACTTTCTAACGAAAAATCAATTGTGCTTAAATATCTTAAACAATCCAGCCTCAATATCCATTTCCACCCTTATTGCCTAAAGTTTCTTGACATACCAACCAAAGTGGATGACACAATAGAGCCATTTCCTCTTCTCCAAACAAGGAGTTCTCATTTCTTTAAGCTTTTGATTATGCTGATTTTCTGCTTTGAACTCCTCTTCCAAGTTCTTTATGTCATAGTACTATTTACTCTTTAAGATCTATCACAAATGCTACCTCTTCTGTAAAACCTTGACTGATTCCTTTAAATGTGTAATTTCTTTTTTTTTTTTTTTAGAAAATTTCTATAGCCTATTGGCATCCCTTATGTTATACATTCAAATGCACAGATGTGAATAATCACTAAATTTAAAGAGCATAACGTCTTTCCAAAATGACTATATCTTTCCAACACAAGGAAAACAATATAAACTAGTCCACTTTTCTTGTCTTCCAAGACAAAACACCATCTGAGAACTGGGAAAACCATAATTTTCTTTAATATTTTGCCTGTAATTTGTAAAACAACAGAAAATATTCCTGTGGACATGTTTAAAATTTTTCCCAGATGCCATAATTTCAGTACTGTATGGCAATGTCTTCATGACACTCACTGAACATCCAGATGCTGAAAGAGTCTGGAGGACAGGAACTAAAATGATTAGCAATTTTGGAAATAGGCCGTATGTGGAAGTAATTTATATATAAAGGAAGAGGAGGAGGAAGATGAATTACTTGACTCAGAAAAGGTAGGAGCAGGAAATGTTAGCAATTAGTTTCTAGGTGTCTAAAAAAACTATTATGAGTGACAGTGAACAGCTGTTTCATGTTCCCACTCAGAGGGCAAATGCTTTGGGCTATTGCAAGGGAGATTACGAAGAGACATTAGAAAAAGTCTCCAGACTCTAAAGTTGGTAAAACATGTTGCCAAAGGAAAGGAGGAGAGACATCTTTCTACACTGGGGCTAGGGAGCTGCCCTGGCTGGAAGATAAGATACTAGAGATAAGGCTCATTTAGGGTTTTTATTCCAATGATATCATACATGTAGAGAAAGAAATGATTCTATCACACAGTATATGAGAAAGCTCTTTGAAAAAACATTAAGTTAGGAGTATAATCTATATCCTAGGGAAAAGGAAGGTTCTGATAATATGGCATTGTGGGTAGATGCACAGTTTTTGAAATGACATTCTGGTTCCTTCTCCTGGATCACTTGCTCCTAGCTTTGTGATCCTGAAAAAGTTATTCAACTGTTCTAAGAATCAGTTTTCTCACCTGCGAAGCAGGGATAATAGTTGTGCCTCCTTCACAAAGATTTAGTCATTGAGAAGTTACTCAATAAATGTTAATTTTTATTTTTTTATTAGATATGTAGTACCTTCTAGGTACTATGTTAGACATATTCCCAATCATTATCTCCTTTACTGAGCAATCATTCAAGCCCTATATAAAATAGGGTGATATCATGACTTTTTGCCAGAGTTATGTTCTTTAATTAAAAATGAAAGCCCTGGATATCAAAGACCAGCCTGCTGAGTTTCCTTACCTTTCCCAACCATGAGACATTTCCCTGATGTCTGCAGCATGTCTTTGACGTCTGAGACAGAAGACCAATTTGCCTCCACCCCCACGTGGCTCCACCTGTCACCATTATTATGTGATCTTTATAAAATTAAACTGAGAATGTATCAACTTTTTTTCATTATGCTTTCAACCAAAGCCATTAAGCTTTACAAACACAGTGTCTGTTTAGTAAAATGAATGGATACAGGAAAGAAAATTCCTATATTTAATTCTATATCTTCAAAACAATATTTATACCAACTAATGTATTCATGTTCAATTTGAGCTATAATGTTTTTCACTATCAGATGAATTTGTAGTGGGGGGTCTATTTATAGCCAGTGGTTACTACCAAAAGTATATTTTCTTTTGGGTCATTGCTTTTTTCTTCCTCTACCATTTACCTGAAGTAAAAAAAAAAAAAAAAAAAAAAAAAAGCTATGTTCTCCAGGATCCCAGGATGTGAATCCTTTAACTCTTCTCTGTTTACATCAAGTGAAGAGATCATCATTCTGATCTTGGCAGTAGTTGTATATCAATATAGACACCTGGTAAGCTTTCAATTTCCCATTTGAGAGTCAGTTAAGAAGCACAGAATGCTAAAGTTATCTGTGTAGTTATATTAGTGTGTATGTATGTGTACATACATATTTCCTTTTTTAAGGATAGTTTGGATTCTCAGGAGCAAGGATAATTAAATATGTGCTCCATTCTTAGCAAAACAAAGAGTTCAGTGCAAAGTGTTACATATAGCTTAATGCAAAAATATATTAATTACTATCTCTATGCTAATAGTGAAATTTAAAGATCCAAACTGCAGGATTATATTTATGTGGCTGAGTCAGAAAGAGTCATCATAATTGGAATTTTGGCAACATGTTTGGATGATAGAAATCAGTGAGGCATGACAATCTTTACTTTGAGTCATGTATAAAGATAGCTTAGGACAAGAATGAGACATGCATGATGTATAAAGGAATCCTGAGCACTATGAAAATAGTTTACCACTGTGAAAAGAAAAGGGGAAGGTTAAATTACTTTGGCTATAAAACCCCATGAAATGCAAAAACCAACTGAACCAGCTTTTTTTCCCCAGATGTCTTCAGAACTGCATAATATAAAAGTTAAAGGAGTATATGAAGATGATTTGGGGGTATGCCTGATATTTTGCTACAGAAACAGCAATAACAATAATAAAAGTTTTGAATGATCTTAGGGGAGACAAAGGAAATGTATTACATAAATTTAACAAAACATTTTTTTTAATAGCAAATGCCTAAAATGTCAGCCTTTGGAGTAAGGAACACTTGAGTTTGAGCCCCAGCACCACCACTTACTCTCTATTGGATCCTGGGAAAGTCTTTCACCTCATGGAGCTTTAGTGTCCTCTGTAAAGTGAACACAATATCTAGCTGACAACATGGCGCTTAAGTGAGATATGAATAGCACCCTTAGCATATGGTTGGGTGAACAAAGTAAGAGCTCAATAAATGTCAGCTACTGTGGTGATAACGATGAGAGTGAAAATGATGAAGAAGAGGAGAAAGAGAATGAAGAAGAAATTATTGTTAAAAGAGACTCCTGTGAGAAAACAATTGTCTGATGATGAAATGAGAACATTCTCTCCTTCCAAGGGCAAAATATATTATAGTGAAGTATTTATCTGTAGTCCTTTATTTGTCCTTGTAGAATATTCATTGTAAAATAGAAATGAAGTCATTTGCCTTTTGTCAGAGTGGGAAAAGAATTTTTTTTAATTAAGAACAAACCTTAAATATGACATTAAAAAAATTCTGTCCTTTGGCTAAAACCCTATATAGCTAAGAATTTATAGAGAGAACAATTTCTTCAGTGTAGGGAGACATTGGAGATGGAGTGTGGCACATCAAAAATTAAGGACTGATGATTAGGCTTTCTTGAAATTGACAAGCTGATCCTAAAATTTTTTATGAAAATGCAAAAGACTTCAAATATTTGGAGCATTCTTGAAAAAGAACAAAGTTGGATGACTTATACTACCTGATTTTAATATTCTAGGAAGCTACAGTAATTGGGACAGTGTGACACTGACATAAAGATTGACAGCAATGGAACAGAACAGAGAACACAGTAACAGACTCACACTTCAGTGGTCATTTGATTTTCGACAAAGGTGCCAAAGGAACCCAAAAGGAAAATGAAATTTTTATCAATAAATGGTACAATAGGAATGGGGAAAAAATGGTGTAGATGATAGAGGCTCTGTTCATCTCTCTTGGTGACCCAAAGTTGTGACAGAAATGAGGAGCAAACAGCAAGCAAAAATCACCTGAGATCTAGATGAACAAGGAGAAACAACTAGAACAACTAAGGAGAAATCTAATAAATCACCCTGCAACAGCAGAAGGTAGGACGGGGCGAGAACGTGAATCTGCCCGGTCCAAAGCAGTTGAGTGGGACAGAGGCTGTGGCAGCTGCAGACCCCTCTTACAGGGGCCGTGTTCGTGAGCAGACTTTTGCCATGATGGACCTGCTCGCTCTGAGCACCAGTGCCAGTCGAGCTGCACAGGGACTTCCAGGGGTACACTGAATTGTTGGGGTGAGGGCCCAGGCCAGACTCACTTTGTACAGAACTCCTAGCAATATCCATCATTCCCTGTTGAGCCCTCCCCCATACCAGTGAACCGGACTCAGCACCGCCATAACCAGACATCATCAAACTGGATAACAGAGGTCGCTCCACCTACATAATTCTCTGAAACTCTGCCTCCCTCAACTCACGGCCCCACCCAAGCCACATCCAAGTATATCCTCATCTGAGTGAGGTGCTCCTTGTTGAGTAGTGCCTAGACTTACACGGGTGGCAGTTGAACTGTAGTTTCTGGTGTGGTCTTTTGAGGTGACTATAAGCACAGCATCTGTGGAAGGAACAACATGATAGGTCAGAGCTTCAAGGAGTTTTTGAAGAACTTCAGGCCATGCCTTTTTAACTCTAGGTTAGGGACTGCAGTGTGGCCTTTTTACCAAATATGAGACTGTTGAAATACAGGGAAGCAAGTCCTCTGTACTATCCCCAATATAAACCACTAGTTCTCCACTGTTGTGTACATCAGAATCCCCTGGAGGGTTTGTTAAAACACAGATTTCTAGGTCCCACCCAGAGTTTCCGATACAATAGGTGTAGATTGGCCTGATCATTTGATTTCTATTAAGATCCCGGGTGATTCCAATGCTCTTCGTTCAGTGACCACACTTTAAGAGCCACTAAGGATGGTTAGAAGGAGAAGTGCCACACAATGCTCCAGAATCAGCTTCTCAGGCAAGACAATTTCTGCCAGAAGGGACTAGTTATACTAGGGATAAGGGACAGTTCCCATCACAGTCTTCACTTCCTTCTTACTTTCATTTCAGACAGATCCTTCCTATTTAAATTTCAACTTATAGGAATCTGGGGAATTTTTTGAGGCTGAAGTCTTTTCAACAAAATAGGCTCATACTCATGCTGAGTCCCAGGGCCTGCTCTGTGCATACACCCCGGTGACACATAAAACAACTGCCTTGCATTTCTTCCCATCCTTGGGCACCGCATGGAACTGATGGCTGGATGAGATTAGCAGACTGCAACTATCTGATACAATATATATGAGGTGTTTTGTACATTTTCAAATACATTTACATCAATTCATTTTAGCTTCCTGATAAGCCAGCACTGTTATTACTAGTAGATAAAATGAATGAGCACAAAGAGAAGATGATGCATCAAAGTCTCCATAATAATTCCTGATCTAGTGGTGACTCCAGTGACACCGCAGTCTCTCCTAAAATTTGGTGACACTTTTGTTAATTTCAAATTCATCTCTTGCACAGATCTGCAACCTAATGCAAATATCCCCAAATTAATCAGGAATTGTAGTCCCCTATCTCTTTCAGATTGCAGGCTTTATGGCAGTTGAATTTAGAATGCCTATTACTTTAAGAGAAGGAGCTGCTTTTAATTCTTCTCCTTCCTCCAATATCTTGAGATTTCAGAGGTCTTGGAAAAGTCTCTGGTGCCACCATGGCATGGGAATAGCACAGCTGAATTGTCTGCAAGGTGAGGGCCAATTTACTGAGATTGGTGTAAGAGAAGCTCTTGGCTGTCCCTGGACCCATAAGAGCAACATAGAAGGGATGGAGCGAAGATCAAAGCATCACATTATTTTGTATCAAGAAAGGCATAGTGAGACCTATGGGGGCCCATGACAAAAGACATGATAAGAGGTAAGCTGAGTGTTAGATGATAAATCATAATCTGACAGAGAGGTGTGAACACCACCTAAGAAAGTTAAAATAGGGAGAGTTATGCATAATGGCAGAGACAAGGCCAAAAAAATATACTTACTTACAAAATACTTCAGAGTTTTAGAAAGCATTCAACTCACACTGAGCCAATGGAGAGATGAAGTGATCCAATTGCAGGATATACTAAGAGAGACATGATTACCAAAACATGAGACTTTTATTGTCCAGCCTATTCCTCTGCCGAACTAGGTTCAGTTTATGATAAAGATATTAAAGGGTGGAAAGTAACTCAGAGCATTAAAGAAAGGACCTTATTTCATGTAGTTTGTGATCTCGTAGGAGAAAAACAATGATGCTGAGTCACAAGAAGAGATCACTCAGGGGAATGTGATATTCATCATTGAATATTTAAAGGCCTATCATGTGAAAGGGGATTAAACTTGTGTGGATGGGTGCATGTAACAGGAAATAGATTTTAGAGCAAGCAATGTAAGAAGGAATTTTCTAGAAAGTAGAACAGCATGAGGATTAAACATATGGATTTAGAGCAAAATTGCTTAGGTTTGAATTCCAGTTCTCCCAGTCCTGTTGTGACCATAGACAAATTATTTACCCCCTCGGTGCCTCAGTTTTCTAATGAGCAAAATGACATTAAGAATAGTATCTTCTCACAGTGTCGTGAGATTAAAGGAGTTAATAGTTCTAAAATGCTTAGCCATTGTCTGGCACATGCTTAGCATACAATAAATACCAGTGGTTAGAGGGGTTATTATTGATAGAGCTATTGATGGAAGGATGGCATTGAGGGATGATGTGTACCCTCTGAGGAGCTTTCCCAGCAAAGACCTACAGATACTGGGCAGGAAGTCATGGAGAGAGTAAGCAGTGGTAGGAGGGTGATGGCACCAGATTGATGGTCTTCACCTGGCAGGCTACATGTGACTCATGGGTTGGAGAACCTGTACAGGTGCAATAGGATTTCAGAACAACTATAAAGGACTGATTCTCTGCAATCTCTATTTCCATTGCAACTGCATCTTGGCTACTTCTATATTCCAAGTGGAAATATTTTTGGTTTTGCCTCAGCAAAAACACTAAAGCTCACTTCCAAAAATACTTCTGCATTGATTTTATATATATGTGTGTGTGTGTGTGTGTGTGTGTGTCCATTGATGATATGTATGTGTGTGTGTGTGTGTGTGTGCGTGTGTGTATAAACTAAAAATCTGATAAAAATCAGTCTTGAGAAAAAATGAGCATTTTGAATCATGGTGAGATCTAACGAGGGGCGCCTTAGGGAAGACCGCTGCGTTTTCCGAGGACATTCATCTTTCATTCCATACTTACAGAATACTTTATATGTCAGGCATGGTACTAGGTGTTGGAGATATTTAGGTTAATATTACTAAGCTATTATTCCTGCCTTCAGGGAATTTACAATTTAGTCACATTGGCTGTACGTAAAATATAAAAGATTAAGAACCACTTCTTGAAATGAACTTAAGAGAAGGATTTCAATACAGAATGAGAGTTTACAACTCTACAATTCTTGGCATGGTAAGCAGCAACAGCCCAGTGGACAAATTTAATATAGAAAAGAGACAAAACAAAAATGCCTATCTTCCAACCCTGGCAGCCTAGAATCAGCCTTGAGGTTGTATAAGCATGTTAAGTTAAAGGCACTGAAGATCACTGGGCTTTTGAAGAGTAAAGTGTAAGGGCAAGTAAGAGCAATCCCTGTGTGATAAAGCAAAGAAATGACTTCTTCAGAAAGAAAACAGAAATTCTTTAAAATAAAATATAATGTAGAAAGTAAAAATCTACCTGGCTAGATTTATAGGCATTGAAGTATCAAATGCATACATTGAATTCAGATGGGATGGGGTAAATAAACAGATGGTACAAAAGATAAATTGTTGAGAACCTTTACGAAAACTACATATTGTAGTTTAAAGGCTGGATGAAAATCTGTTGCTAAAGATAAATTTTACAAAGAATATGAGACAAAGCTGAGAATTTAAGAGATTCGGTTTCAACAAAAGAAGTTTAAGGTAAAACAAAAATTTCTTCTGTAATCATTTTTAGTACAACGTTGTTGGAGAACAAAGTCTTCCAGGAAGTCATTACATAGCACTTAAGACATGTAAATGTTTCAACTCTCCAAAGCCAGATGGTATTCATTGCGAGGTCCCAGGAGAACTCGCACACGAATGGCCATAGTATCGGTCAGGACATAAAATATAGCCTCGATGCTACATTCTTACCTAAATGTCAGTCTCCACTGGGAGTTTTTCCTTCAATGAAGTTTTGAGAATTGGGTTCCATTATCTATTAGTGCAGAGGAATTATTTCTGGAAATTAGAAAGGTGTTCTGTTCTCGAGAGATATAAAAAATTTAAAAACTCTAAGCCTCTTGAATTCTAAAACACTTGTTTCAAAGACTAATTGAATCAATATGCAGTTATAATCTTGATATATTGTGAAGTAAAAAATAAAATCAATATTCAATTTAAATTCTTCTGAAGAAGGACAAGAAAATGGGTAGAAAATAACTGATCCAACACTACTTTCTAAAAGTGATTTATATTTTGTTTTCTTTTTTCCAAATTTTCTATCGTGACTATATATATTAATTTTATAATCAGAAAATATTGTTAAAACAAAGACCTATAATATACTAATATTAAAATATTTCTTAAAATATTTATATTAAAGAGTATAATTAATGGCAGCAGCTTTACTCAAAAAGATTTAGGATGGCTAAGTACAAAAAGATTTAAGGCAACCACTCTGAATTAAGACTCCAAATAGTGACTATAAGATGGATGGTTTAATACACGTGGTATGAAATTGAACAGTCTAGCATTATTTTATTTTACAATAGAGAAAAATCATTAGAGACTTTATTGAGCTATTTAAGCCTTCAATGAAATCTGAGTAACTCCACATTTTAACCAATCTGTGCTAAGGGGAGAAAAGGCACACTGTATGAAATTAATAACCAGGAAAATTCATAAAAAACATGAGCTAATATTTTACTTTGTATAGAGCTAAAGTATAGAATATTGTGTCAAAGATAATAGTAGGAAAATCATGAGGTTTATACTTTGTGATCATTAATTATATTTGTTCCTACAAACATATTTAAAAAATTATTCTATCGATCTCTCTTGTAGGTAATCTGAAGCTATCAAAGGCAATAGGTCATTAACTGATTACCTGCAAAAGAGATTACTTTTATTTCCCTTGCTCAGCAATATCACACATATTCATTGGTTATTGTATTATGGGGCCAATGACCAGTTTATTTTAGACTTATCAGATACTGGCTACTAATAAAATCAGATATCTGGTGAGGAGGACCAAATATTTGATCGTTTATGGAAGATCTTTATTTCTTTTACAAGATTTTTCTTTAAGAGAAGCTCCTGGTCCTTGGTCAGGAAGGCCAGCGTATTTCCCAGGGAACTGAAACCTCTGTATAAAATAACCTCTATTAAGCATGAGATAACATCTGTCTCCAGGTCAAAGAGATGATATACTGTGTTGGAGGACACTGGTTCCTTTTTATTCTCATGGGATTAAGATAAAGTCAGACACTTGGCATTAAGCAACTGTCTACACCAGACTTACACCCCAAAGTTTACCTATGGCCTACTGTCAATCAACCGTCTGGAGGGCAGCTCTTCCTATGTAACAACAATCCTTCAGTTTTTAATGGATAGCTAGCCAGCATCCTTCTTAAGAGGTATTAGCACACTGAAGACTCCCAACAATTAACCTGAGTGGGGAGAGTAAATAATTACTATTAATGTCTTTACCAGGGCCCAGGACTACCATTTTATTGTGCTCGCACCATGTTAATATGCAGATTTTCTATTAATTTGCTGATCACGTATGGGCTTCAGTCTCAGTGTACATATTTAAAATTTGTAGAAGTTGATTCTGTAAAAAAACAACACTATCCCATGACAGCTTTAATAGAATTAAAATGCCTAAGCAGCCCTGCCAATACAATTCTCCCTTTGCATGTATGACTTCTGAAAGACATACATTCTCTTTGTAGTGTTCAAGCAAGTAACCTTAAGCTGGAAGCAAGAGTGAAGGTCAAATAAAAGAAGAAATTGTAAATGACTCTATTACATTTTGCACTAAGAATTTCCTATCACATTTACCTCTATCAAAAATCAGCCTATCTTTACTGTTTACTTTTTACCTGGAGTAAAAATTAGTTTATAAATTGTAAATATAAGGGAAAGATAATTTAGCACTCTCTTTTATCATTGTCAACCCACTGGTTTTCATTACTGAATCCCACCCATTTTGAGAATGTCATGGCTGCCTCGCAGTGTTTGTAGGGCAGGAGTGAAGCAAGCTCCCATCTACCAAAGGTCAGAGAGAGAAACCAAATGACCCAGGGAAGGACAGAGTGTGACCTGTTTGTGATTAAACCCTGAAAACGACCAATTGAGTTAGGATAGTAGCCAGAGTGGGAGAGAAGTAAGATGCACACTTAGAGAGCAGTCATATTTCCTGAGCCTTTTTATTCCCCCCACCTACACAGGGGATGCCATGGTGAATAATTTCTCTTTTAGATCAGGGTATAAATACTCTTTCCTCAGTGTAATCTTTAAAGCCAAGAGAAGGTGAGGATCTTGTTTAGTAATGCCAAGATGCACTTCTGTTTATTCCTTTGTACTTAGGGACAGAAAAAGGCAAGGAACATTGACTCTGGGTTTCAACATCTGTCAATATCCTGGCAGAAATTTCAGCAGCTGAAGTCAATCAGTTTCTGGAAAGTGCTAAGCAACCATACCAAGTGCTCCCAACTAACATTACCTCCGAATGTGCATGACCAGGCATATTTCAACGTGCTCTGCCAAGCGGTGTTAGTAATGCGAGCAATATGCAGCTCACTTTACTTGCTGACTGGCTTAAAAAGAGAAAATTAAATACATTTCTCATAAGGATATTTTGTGGAATTTTTCCACATCATTAAATAAAATGTAGCCCTGGTTTAAAGGCATTTCCTGAGAGAAAACATTTCTTAACTTAAACTAACTGAACTATGTGAAACAGTCTGCCTGTATACACCATAATATTTTTTTTCCTGATTACATGTAATGGCTCTCCTATCACTCTGCAAGCTTACCCATATCATTGAATTGTTTCATGGCCATCTGAAAAAATTGACTGCAAACTTTTAAAAGTGGTTCTCAGGAAATGGCTGGTTATTCAATTTTCTCCTCATAGTTACAAAAGACTGGATGTTATCGAAGATGACATTTCTAAAATAATTAAGAAAAATAACGACATGCTTTCTTCAACTAGGTACATACTTCCTTCACAACTTTGATATAACAAGCTATAACATTGCTTCCTTGTTGCTAGAATATGGAAGATAAGCTGAGATGACAAACAGAAAGTAGCAAATGCTATAAAAAAGTACTGAATCAAATGGAAAGCTTTCTTGTTTGCCATTGGAACGCATATTTTCACCTTCTTCCCAAGGAAGGGATGGCACATCTCTAGCGACAGCTTAAATCCATTCAGAGCTTGATTATGTAACACCCATTTAATTACTTTAGATCCCCAGTAAAGTGAATTACTACTTCTAACTTTGGAAGTTCATGGTTCCTGCATAGGGACTGAGGTACTATACGAGATTTGTATTTCTTCTTTATTTTCCATTGGAATTACCAGATGAGACAGTCTGATTTTTCAACAACCTCTCTTGGCCTCTGTGTCTCAGTCAGAAATTTTCTATTAAAAAGAAAGAAAGAAAATGTTCTTTACAGAAAGATACCACACATCTTCTGTTTAATCCCAGGAGCTCTCTAGCCAATTTGAAAGTCAACATCAGACAGAGAGGTAATGCTTTTTTGTTTTGTTTCTATCTGAACTCTCAAAGTTGTTCAAATTGAATCAAGAAGAGTTTTAAACTAAGTAGTGAGCTAAAACAAAACTGGGAGACATCCGTTTTACAAGGTTGTATGGGAGCACTGCTGAGTACACCCTGATAGAAAAATAAAGGAAGATTAAGATTTGCACAAGAGGTTGTTGCTGCACAAAAATCCACAAAGCAACATGTAGGACGAAAGAGAACATACCTTCTCCTACAGCATAATCCACACTGCTAGTAATATGGTTTGGTAAAATGTTGCAGCACTGGGGCGTTTGAAAGGACTCTGTGAGTGAGACACTCTCAGAAATAAAAACAAAGTCAGTCTCCAAGAATCTCAGTGATTCTTGTCCCCAAATGGCAACATGCAAACACACGCATGCACACATGCGCGTACACACACACACACACACACACACACACACAGAGTAGATGTGCCTTAGGGGCAAGGGTGCTGTGTCTAAAGAGAAACATAGAACGATTTTCTCTTTGGGATGCTGGATCAAATTCCCACTCTCCTAACTAGGTTAGGACTTTGTCTCTGCTCTGAGCATTGCCTTGTGGCAGAGAATAACCTCCTGCTCCATCCCTATTCCTTGAAAAAATAAAACCTTCAAGAAGAAAGAATGTCCTATTGTTGGAACAGAATTATTCCTCCAGCTTCTCAGAGAGGAGGTATTTTTGGCATCTGGGAAGAGATTGTGTCCAGAGGGGCTTCTTAGTTTTACAGCTGGGTCCACTCAAACCAGTCCAACAAGCCAGCATTACATAGAGAAGCCCAGCCAAACACAGGCACTTCAATCATGCTCAATTCACTGGGGTTCTGGTAAATGAAATAAAACCCCAAAGCTTGGCTTTTTATTTTTCTTAGGGCAAAGTCCATTTAGAATTGATATAATCGCTTGCTATGGTTACATATGCCACATTTATTTTTTAAATAGCTCCACATCCCAAGGGCTCCTGATTTCCATCCACACGGCAGGTAGGAAGGCTGCAGCAAAATAATTTTTAACAGTATACATTTTATGAGACTCAAAAAAACCACATCTGGAGATGCACACCTAGGCTGGTAGGAAGCTGGGCCACTTGGTAAATGTTCCCTGCATTTCATGTCTTGCAAAAGGGTGCCCAGCCAAGGACATGGCTGGTAGATGAAATCCGTCCCATAATCTGTTGGATAAGCTGAGCATCCTGTCATGGGGTTGCAAACTGCCTAGAGGAAGAGGCCTTTTTTTCTACTGTGTGCAAATATGTCATCCACTTGTAACCCTTGTATATGTGTGGCTGTATCCGTAAGTCACCTAATAGGCTAATGGTAGCCCTGATTAAGAAGGCCAGGGTCTGCTCTCGAATACTGAGTAAAGGTGGGTCTGTTGGAAGATGTTTCATTGCTGAGGAGAAGTCAGACTTTTCTAGGCCCCAGTCAGAAGACTGAATAAGGTGCAGACAAACATTGGAATAAGATGCGAGCTCCTCTAACTCTGTTCTGCTTCCTGTCTAAAAGGTAACTTGTGATTTTCCTAAGGAAGTTTACCATATTTTCCCTAATGTTTCCCAAGTTTGGTGCTTTCCTTCTCTCCCCATCAGTCTCTTGCAATCAGGGGCTGGGTCTCACTCGTCTTTGAATGCTAAATAGAGACCAGCTGAGTCTTGCTAGTTCATGTTTTGTTTAATCTCGAGATTGCAAACTGTGGCCGGCAGACCAGTCTTGGTGGTATATATATCATTTGGCACAAATAGAATTTAGCAAATTGTGAATCAAGTTCTATGTTTTACATGCATTCTTACATTTACAAATGGAGAGATTCCACATTAAACTTTTCGTTTCTGGTTTCTTTGGAAAAATTGAGAATGCTGACAACTCTGGGCTTGCTCTCATGCAGCAATCAACCAGAGCAGTTGTTGCTGCCCTTTTTGATCTGGTGTGTTCTCTAGGTCACGGAGTCACCATGGTGGTCTATTCCTCCCTGTGAATTATCTGCCTTGTTCTTCTAAGCATATGGTTTAATTGAAGAGGAGTCCATTGGAATAAATGATCCAATAATCTCCTTTATATTCAATTGTGGAATCAAATGCTATACCATGGAGTTTGTTGATGTTTTTTTCTTCCTTATCATCCATGGTAGATGACTTTCACATGTGCAACACAGTCTCAAGGGTGCTGTTAGGGTTATTCTAGCTGTAACAAGATTGTGAGATGGCTACTATAGCCTAGAAAACTCTCTTCTTGGAAAAAAAAAAAAAAGCAAATACTTTGCAAGATCCAGCAGAACTATTAGTGGTAACAAATTTCTTGTGACATCTCACAACTGATTATGACACACGTGTGTGGGGTGAGAGTACAGTTGAGAACAGCTCTTACAGCTGGAAAAGGAAAAGCATAACCAAGTTCGAAGAACTGTATTTATATAGTATGACAGAAAAGAAGCAACAACAAGACCTCCAAGTAAATAATTTCAGGTCAGAGTAAATACTAGGTTTACTAACTTCAGTTCAATTTCCCACACATATAGTTATGGCCAGGGCCATGCCACTACATGGAAGAAACTGGCAGCCACCTTCTTGTGACTGGGCTGGTAAGGACCCTCTGCTGTTAGACTCATTTCTAGGACTGAGGTAAAGATAGGGATTTCCTCTTGGAGACTCTTGAAGAGAGAAGACCAACAGATTCTCTCAGATGTTCTCCTAGAACTTGAATTAGGTTTGGTGTCTTAGATTAACAGTTTATACTGAGAGAGTAGCAGGAATCTTGGGCATGATTCAAGAGAGGCAGGGGAGGCTGGGAGCTTGGTAGCAACAGGGAGGAAGAAACATAGGTCTGGAACAGGGGGTGATAGAACCAGATAAAGGACTGACAGGGGCCCTGGGGTGCAGGGTGCTGACTTAGGAAAGAGACCCAGGAGATGAGCTTTTGAGAAATAAGAATGGAGTAGTGGAAAAATCTATTGGTTTTGGTTACTCCATAAATTCTCTCCAAAGTTGGCTTTGTTAGTAATTTTGAAATTCACCAGCATTGAACCAGTTCATTTAAAAGCATGGTTGATGGATTACATGAGAAGCCAGTCTTGGGGCAAGTGGAAAGTCAGATGCTAGTTCCTAATGTAGAGTGTGGTTTCTATCTTGATCACAATCTGGTTTTCGTGATTTTCAACAGGGTGACTGGCATTTTGCCTAGAGCAACAGATTCTTAGGGTAAAGTATTGAAAGTCCGATTTTTCTAGGAATTAGATTGTTAACAGGCACAGTACATGGATCGGGTGGTTCATTTTTCTTTGTAGGCTGGACTACTTATAAGTTAGCCTCAACAAATTAGGAACCATCTATCAAGAATTAAGTATTTAATATTCTGCCCAGATTCTGATTTGTTCAAATTCAAAGCAGAAGAATTTTGAAACAAAAAAAAAAAAGAAAGAAAGATTTTGGAGGCTTCTAAAAATGTGGTGTAGGCTAATGTTTTTAGTTATATGTCTTTGAAATGTTTTTGCCACCTCTCAGAGGAACTTAATCTCAGCTGTCTGAGGCGGTCTAATTACTGAGGTAACGTTAAAAGTTGTTCTGTGCTCGGAGAGAACAGAGGTAATGAAAGCAGTGAACCACAAAACTGTGTCAGGAAAGTTTACTTTTCATGGTCATTGAATTAACGAAGGAACAAGCCAACGCTGGTCCATCTCTGTCTGTCTTTGTGTCACCCTGGGCCTCCCTGCCACAAAGGGAGAGACGCTTGTCAGACCAAAACACCTTTTCCACTAGAGGGGTGCTGGCAAAACAGAATGCTCCTTGATCTGAAAAAAAGGTTGGAAATTTCTAATTCACACTTTCCATCTACTTGCTTAAAATGCGACAATTGTGTTTCTGAGATGTCCTTCTCTAGACACAAGGATGAGAAGTCATGGGGTGGAAAACACAATGCCTGCTTTTTCCCCCTCTGCAGAAATGTAGAATGAGTAGAATGACTTACAGGTGGCCCCATCTGCAGCCAAAAGGAATGCAATGATTTTGGAAAAGAGCTCTACTTTCTTTTTTCTAATTGTGCAAAAGAATGAGAAGAAAATATTAATAGCTGCAGCCAGAAAATATGACTGGGAGCATGGTCTTTATCATCTGCTTTTGAAGTAGGGTCTGAAAAAGAGATGAAGCCAGGGAGAGAACCTAGAGGGCCAATCAGGCACAGAGAGTGCTGTGGGCACCAGGACACAATACCTGAGAAACTTTTCTGTAAAATCACTTTGAACTTACTCAGTGATTCGGGAAGAATAATTTACACAGTCTTCCAAGTGGTATATCCATGTTTCATCTCCAGAGAAGAATGCAAGAGATGTTTATAAAGTTCCCAGCCTATTTTAGGATGTCTAAACACATTCTGGTAATTAGCTTAATTTGATCCAATGCAGTGCTTTCTCTTGGTAAAATAAATCGGTGAAAAGTTCTGGAATACTTCTCGCTTTGAAATCTCTACTCATTAATATCAAACTGAATTATTTCAATGGACATTGCTAAATGTGATGTTTATATTTTTAAATTCTCAGGTCTGGTTGTGCTATTAATAAATAATATTTAATATCTACTAATAAGATTTCAAAGTGAAAAACTATTAACACAATGCCTATTTTTTCTCATAAAACAAAAGTGTTCTATATAAGACTGTCCACATTTTGGTAATAGTCTTACTGTAATCTGTATTTTATTGTTAGAAATGCTTAGTCACATGGCATAAGCAATAAAGAGAGGAGAGTTCACCTTCCATACCAATGAATAAATTATGAATACATTACATTCGATTCCTTTTTGCCTTTTTTATGTAACCCTGTTTCCTGAAACCCAGAAAGGAAAGAGTGAGATAGAATTACTATTGAGCTGAAAAGTATCACAGGCTAATATATATCGAATATATGTCTCCCCATCTTGTCCTTGTTTCCTGGTATTTCCTCAGTTGTGTTGTCTGTGAAATGGGCTGGCCCCATACAGGACCTGCAGATCTGAAGGGAAATATGATTCCTTTTGTTATAAAGAAACAGATATAGTTAATGTTTGATATGAACATTGAATTTCATTAATATAGAGCATAGTTTCATTATACTAACAGCTGATATTTTTAAAGAAAGATTTGAGAATGCTATTTCAGTTTGTGTAATTGCAAGAGTTTTCAGAACAGTCTCACATAAAATAGCCCTGACCCAAAGATAATATAGTTTAAGGAGGAAAATTTACTAGTCTCTTATCGCTTGGAGATAATCAGAATTAACATTGTGAACTATTCTCTTTTAGACTTTTAATATGTACATAAAATGTCACTTTTGTAAAATTGTGATCCTGTTGTATACACAATATTGTACCCTGATTTTTCATTTAAAGTTAAATTTCTTCTCCCACATTATATGTTATTTAAAAATTAACGATCGCTTTTTAAAAATAAAAATTACACCTTTATATGGTGAGAAAAACTAATATACTGCAAAATGTGATGGAATGAAAAGGAACTCTCCCACTGTAGACCTCAGTTTTACTCCCCCGGGTTAAGGAACCAGGGTCAGCAGTTTCTTATAGACATCAGTTTTTAGTGACTGGGCCATACTTTCTCACTAAATTAACATCACACTAATGCAATCAGGAAAATATCCCACAGAACTTTAGTTAATGAGAAAGAAAATGTTCCCACACTGTACTTTTAAGATAATGTAAAGTTAAGTCCATTGTCAATGTGAACAGAACTATTTGTGTGATTATTCAGGTGAACAGCCAAGGGTTTGTGTAGGGGAGTGCAGACAGCACTGAAAGTGTCATTATGGTCAAAGGAGTTAATGTAGTAGTGATATTGGCCCCTAACAGAAAGGCTGTATATTCCATGAGAAAGGTCAGTGATCGTCACTGCTTGGTATAGAATACAGTTCTTCCCAAGCATGCTCTTACATCTTGAAAGTCACAAATTCAGGTGCCCAACTTGGCCAGGAGAGGAAACTGAGTGACTAAAGTGGGAAAGTGCGAGAAATGAACAGAAAATGATGGGCACCGTGGTCAACAGGACAGAATGTCTCATGATGTGTGTGCACGCAGAGGGTGTGGGGGGAAGGGGCAGTTGCCTCTCAGACTAGTACTTTATAGAAATGCAGCCTAATGTTACTCTTTGGATTTTTTTAACAAGAAATAAGAATCCTAAATTTTCACGTGAATTTTCCCAATTTTTAAAGTTTGGCAATTTATTCAAAAAGTTAACAATGCTGAACTAACTAAACTTGCCTATAGGCTGCCTTAGAGTATGGCCTGTTTTCCTTTCATAAAATCCCCCAGGCCAAGGATAACCATTTCCTTAACTTTACCTGCAAACCCTGGCATCTCTAAGCTCTGGAACAGACCCCCTCCCACCCATCTCCTCCCAGCAGGAAGCCTTTGCCACACAACAGAAGGAGCACCAGTGAAGACTATGAAGACATAACATTACAGCACAAGTTTAAGCATATCCAGGAAAAAAGATGAGGAGGGTCTTGGGCCATTGAGAGAAAGTGGCATTTTGACCTCCTAGTTCTGCCATTATGACAATGTAAGGGGCTGCCCAGGACTGCAGGGCTAGGATGGTACCATCACCACAGGCCTGCCGCCCTGTGCCTCTCTGGTGGAATGCTTGTCACTTTTGACAAGAGCACTCAGACCAGAGCAGTTGTGGCTTAATAGCCCTGAATATGGTGTAACTGTCCTTTTTAAAAAATCTACTTAATATGACCTAAAACCTTTCCCCCATTCTAAAATATTCTTTCTGTAATCCAGCCCAACTCCCTTTACTTGTGTTAGCAAGTTTGCCCTTGAGTGTGCCTGGGCGAGTTTACTCTGTCACCTAAGAGGCAAAAAGAAGGCAAATTCAATTTTATATAAGTAGTGAAAGAAAAACGCCATGAAGAAGTTTCAAGGCAGCACTTGTAGATGTTTTTCACAGAGGGAATTTGAGAATGTGCTTTGTAAAAATGACAAAAGGTTGCTAACAAGAGTTAACAAACCAGTGCTGAAGCTGACGTCCTATAAAAAACGATGGCCACTTGGCATGGTATGGGCACCATAAAGGGCACTAGAACATCACAGCAACCTCAGGCCCTATCTTTATGATGACGTAGACATCGATTTACTCAAAATAGCTCACAATTGATGTCTTTGCTATTTTCCTAAAAGCGTGCCTTATTATTTGAATACTGAAATATGAAATCAAACAAATTGATCAATCTACTTCTCCTAGTTATTCGCATTTCAAAATAGTAAGATCTTTTAAAATGTTTATGTTCTTTGACTTGGTGATACCACTTGCAGGAAGTTATTTTAAGAAAACAATTCTAAACAATAGCAAAAAGTAGAAAACGAGTTCAGTAATAAATTTAAAACAAGTTAAATAAATAAATTCGATACTAGTGGAATGGTTAAGTAAACCACAGTTTATGATCTCAGTGAAATGTTATACAACCATTGCAATGATTACAAAGATTATGCAGTAACATAGGAAATACTTATGCTAAAATGTTGTCAAAAAGGCAAGATTCAGAATTCTAAATAAGCATGATCATATATTATACAAGCCAGCCAGCCAGTGAGCAAAAATCCTTTGTATAGAAAATATAGAATTAGGGTAAAATTTATTGAAAAGTTAATAATAGCTGTGTCTGGGTGATATCAGTTTTTCTTCTTTCTTTAATTTTCTGCATTTTGGTAAATGAGCATGTACTAGTTTTATAATGAATAAGAAGTATAATTTTTTAAATGGGGCTTAGCCCTAATACTTTAGAAAATGACAGCTAACGCCAAAATGAAGCAGTCTCTTCAACAAAGTGGATTTCGGGTTGTCACGAACAGGATTTTCTAAAGCAAAAACATTCATCCAGCTCAATAATGATCCAAAAGCATTGCTTCTGAGGAGGGAAAATGAATCCAACCTCTTCCCTTGCATAACTCTGCCAACACTGTGCAAGTTAATCATTCCAAGAGTGGTTTACAACCCAAAATAAGAGATTTTCTTATTTTTATCATAATCTCAGCTAAACCTTATATAAGTGGCACAGTCAGTCAGAAATTTAACCTTATTAAAATCTAACTACAGTATTAAGTCAGAGATTTCTATGGAAGCAGATACAGAAGGTTGAATGAATGTAATGTGAAGTGGAATTTCCTTTCATTTTGTATCCCCTCCCCTCATAAATCTCTGTCCTTCAATTTTATCAAGTGATCCTTTGTTCTGACATTCTGGGCAGGAAGTAAGGAGAGCACTGATCAGCTTTCCCAACACCTCTCATGATTTTTGAATATGCACATGTTTGAACACATCAAACACATCTGCTTCAAGACAGTCCATGCTAAGTATTCTCAACATGTGTAATTCATATACCATGCCAGCTCCCTTCTCCTCTTCTCTCCTTCATGTAATTGCAGCTCATAGGTGATTTCCCAGCCTGGTTTTTAAAATGAAGGGAAACAAATTTGCAACGGGAATGTGCCAAGCAGTACGCTGCTATGTCCAAATAACTATCAAGAGTGAAATAAATCAAACTTGGCAAGTAAGAAGGGAGATGAGAAAGAGACAGGACTGATGGAGAAAGGAGAGAAATTTAGGCTGGAAATTCTATTGTGTAGTTTTCAAAAGCTTTTCTGAGATCTCTCTACACTCTTACCTTACATATAGCTTTACTTATGTTCACTGAGTGGAAGGGGACACAAATATTTGTTTTGAGAGTTTTTGTGACTTTTTTCTAGATTCAATGGAGAAAATGTTTAAAGAAGATATTTTATCATTCTTATATAGTTTTTGCTTATATTTCTTTGTAGTGGCAAAAAGGCACAAAGTGAACACACAAAAGCAACCATTATTATTGATCCACATTAACTTTTTCATCGTGTTCTCTTGGAGTCTGTGCCTCATGTTGTTAGAAAAGTGCATCAATTCATCGACAGTTATTCCCAAGACCAATTATGTTTGTATGTATATGAATTAAGTTTGAAGTAGGCAAAGTTTATATTATCTTTCCCTCATCATTATTGTCTTTCCTTTCATTTGTCAAATTAAATACTATATGCTTTCCCCAGGCTTCTTTTCCAATTTGTTGATTGGTTGTATCTTGGTCATATGATTGTGTCAACTTTGCTATGGCTTATTCTTGAAGGAACAGAATCACTAGCATTGAACATCTACAACAAATTTGGTTCTGAAAGGAATCTGAGAGGAATTACCTTCTGTCTTTGGGCTTTAGTTTACTTATTTGAATGTTCAAAAATCAAAGATAATTGTATACAGCTTAATTAAATAGAATTCCTAAGATGTAAAATTCAACATCATTTATGGAAAATCATACTCAGTTCATATTCCTAACAGCAACACTCAACAAGGATAATGATGAATGTCCTTACCACTAAATGCTGCCTCACAAATCCACCAATCCCTTCCTTTTCCTAACTAGTATTCAATTCACAAAGAGATTTGACCTTTACCATATGGTTTATTTCCTTTAAAAGTCAAGGGAAAATTATGAAATACTTCATAAAATGTCTTGTAAAAGACTGTTCACTCCTCAAAAGCTGGCTCTTGCCTCCCAGTTTCTTTCTTCATTCATTTCCATTGGGATTTGAAATAAGACTCTCATTACCCAAATCATGGTGGAAGCTTCTCTTCATTTCCCACAGATTCTCCTGACCACAGCATATATTTGAAATAGCAATAATTCTTAAATTTGAATACACAATTGCACAGTGTTCCAAGTGTCCAGTAAGACTTGGAAGTGTAAAGATGGACTCTAAAAGGTTAGTAAACTGGCAGACTGGTGTTAAAATTAACCCAATGTTAAGTGTTTCTCAATGAGTTATTTCTCAAAAAACAAAACAAAACAAAAATAGGATTCCATAGTTACCATGCACTGTGTAAGATTATACATTACTTATTACCATCAGAAAGATTCCCTGGCCTCTATGAAACTTTTGCTTTTGTTCCCAGGCCTATACTCCCAGGAGGAACCTTGCTATGTGTGACTCTAGCAGCCACCCCAAATCTTTATTGGTCTCAGCTCTAGTGATTCCACTGACATGCACCTCAAAAACATTGACACTTCCTTTTATTGTGACATTGGACAGACCATCTCTTTGTGACTGTCCTAATGAAATTGGAATTCAGTTAGAACACCCCCACACACATAGACAAACCCAAATGCTTTTACTTTCCTTTGATTTTCAGCATGCCTCTTGGGGAGTAAAGAGCTACATTGTTTTAGGCGAGTTTCAGCGAATGGGTCATTTCCCTGCCTTACTTCTGCATTATGAACACACTCGTGATAACAATTAATGAGAGGAAGGGTTTTATGATAGCGTCTAGCATCCGGTTTTCAGCTCTCAAATTCTCCCTATATGCGCACAGATCCTATTACCGCTGGGAGAGCTCTTATTAATCTCAGTGTCAGAGCTGTTTCAACAAATCTACTGTAATAATGAAAAGTCATCTTATCACACTTTGCTCCCAGTAAATTTACCATTCTTTGATAAGGTTGCAAACAACTGGGAAGTAATTGATCTGTAATTAGTGTGGCAACTGCTGAAGAGAGTCTGTGCTGGGGTTTCATCATTTATCTACCCAGCACAGTGCATCCTGCTCCCAAACACTGAATTATTTAGCATTCCTTTTAAATACAAATGGTCTCAATGGGTTCTCCATTATTCTAAGAACTTTCTGAAGAGGAAGCTAACATTTAAATTTGTGATTATCTGTCACCAGTGCAGTGCTTAAAGGAGTCAGGAGTAGAAGGGGATCATTTTTCACACATGACTTGCCTGCTGAAGCCAGCCGGTGCTATGAATGGAGAAAGACAGGGGCTCTTTGATCTGAACCAAACTTGCACAATTTATCTCTCAAATGCACTAAAGCTTTTGATAAATGTCAATTTGACAATTAAATTCTTCAAGGGCCACAATATATCACCATCGCAGTGTCTATTTTTGAGGGTCGGTCAGCCATAACATCTTTCAGCAGACTGCAGCAAGCAGAAGTCAAGAGGGAAATGATAGCTCTCAGGCCTAGCTCTTCCACACATGGCATTTGTATTTCTTGCTAAAAGAGCTGAGGTCTTTTCCTTCAAGACAGCACAACTCTGATGGCAGAGTTTAAGGTCTGCCTTGCAACCCAAAGGGATTGTGTTTGAGATCTGTTCCCTATGTTTCTGATAGTTCAGGGTTGAAACGAACAAACCCTCTCCTGTCATGTGCTCTTTTTTGACAGCCTATTGCTATATTAGTACATATATTTTTCTCTTCTTAAAGGTATTTTTCTTTGTTTTGCAGGAGACAAGCTAAGGCAAGACTGTCACTCTCTGATGTCTCAGAGTTAGTAGGAGGAGAAGTAGAACCACTGAGTTGTGACTTCCATTTTGTGCAAGACCCACTCACTTTGTCCTTTGATTAAAAAGGTAACTGATAAGTCATAGACTGTGGACTGTAGTAGCAGGTTCAAGGGAATGGAGAAATAAATAGGAAGCATGAAGGTTTGAGGTAACATTTCACCTCTGAGGCCATTTCAATCTTTTAGTGTATGGGAACTTCAAAGTTATTTCGTGCCTAAGCTTGGATCTTTCTATGCATCTTTGAGAACTAAAATAGCTATCAGATCATGAAGAAGGATGGGCCCCTGTCTTCTCAGGGTTTATATTCAAAAGCACTGCTCCTCTTTGCTCTTTTTGCTCCATAAGAATTCAACCATCACTGGAAGAATAACAATTGTAATGTGACATTTTGAAATGTTTCACATGAAAGATTATTTTGAATTCCTTGGTTACGAAGACGTTTCTGAAGAGCTGACAAAGGAAGATGCTTTGGACATAGCAACAATGCCTCTATGATACCCTTTCAAACTCTTCCATCATCACAGATAGTGTCACCATGGCCCACTGCGGCCTCAGACATTTGGCATAGATGTGATTCTATCTTTTGACAAAACCGACATTTTAGATGATTGTGAAGAAGACTAAAGCTCTCAGATCAGATGGCTGACCTGCTGAAAAATACAGACATAAGATGCTGCTCTGATGTCTGCACAGTGTCTTTTCTCAGAGACTTAGGAGTAAGGATCACTATAATCCTTACTACCTTTAAGAAAAAATGAAAAAGAACCAACTGACTGTCTTGAGGACATCTTACTGTTTCCAACACAGATTAATTTTTTGGATGGGTTATCATGCAGTATTGTCAGTCAAACCCTCCTAGAATTGTAATGTGACATCAGCCCTAGTACAGCTGGAGTCATGAGTGCTGCAAGTTAGCTACAAAAGAAATGGAGGTCACTTCCCTGACCTTCAAAATGTTTGCAGTCTCTAACTTTTGGTAAAGGATTGAGAATAACAATTATTTTGTAGCTGGGGCTATGAGAGGATGTTCGTCATGTGCCTGAGGTTATTTCATGATGACGAAACTGGGTGTAATGACATGAAAAAAAATTATTTTGGTCAATACTATTTCAAAGTAAAATTCTAAATAGTACTGATAGTTCTAGATGAAATTTACCAAGTGATCACTTAGATTTTCTACGGCAGCCATATAATATTTGAGTCTTTGTTCTGCCATGCCTATTAATTTAAAGTACACATCTGCTCTGTAAGTAAATGTCATTTTTGTGCTTTTCTCGTATTATATCTTATTGGGTATACATAAGTAATCAGTAGTTAAGTAAACCTTATTTACTCATAAACCGTTATCTATTAAAGTACTGATATTAAGACATTCCATATCATAATGTATATCATTTATCATAATGTATCATCATAATGTAAGAGCTTGGAAAAGTCCTTTGGAATGATTTTGCTGATGTAATAAATTTCTAAAATATCTTTCTCTAGATATTTGTCAATGATACATCCGATAAAGGGTTAATAGCCAAAATGTATAAGAACTCATACATCTTAACATTGAAAAGACAAATAATCCAATTAAAAAATGGGCAGAAGACTTAAGCAGATACTTCTCCAAAGAGGGAATACAGATGGCTAACAGACATGTGAAAAGATGCTCAAGGTCACTAATCATCAGAAAAATGCAAATTAAAATTACAAGGAGATATCACCTCACACCTGACAGAATGACTATCATCTATAAATCAAAAAACAGCAAGTGTTGGCGAGGATGCGGAGAAAAGGGAACCCTCATATATTGTTGATGGGATTGCAAATTGGTAGAACTGCTATGGAAAACAGTCTGGAGGTTTCTCAAAAAATTAAAAAAGGATATCCCTTTGACCCAGCAATTGTACTTCTGGGTATTTATCCAAAGAAAACCAAAACAATAATTCATAAAGATCTATGGACTCCAATATTCCTGGCAGCACAATTTTTAATAGCCAAGATATGAAAGTGACCTAAATGCCCATCAACAGATGATTGGATAAAGAAATTATGGTTCATATATACAATGGAATATTACTCAGCCATTAAAAAAAAATGAAATTCTACCATTTGCAACGACATGGATGGACCTAGAGGTTATTATGCTGAGTGAAGTCAGAGAAAAATAAATACCATATGATTTCACTTATATGTGGAATCTAAGAGACAAAAAGAACAAACTAATCAAAAACAGACTCACAAATATAATGGACAATTTGGAGACAGACAGAGGGGAGGAGGGTTGGGAGGCTGGGAGAATGGGGTGAAGGGTTAAAGAAGTACAAATTAGTAGTTGATAGGTGGGCACAAGGATGGTGAGCACGGCACAGGGAATGTAATTAGCATTAATATGATGGCTAAGTGGAGGGCCAGGGGAGGGAGAAAGCAATTGGGGGAATTGTTTTATGAATATAGATGTCTAACCAATGTACTGTATACTTGAAACCAATTAAAATAAATAAATGTATTTTAAAAAAAATGGCCTGAGGACTGAACAGACTTTTCTCCAATAATACGGATGGCCAATAGACATGTGAAAAGATGCTCAACATCGCTAATCATTGGGAAAATGCAAATTAAAACCACAACGAGATATCACCTCACACTTGTCAAAGTGGCTATCATCAATAAATCAACAAACAATAAATGTTGGCAAGGATATGGAGAAAAGGGAACACTCGTGCACTGTTGGTAGGGTTATAACTTGGTGTAGCCACTATGGAAAACAGTATGGAGGTTCCTCAAAAAATTAAAAATAGAACTACCATATGACCCAGCAATTCCACTTCTAGGTATTTATTCAGAGAAGTCTAAAACACTAATTCAAAAGATATATGCACTTTTATGTTCATTGTGGCATTTTTTACAATAGCTAAGATATGGAAGCAACCTGTGTCCACTGAAGAGATGATACGTGTATAAAATTAACCATTATTACTCAGCTATAAAAAAAAGAATGAAATCTTACCCTTTGTGACAACATAGGCCTAGAGGGCATTATGCGATGTGAAATGTCAGACAGAGAAAGACGAATACCATATGATTTCACTTATATGTAGAATCTATAAAACAAGATAAATAAACAAAACAGAAACAAACTTACAGATACAGAGAATGAATTTGTGGTCACCAGATGGGAGGGGTGAAAAACGTGAAAGGGATGGAGAAGTACAAATTGTCAGTTATTAAAATAGCCACAGGGATGTGAAGTACAGCCTAGGGAATATAGTCAATAATATTGTAATAACCATATATGGTTACGGATGGGTACTAGACTTATTGGGGTGATTGCTTCATAAGGTATAGAAATGTCTAATCACTATGTTGTACACCTGAAACTAATATAATATTGTATGTCAACTGTAATTGAAAACAAATTTTTAAAGAATCAAATACCCTTGTCTGTGTAAATTGTCTTCTGAAATATCACTAAATGAATCATAGACATTAAACATAGGAATCACTTTGAAAAATTAATATAGAATTGTACCATTTACCCCAAAACAGCTCTTGGTTAAGTATCTCCTGTTATCTAACACTCTCCCACACATCACTGGATGAACTGCTTCAAGAACTGCCCAAAGTTTTGTCCCTTTTGATGAATCATATGCTCAGGACAGGCCCATCCCTACCACTATTGTACGGAGTCTGTGGGGCAGGAGCAAAAACATAGGCCAACATATCATATGTCTAACTATTTAAAAATTACACATTATGTCTAAAAACTACAAAGTTACACATTAAAACTTGCACTGTTAATGTTTCTTCTTCTACATTGATTAATATGTGTTCACAATTACAAAATTGAATAATATATAAAAAGGCATAGTTTTCATATGACTAAAAGTAAGCAAAATATAAAAATATGACAGGATTCATTTACTCATACACATGTCTCGATGTTTTATTGATATGCTCCTGATGTTTGAATGAATAAAATAAAATATATATAATTTAAAATTATTACATATTTATCCCTTAAATTTTTTCTTGTCCTTCTTTCAGTAAAATTATGTTGTTTTATTTAAATTTTTTTTGTTTAGGTGAGATCCACATAACTTAAAACTGACCATTTTAAAGGGAACAATCAATGGTACTAAGGTACATTCACGGTGTGGAACCACCACTCCTACCTAGTTCTAAACATTTTCATGACCCCAAAAGGAAATCTATGCCAATTAAGTACTTAACTCCTCATTTGTCACTTTCCCAATTTCTGGCAACCATGAATAAAATTGTACTGTAATAATTAAGATTTTTTACATAATTTTCATTCCATTGCCAAAAATCATCTAAAGTGTTAAATGTAAAGATAATAGTTATCGAAGTACATAAAAGTCGAATGTATTATCAAAGTTTGCAAACATAAAAGTTTAACATTAGTTTTTATATACATATTTTAAAGTCATTTTCTTCTACAATGTTAAAATTATGTATTAAAATGAAAAAAAATATATAAATTATAATTACTGAATATAAAAATTTTAAACTTTTAAAAGTAAACTACTTTTTAACTTTTTATCATTTTTACAAAAATAAAAATATATACAATTTTAACATTTGAATTTCATTTCTGATGTATGATACCTACAAATACACACATTTAGAAGTAACATTAATTATTTAATATTGCATAATGTTCCTCAGCTACCATGTGAAACTAAGCTGTAAGTGCCTCCAGAGTAGTGAATAGGGACATGACTAACAGAATAGATACTTCTACACTGTGTTATGCCTCTAAACCACCATGGGAGAGAAGGAAAGTGCCCTGATTAGCAGTGTTTACTAATTTCCATGGTGTGAATACTCCCACAATGGCTAATTTCAGGCTACCAGGGATTTAAAAACTGGCTTGCAAAATTCCTGCCTTTTTAACAATTGGCTCTGGGGAGTAGGTGTGAGCTAGCTCCAACACATCTCTGCTTAGTACCTTGGGAAATGATACTTCATTATGTAGAAATCTGTAACGTTCATGCTATCTGAGAGAAAGGATTTGACAAATTAATCTATCTTCTCTTATCAAGTAAGCAGCCTCAGCTCAATGCTCCCCACACTAAGAAGCAGTCTCCATCTTTGATATAAAGAGTCACACAATCCTCCATATTCCAGATTATTTGGACGTAGTTTCCTCTTGTTTCAAAGACATAGGGCAAGAGATGTGGAAAAGTGTTTCTCAGGAGCCTAAATAGTGTTAATGAAAAAATGGATGTTTAGAAATTCTAGTTACTGTGTGCCAATGCTGAGCATCAGATTGAGAGAGAAGGAGGCAACTAAGTATTTTTAAATCAATGTTCTGGGTTTGAAAAATCCAGAGACTTTTAGCACAGGGCCGTAGGTCCCTTAAAGGTGAAACTACTTATCAGTTGTATCAGCTAGACTAATTATGTGTTAGGTCTCTTTCCTTAGGTTTCAATCCAGTTGATTTGTCATAGACTCAGAGAAATAAGTTAAAATCTTCTAATTTTAGAGTTTCTATTTATCCTTATGTATCCTTGTGGTTTTGATATTCATTTCTTTCATGACTAGAGGTGTTGAACGCCTTTTCATGTGCTCATTGGCCATTTGCAAATCTTTGGAGAAATGTCTATTCAAATCCTTTGTCCATTTAAAAAATTGGGTATAGTCTTTTTATTATTGAGCTGTAATAATTCTTTATATATTCTATATAAGTCTCTCATCAGATATATGATTTACAAATGTTTTTTCCATTATGGGTTATCTTTTCACTTTATTGATGGCATCCTTTGAGGCACAAAATTTTTATTCTTAATGAAGTCCAATTTTTTAACTTATTTTTTTATCTTTTATTTCTTATGCTTTTATGTCATGTCTAAGAAACCATTGCCTAACACAAAGTTATGAAGAGTTACTCCAATGTTTTCTTCTGCATTTTTTACTTTTAGCTCTTACATTTAGATCTATGACTCATTCTGAGTTAAGTTTTGTATATGGCCTGAGGTTTGAGTCCAACTTCATTCTTTTGCATGTAGATATCCAGTTGACTCACTATTTGAAAGACTATTCTTCCACCATTAAACATTTATGACAACCTTGTCAAAAATCATTTGGCCATAAATGTAAGAGTTTATTTTAGAATCTCGATTCTATTCCATTAGCCTAAATGTCTATTGTTATGTCAGTATCATACTGTCTTACTGTAGATTATAGTAAGTTTTGAAATTGAGATGTGAGTCCACCCACTTTATTCTTCTTTTTTAAAATTATATTGACTATTCTGTGTCCCTTGCACGTCCATATAAATTTTAGGATCGGCTTGTTTCTACTATAAAGGCAGTGGGGATTTTTATAGGAATTTTATTGAATATGTAGATGCAGTTGGGGATTATTACCATTTTAATACTCTTAAGTCTCCTGATCCATGAACATGAGATATCTTCCCATTTATTTAGGTCTTCTTTAATTTAACAATCTTTTGTAGTGTTCAGTCTTCAAATGAGCAGGTACTTCTTTTGTTTAACTTGTTGCTAAGTACTTTTTTTCATTTTGATGCTACTGTAAATGGAATAATTTTGATTGTTCATTGCTAGTACATAAAAAATAGTTTTTTTTTTATTCTGCAACCTTGCTGAACTTATTTAATAGTTCTAATAGTTTTATGTTTGTGTGTGTATGTTTGTATTTATTAGGATTTTCTATATACAAGATCATGCCATCTGCAAATAGATAATTTTAGTTTTTATTTTCCAATCTGGATGTATTTTATTTACTTTTCTTGCCTAATTGCTCTAGCTATAATCTCCTGCACAATGTTGAATAGAAGTGGCAAGAGCAGACTTCTTCAACTTCTTCCTGTTTTCAGGGAAAAAGCATTCTGTCTTGTACTATTAAGATGTTAGATATATATATATATATATATATATATTTTTATAGATGACCTCTAGCAGGTTGAGGAATTGTCTTCCATTCCTAGTAATTTAGCATTTTTGTCATGAAATGGTGGTGAATTTAGCCACCATTTATGCATCTATTGAGATGACATGTGACTTTTGTCCTTTACTAGTATTACACTGGTTGATTTTCAGATGTTAAACATTGTACTTCTGGGATAAATACCATTTGGTCACTAATAAAATGTGAATGGGCTCAGAACTTCAGCCTTGCAAGAGATTAGACAATGAATTAGTAAGGCTAATAGAAGGAATGTATATTACAGTGGAATTAACTATTAGAGGGTATTCCAGACTTAGTTGAGATCATGTCAGAGGGTTTACTGCTATGACATTGTAATAGGGTGGCATTGCTGGGTAAAATCTTTTGCACAAACATTTAGCTGAAGTATCAATAAAACTGGTACATATATGTTTGTATATAATTATAAATGCCTATTATTTATAAAATATGCACATGGTTTCCCTGCTCATAATTTCCTGTCTAATAATGTAGGCCAAGGACAACATCTATGTGCGTTAAGACTAAGTAATTCTCTGATTTTATTATTCCTTTTAAACTTTTTTTACAGTAAAGGTGACTAGTTTTTAAAATAGAGATATTATGAACATTTTGGTACCATTTGCAAGGCTTATGACTTTCAGTTTAGACTATATCCATCCCTCCCTTCCTCCAACTTCCTAATATGACAGTCTGAAATGTTGTTTAAATAGGAGATAGCCTGGAGCTTGCCCTCCTGTAATGGCACTACAGGTGTTTTATATGGCCTTCCCTATGTTTAAAAATGCAAACTTAAATTTTGTCCTGGCTATAAGATAGTACTTTCCTTTCACAGCTGCTGAAATTGCTACACCCAACAAAAGAATATTCAACTCTTTCTTGCTATTGTAAGTTCATGAAAAAATGAAGCAGAACTCCTTGAATAGAAAACGTCTTTCCCTTTTCTGTTTCCACAAAATGACAAGAGTATCAATGAACTGACAAATGTGCAGAGTGCCAAATTTATCTGAGGATTTCACCATTTAAGAAATGCAGGTGCAGATTAATATGTCTTTAGATTTATATTTCAAGATGAAATTTTAACACTGCAATACCCTTGATATATAATAAAATATAAATAATATTCAGCCGTTATGTTTCATGCTGAAATTATCCTACCAATTCTTATCATTTATCATTCCTTTCTAACTATAGAAATCTATAACTCTTAAACTGATGAGTTCTAACTCTTTCATTTACTTTGAGACTGCAATTGTAGCAGGATTAATAAATTCATTTCTTGCCTCAGTTCAGTGGCCATCTGTAATCTAGATTTGACATATTTTTAATCCCTTTCCTAATTTCAATAAAAAAGGTTCTTTAGAAGTAATAAAAACAAAGTAAGTGTATTATATTCACATTCATTGATTATAGTCCAGAAGGTTTACTTATTAAAGCCACCAAATCATTTGTACTTTTAATAGAACTGCATTCTGCTGACAGTACTTTCCTTCTAGTTTCATTTTATGATGGAAAAAGCCTATAGCAGCTTTTTCCAAAAATGTGTTTCTTAAAGTATTAAAGTAATGCAGGAAATGATAGGTCTTTAGCCAAAATAAAGGGAGGCAAGATTTAATGAGCAAATGTGTTTGGGAAATTCTAGGTTAACATAACGGAAGGAATTTTCAACTTTTTACTACAGAAGTTTCAAGGTTTTTGATATGCTAATATATATTGTGACTTTCTGAAAAGGTCATGAGCTCTAAAACTTTTTTCCAAAATATGAGAGACCATAAAATCATTCGGAAAATTTTTTTTTAATGAAAACAGGTTTTATCAGGTTAATCTTCAAGTTCTCTTTCTGTTGAGATATTGAAATCAATCTTAAACACATTAATTAAGGAATAACTAAATTATAGAATACACAATAGAATATTGTACAGCCATCAGAAATAATTTTTTAAAGATTTTTTAATGGTATAGAAACATGCTAATGATATAATATTGAATAAAAATACATAACTATAAAAATTTGGAAATAGTATTTAAAAGTTATTGAAAATCACCAGAAAATTAGTAGAAAATTACTGAAAGGAAATATACACAGAGAAAAGAATGGCTGTAGTTTTATGGCCAATTTTTTTCTTCCTTATATTTTTCTATAAATTTCACTTTTTAATAACATATAAATTTTATAAAATGAAGAGAATGAAAGCTTTCTTTTTATTTAATCTGTTCTACCATTGTCAGCCCATCATTATTTCTCATCTGAACTATTTTGACTCTATTTTCCCTTTATCTTTAAGCAATCTCTACATTAGGGGTCAGCAAACTATGGCCCACAGACCCAACTGGGATGCTGCCTGTTTTTATAAATAAAGTTTTATTAGAACACAATTGTGCCCACTTGTTTATATGTCTATGATTGTCTTTTGTTCTATGATGACAAAATTGAGTAGTTGTCACAGAGACTGTATAACCCACAATGCCTAAAGTATTACTACATCGCAGGGCTAGGACTAGAGAGGCAAAAGAGGCCTCCAGGGTACACTCGCGGAGAGAAGCACTCACTGAGCTGTCTAACAGATGCTTGTGTCATTTTGGACCTGTGAGGAACAGTTGCAAAGAAAGTAAATATTTAAGAGATTTATTAGGGAAATGCCTGTAAAGAGTAAAGGGAAGAAAGAACAGGAGTAGCTGTGTGGGTTGTAGGATATCAGAAGACCAATATTCAAATCGGAGTCCTTTGAAAGGAGAGAGGGACAGAATGTCCATTAGGATTAGCATCAGGGTATGGCGCTGTTCTGTTAAAGTCTCAGCCTGGCCAGTGGGGACCCAAGAGGAGAAATGACAGTAGAGTAGCCCCACAGTAAGCAGGAATGGCCTGAATTTAATAACCCTGCCTCAGCATGAACAGCATGGTGGATCCATAGGCGTCACAGCCAGAGGCTGTCAGCTGAATATGTGCTTCACAGAAAGTTCTTTTGAAGTGATATCTGAGCAGTACAACTCCATGGCCACTGCAGTGCTTTCTAATATTTACCCATGTGATTTGAGGTGTGTGATAAACATTGTGGTTGTGTTCCCCAAATCATCACATACTCCCACTTTGTGTTTGAGAGAGATTGATTCCATTTTGTACTAAGACAATCAGGGGGTAGGTCATCCCTGGCACCATAGTGATTGAGGCACAGATGGTTAAATGAGAATGGTTAAGACTTTCATTCAGGGGGCATAGCTAGTAGAAAGTTCTAGCTCCTTGGATGTGAATAAGGAAACACAATCCTGGTTGACGCTGGTAGTCTATATTAGCCAATAATGCATTCAGCAAAAAGTAACCAAAACACCTGATTAAAGTGGTTGTTATTGTTAAAGGACAAGATCAGACATGAGAGTTTGCTGACATAAGTCTAATGGTTTCAAGGCAACATCTCCATGATTCACTCTGGCCTCATATTGCAGCAGCTCCATCCTCTCACATTCATATTCAGCAGCAGGGGGCAGAGGGGCACCGGGCATTAGATCTCTCCCATCAGGAATGTAAAAGTGTTATTCTTAGACACCCCCAAACCAGGACTGGGTTATACATTACTTCTAAACCAGACCTAGGACCCACCTTCTCTGAGATCAGGGATCTCTGTTACACACTAAAATAGGGTTCCACCTAGTGTGGAGGTGCCGAGGGGTGGAAAATGGATTCTGAAATAGCAACAGACAGAACCAGCCACTTAGTTATCTTACAAGACCAACCTGAGGATGAAGCTGACAGAGAGAAAGATAGGGCTGGAAAAAAAAAAGAAAAGGGAAGAGAAGAGAAGGGAAGGGAAGGGAAGGGAAGGGAAGGGAAGGGAAGGGAAAAGGGAAGGGAAAAGGGAAGGGAAAAGGGAAGGGAAAAGGGAAGGGAAAAGGGAAGGGAAGGGAAGGGAAGGGAAGGGAAGGGAAGAGAAGAGAAGAGAAGAGAGAAGAGAGAAGAGAGAAGAGAGAAGAGAGAAGAGAAGAAGAGAAGATAAGAGAAGAGAGAAGAGAGAGAAGAGAGAGAAGAGATAAAAGAAAAGAAAATAAAAAAGAAAAGAAAAGAAAACCAAACTAAACCAAAACAAAACAAAACAGAAATGTAGCCAGAGCCCCATCAAAACTAAGTTTTCTGTTATGTGAACCAATGTAACCCTCTGGTGGTCAAGTCAGTTTGAATTGATTTTCTTTTCCCTACAACAAAAGAATCCTAGTTGACTGAGGGAAGGGAAGTTTCTTCATCTTTAGATTTCCCAAGACAGAGCAGCAAAGTTGAAAATAACTAAGGGGGTTGAGTCGTTTTAGTTAAGATTCTTTTAGTTGTAAGTTACCAAAAAAAAAAATCTCTAACTCAAAGCAACTAAATAATAATAAAATATATTGTCTCTTATAACTAGAAATGGAAAAGTAGGGCTGACTACAAGATTCAGCAGCCCAAGAACATCATCAAGAACTGAGATTCTTTCTACTCTGCCATCAGCATCAACTGTAGCCTATGGCAAAGGTGGCTGTCATTAGCAATGGAAGCTACATCCAACAAGAGACAGAAAGAGCACAGAACCGTTTCTTTCAGTTTAATAGGCTCTGTGTGGATCAACAACACATGAAGCAAATGGTTCTGTGGAAAGCAGCAGAAATGAGATTTGGGAATAGCTGATAATGTATATACATGTGCATGCATGCTCGAGCACGCACGCGCGCGCGCGCGCGCGCACACACACACACACACACACACACACACACCTATATAGCTGGTGACCTGTTTCTTCAGTTTAGAATAAATCTAGTCTCAAGTACTGCCTTCATCATAATTACATAAATTAGTAACTACTAAGTGTTTACCACATGCCTGTCACTCTTCAAAATATCCCCAGTAAATCCTGACACTACAAAAGACTTTCAAAACTTTACCATCCATCCTTTACAGAGGAAACAACTGAAGACACAGAAATGTTGAGATTTGGACAAAATCACACAGCTAGTAAGTAGCACAGCTGGTATTTGATTGCAGGAAACCTGAGTACAAGTTTAGCACCAATCCTGGATTTGGATCCTTGGTTCTTTCTGTTCTTTCTCAGCTGTGTAACCTCAGGCAAGTCACTTCACCTCTCTGAGCTTCATATTCCTCATTCATGCAATAGCACCATATAATAAATTATGATCTACATCATGGATATGCTCATTATTATGCTAAAGTTCTAAGGACGACCCTCAGGTTCATTGATTCACTAAGAGGACTCACAGAACTCAGAAAAGCTGTTTTACTTTTGGTTATGGGTTATTACAATGAACAGATCCACATTAAAATCAGCAAAAGGAAGAGTTTAGGGCAGAATCCAGAGGATACCAGGCATAAGCTTCCAGTTACCCTCTCTTAGTGGAGTCTGCTGGAAATGCTTAATTCTCCCAGCAATGATGTGTAACAACATGTACAGAGTACTACCAATCAGGAAAGCCTATCTGAGCCTTGGTGTCCAGTGTTTCTCTGGGGATTGGTCATGTAGGCCTGGAGCACCCACATGGCTGACCAGAGTTAGTCTTCTGCCCCTACCGAGGTCAAACAGATAAAGCCTAGCCCAAGGCCTCCACCACAATCACATCATTAACAAAAACTATTTGGGGGAACCAAGGCCTCAGGCATACAAAGGCACTCTTATCAAGAAGGATATGTCAAGAATTTATAAGTTATCTCCCAGGAGCCAGTGAAGCGCCAATCCTTTCTTAGGAACAACGCAGGCCTGCTAGTTAACCCTTTGCTGCACAATCAGATTTTATCAAATTTGTAATATTTCTGGGATCAATTTCTTGGGCCTGTCTCATGATGGTCACTCATTTCTCTCCTTTACTCCCATCCTCACAGCCAGAAAGCAGCATTTAACAATAAAGAACTTGAGAGGATTCATCTAGTTTCAACTCACTGATTACCCTTACTTAGAAGTTAATACTATTACTGGTCTCACGATTCACACATATTAATTGAAGTAAACCAAAATTTTGCTACACTGAGCTACTATTTTGGATATTGATTTTAAGCCATTTATTAAGAAACATGCCTCAGAAAGAAACTTTGGCCCTCCCCATCCTTTCTTGCCTTAAGATTCAGACAGAGAAAACTGCTTCAGGGTGGAGATCTTAGAATGCTGCCTTAGCCTAATTCAAATTAAGTATGGTAAATAAAAGGACATCAGGCAGGTGACTGTTAGCTAGATACCCCGTGTTCCATTGTTTCTGAGTTGCCCAGCAAGAATTTACCTGCCACATATGTTCCACTGTCCCTCAAGTACCTGTAAATCACTCATTTTTACTTCTGAAATCTAGTATCCTATCCTTCCCGCTTTCTCTTTTGTCCAAAATGTCATATATACCCAATGTTGTCTCATTGTTTTTGGAATTTTCATGCTTACATGAATTCCCCATGTGCAAGTATTGATATTTTGATTTTTTTTCTCGTTAATCTGTCTCTGTTATTTTGATTATTAGCCCAGCTAGAAGAATTTAGAAGATGGGAAGAAAAGTATTATTTTATTAACCCCTACATAATAAACTGCTATCTTTTGAAATCTCAGAACTAAACACTTTAACAGGGAAGAGTCCTCAAAAATCATAGCACTTGTTATAGCAAGAAATGCCAATGATTTAGGGTTACATTCTATGATAAATATATTAGACTGTTTCCTTTAAAAGTCAGATTATCTTTTTATCTTAATCAGGAATATGTAGACAGAACAAGATGTTCGTTTTTCTCTTTGGACTGCGATGTTAGTATTCTCAAAGATTTTTTAACTGTACACTCCACCTCTAAAATCATTTTGACATAGCCCTTTAAATTTATGTGTATTTATTTATAAATTATGCACACCTATGCTACTGTACAAATGTAATGCAGTTATGATAAATCATACACAATAGAAATCTTAAAAGGATAAAACTGAAAAGTAAATATAAATAGAAGTTCTAATACTGTTTTCCCTTAAATGACCGGATTATCTTGGGAACTTCTTGGGGTACACACCTCCATTGTGAATATTATATTTCTCCACATTGGAACCACATTCCAATTCCTTTATGTCACACTATCCTGGTTAGTCGGGACCTCTCTGAGATCCTCACTGTATCACATCATTGTAACAGCACTGAATTATAGAGAAATGATTTGGTGAGGTAGTAGGGAAAAGAATCGATGAAATAACTCAAAGGAATGGAATGCTAAACTGTGTGGCAAGGGGACTAGGGATTTAAGACGATCTCCAGATGTAGGATTTACTGTCCTAGGAGTAAGGAAGCGTTCACAAAGAGGGAGGGATATGGTTGGCCTTTAAGATGGATGGAATTAAATTGGGAGATGGAACTTGAAGTGAGCAAAGGCCTGGAGGGAGGATTAAATTTGACCAAAAGTAAATAGAATGTGAAACCAGCCCAACTGAAAGACCCTACCAAGGCCAGCCCTGAAGCTCGTAACTTCCTCTCCCATTAGGCCACTAAAATGATTCAATTTGGTTCCTTTCTAATTCTCAGGAGCTCCAGAGGCTGAAAGTGGTCCTCTCAGTCTCCATCCATCAAGGTAACTAAGACCTGTCTATAATTCTCATAGGACAGCTCCCTGCAAACTCCTTTTCCCAAACTTTTGAGCCTCTGGCTGACTTTCCGGTCCTTCCCCAAGTAATCAATCCTTGGCTTTCTCTAGATGAGACTAGACTGGGTAGGTGATGGGAGGGAAGTTTTAGCATGGATTAGGAGCTCCCTGCTATAGTAAGTAATTCATGTTTTCAAATCACAAATTCTGCCAGTAAGCTATGTATTGTATTGTGTTGTGTGCAGTTTTCATTGGAAAAGTATGTAGTGAGATTGAAACAAGATTCCACAGATACATCAGTTCTCTCAGTGAACTTCACTTGGGGTCATGCCTTGAGACTCTTCCCTTTCCTGAGAGCAGCTCTGAAGGAAGATCACCGAGAGCAAGGATGGTGGGTAGTGGGGCAGGAAGTATGTGTTAATGGACTTAAAAATTAATTGGCATGTGTGTGGTAACAGGAAAAATGAAGGGAACAGATGTTGAGGAGAGGCCAACTGCCAGCACACAGGGATGAATTGCCTGTCTTTCTGCCAGAGCTCAATCCGAGCTCCTGGGAGAAATGGTTTCGCTACCTTAAGGTCTTAACCGAACATTAGTCAGGGCTGTGGAGGCTGAGTTTCTGCCAAGGAGACGTCATTCTAGACCAAATTTCAAAGAGGCAGTTGAAGTGCAGGGCTCTGTAACTGGTGCACTGTTTCAGACCAACCACTTCCAGGCCTGTAGCGCCTTCGTGAAGGCAAAACCTAAGGAGCATGTTGTTTTACTAGCACTCTCTCTTATGTGTGGTCCAACACATAAAAGAGCCATTGAATCTCCGGATTCAATCTAGCCACACTCAGGCTTCAGGCTGCACCCATTATCCTTACAACAGCACAACCTGCTAGGGCACTGGGGCTTCTGCAGAGATAGGTTTCCGTGCATATGAGCTAATTCATTAATTCACAAAAAAGATATAGTGAGAGCTTTCACTGTGCTTTGTGCAAGTACTTGGCTATGTACTGGAGATCTATCTGTGAACAAAACAGACAAAAATTCTGTCCTAATGGAGTTTACATTCCAGTGGGGGGAGATAATCAATAAGCAATACACATGACAAATAAATTATATATCATGTTGAAAGGGATGTGTGCTATGGATCAAAAGAAAAAGGCAGGGTAAAAGGAATAGGGAGTGCTGGGACGGACATGGATGACAGTATTTTAAAAAGTGGTCAGAGTGGGCTTCTTCATTAAAGAGAGCATATGGCTATTAGGGGGAAGAGTATTCAAGGTAGTGGTAATGGCCAGTGCAGAAGTTCAAATTTGGGAGGTCCATGAACAGAGAAACAAGGGAGAGAAGAGTAGAAAATGAGAAGAATGGGCCAGAGCACTGGGGACCTCGTAGGTCAATGAAAGGGCTTTGGCTCTGGGTGAAATGGGAGCCACTACAGCATTTTAAGCAGAGGTGGGACATGATCTAATGTGTTTGGAAAAGAACCCTCTGACTGCAGTGTTTAGATAAGAGACAATTATAGACACAAAAAGATGACTTAGGAGGTTATGGCAGTGATCCAAGCAAGAGATGATAGTGGCTTGGACTAGGGTGTTAACAGCGAAGGTAGGAGGAAGATGTTGATTCCAGATATATTCTTTTGAGACTGTTCTCTTTAGTTATGTTGAGTTTCCTAAAGTATAACCTACTGTATGGCCTTCATGTGTTGGTAACTGACTCTATCTTGAATTTCCCAAATACACTTTCTAAAAACATTTTAAAATTATAGTTGACATGTAGAATTATATTAGTTTCAGGTGTGCAATGCAGTAATTCAATATTTGTGTACCTTAGGAAGTGATCAGCACAGTAAGTCTAGTAACCATCTGCCACTATACATAGTTATTACGATATTATTGACTATATTCCCTGTGCTCTACATTACATCCCGTGATTTAAGAAGTTTGTACTTCTTAATCCCATTCCCCTTTCCACCCAGCTCTCTACCCCTTTTCTCTCTGGTAACCATCAGCCAAACATACTTTTTCATAGAACACTCCCTATGATCAATGTTGGAAAATGTTGCTTTACTGCATAAGGTTCAGGGCAAAGATTGGTAACTAGCCATCCACAGACTATATCTGGTATAAAGCTTTTTTGTTTGTTTTTGTTTTTTAATTGAGCTAGCATTCTAAGAATAAGAATTCACATAAAAATTTGAATTTATAGCTTCATTTAGAAAATTGGAATATCTGGCAATGCATTTTCTCATGGCAACCATTGACTGAAAATGAGTGGCTATTCAAATTGTGCCTTCCGGTCCCCTGCCCCCATCCCCCACATGTTGACATTGCTTGCCTGGACCATAGAGGTATGAGGATTTATGTAACTGTCCTGGTCCAGAAGGAGTTCTGAAGGGAAGAAGCAGTGATGTGTGTCAAGACCGCAAGTGGTACCAGGCCATTAGACTTTGGAGTATGACATTCAAGCAAAGTCTAAAGCTCATTTGTCTATACAAATACCCTTTTTGGATTTTCTCCATAAGCACCTTGGTCTCCCTAAACTTGGTCCCCCTGTTCCTCTCACACAGTATGATGAGAGGAGCCAGACCTCTTTCAACTTGTCAAGAAGACTCCTTCCCTCCCCTGTAGAGAACCATGTGGGCCCAAGGTAGGCTTCATGTATCAGGACTATGGAATAGATGGCAGAGGCTACGCGCTTTAGACTTCAGGGAAAAGACTGCTTTCTCTTACTCTTGTGTCTGTCTTTTTCAGCCTTTTCTTGTCTTCTGACTAGTAATACCTAGAGGGCCAACAGCACCTCTCTAGGGTTAGGGGCTCCATGGAGGCATCTGGGGTCAAATTCTTCTAGACATAAAGATGTGCATTTGTTTAGTTTCCCTTGTGAATCAGGGGTGTCTATAAACAAACAGTTAAAGAGATGGCAACTGGTGGTCTGGCTATCTCTCTACATAAGAGATAGGAGGCCCTCCACAGAGGGTGCTTAGTCAAAGAGAAATATTTCAAAAGGCATTATTTCTGCATTAAGAAAAGACAAGGAAAGACACAGTGTGCCCCCTTCCCTCTTGGTATGGATTCTGAAGATGGAGCAGCCAAGACAACCTTACATATTGTCTAATACAACCTTGAGTGCATGCTCTACTCTTTAACCCTGACCACAACTATCCACACACTTGAGGCTTGAAATTCCAACAATTCATTCTACAATTAAACATAAGACTTAAAATGCAAACCATAGATGGACTACACTCTGACAGGTCCTATTAAGTTCTCAGGTAGCACTGAGAAAGTAGAGATGAGAAAGAATCCAAGTGTGTTTACTAACCACCTTTTATCACAAAATGAGAATTAAGCAATGTTTTGGTCTAGCTTGGACTCAGAGGAGGAAATAGTCACAATAGTTTTATGCATCTCCTCATCTTTTCTCAATTCCCATCCTCCCATCACCATAGCAACCCATGTGTTATAAAAGCAGGAGAAGAAATTTATGAATCTTAGCTCCTTGACCTTCAGGCCACTTTAAGTGTCATTCTGTGCTTTTGAAGAGAATAAGTTACCTAACTTGTACATTGCAGGGGAGAGGCTTCATATGGAGGGATGTGAGAAAAATTATAGAACTTCTAAATGGTTAGCTAGAAATAGCAAGGGAGCCATCATGCTAATGACTGGCCACTGAAAGATATTCTACCGAAGGAGGATGTCAGACCCCTAGGAATGGATGGGACAAGGGACTAAAACGTTTATGGCTCATCTAAGTTCACTCCAATCCTGTTTGTATGTTAGACTATCATTAGAAACATCTGGGAGAAGTGATATGCATGCTCTAATTCTCACTAAGGTAGAAATGACTGACTCCAGCTCCCTCTTGAAGAACACAGTTTTAAAAAGAAGAAGGGGAACACCAAATCTAAGATCACAGATGAACACAATGGAGAGAAGAAAATTAATTAACTAGAAAAGTTAGTAGACAATAGGTACAGACAATGCTGGAGTATAGCATTTAAACGTTTTGCTGTTAGACGTATGAATTAAACTTGAGTCTGGACTGCATTGGGGGTGTGGAGTTCTAGGGATGGTCTTTGCTCTCACAAAGGAGCTTACATAGTGAGTATGATAGGGTTTTAAATTCTAAAGCATGTCCTGATTCTGGATGAAATAAGGAACTCAAATGGGTCTCAGCATTAAATCACTCCTGGTATGAGGTAAGCCCATCCAATGTGGTTTCCAGATGCCCCTTAACGAGCTCTAATTTGAGTCAGGTGCTCAGGCGTGGTCAACTCCCCATATCTGACTAATCCGGAGCTGTTGCCCGAGACCACTTTTCTAAGCCCCAAAAAGCAGCAGTCAGTGCATTATTGCAAACAATAATTAGTGGCCCTGCGGAGGTCTGGCCCTAAATGAATGAGTCTGAACTGTCTCCTCGCTCCTGCATGGAGCCACATTTGTTGCTGTCCACAGCCAAAGAACTGGATTTTTTTGTTTGTTTGTTTGTTTTTTTCTTGACTCCTTTGAAATCTAAAGAGGGATTTGAACCCCAGAATGCCAATGACAAAATGCACTTTGTACCATTGTAAATGGTTTGAGCTCCTGGAATCCTGAGTGTTCTAGTCACTGACATAAGAACACAACATTCCAACAAAGGAGGGATGTTTTGCTTCCATCAGAGAATGATCCCTGTGGACATCCTGCTATTCTCAAACAATAGTGGCCAAAACAGAAACAGGAAAACAAGATCAGCCATCCCAGAAATCCAAGAGACTGAGTAGGGAGTGAGCAGGGGTAAGACAGCAAACATATGGAAGAGTTTTCAGTTATGGAGGAAGGAAGCCAAACACAGGGATCATTATTTCAATTTTCTTCAGTTTTCATCCTTAAGAGATGCCCAGGAAATACTTTATGCTAATTCTTTTTTAAAAACCTGAAAAATCTTTCAAAACTAAAAAGAAGTAAATATGGCTTACGACTGGTTTGTTTCTTTTTTTTTCCCATCCTTCAAAACTGCATTTTTCCCCCCATTCAGGAGTTAACTAGTTCAAAGTCGTTACATAACTGACAATTTCACTAACATAATCAGAAATACTTGCTATGCAAAAATCCTTGTGACATTAAACACTGCACGGGAGCATTTTATACAACACCGATTCATTTACTTTTGAACTTCTTGCGCATACAGAGGCTACCCTTCTATTAACAGGTTCACTCTGGGCTTTTATTAACTTCCATAGTGCTTCTTGGCCTGTTTTCACCTTCTTGTCAGTAGCATTCTCTGCACAGAAGCGATTTAGTTGAGAAAAATGAACAGACCAGAATTTAAAGTAACTCTTTTATTCATAAACCTTACATGGCATGACTTACATGACTGATATTTTGATAAGCATAGTCTAAAATTTTCATGAGGATAAATATCCTTTTGTAATATTTTTCTAAAAAAATTTAAATTCACAAACTACGTTAATTAATATCCATAGCCATTGAGGTAAAAATAGTACTATTTCTATTACGAAGTCGTTTTAATCACTTAGGATACATAAGGTGTTAATTGTTTCCTTGGATCTCAAGACAAGCCAATCAAGAGTAAAAAAATAATCTCAGGAAAACAGACCCCACAAGCTCTTCATACACAAGTACAAGTTTGTGTATGTCTGTAATACATCCAAGGTACACAAAGAGCAAGTTTCAATTCTCTCAAAATGTCACTTAAAAAAATTAAAGGTAAAAATTTGAGAAATTTTATTTTAATGGTAGCGCTACCTTTTAGTAATAGTGCCACCTTTTAATAGACAGTTTTGCTTGGAAAAGAATTCTCCTAACATAGTCTCTGTCTATAAAATTCATATATTAAGTGTGCCTATTACTTATACATTTATTAGGATCACAAAAATCATCATATAGTTTGCCACTGTCAAGAAATAAATATATCATTAACACAAGTTGTAAGAAGTTGGATACTCACAGTTCCGTAGCTATGAAATCTGTTGTACTTCCCCAAGTCCTTGTGGTGCCAGAGGCTCTGTAAAGAACCACACCAATCCCTGTAACCAGTGTCAGTGAGGTAGATACTAGAGCTATGGGGGCACAAGGGCAGGTGGGCAAGCACACTGCTGGAAACCACTGAGCCCCAGCCTACAAAGACATTTAGGAGAGTTGAGCTATGGCCCACAGGCTGGATCGAGACCATCTGTGGGGCTAGCAATTTTTGAAAAAGGTGAATGAGGAGCCAGCATTTAAAAATCAGTAACGTTTACTTAAAGATCAGAAGTTCTGGCTCCTCATACAAAGTTAGACAGCCTGACAACACTGGGCACACATTCCTACCAGGAAATGCTAGGCTGGAATGGGAAAGCCACATCCCCTTTAGACCCAGACAGTGCATGTTCTTTCTGTCTGGGTGTCTCTTACACCTTGCCTTTCTCAATTACGTTATCTTCCTGACACCTGGGGGCATTTGAGTGCATTCCCCCCTTGCAAATGCATGCCCTAAACCACTAATTTGGGCACAAACAGGTGAAATATCTTGACTGTGTGGGGACAGAACTAGAACGTACCTTAATGCCCTTCAGCTGGCAAAATTCTACCCAGTCTCAGGTGTCCTTATCTCCTAAAAGTCTTCTCTGTTTCTCTAAAAATGAGTCTGGTGTCCTTATGCCTACAGGGTCCTGTATGTGTCTCTGTCATTGTACTCTCTGAGTCGCATCACAACAATAGCTTAAAGGGTTTGTCACCCAAAGATTTGTATATAGCCCCTACTCTCTTCTAAGCCCTCAGTGGTCCTAGGATAACACATTCCCAAAAGACATGACAAAAATACAAGATGAAATAGGATAAGGGCCATATTCATGTACAATTAAGGAGACCAAGAAGGACTTCTTGGAGCAATTGACATACGAAATACTTTGTGAAAGTTGTCACAGGAAAGATGAGACATGGGATGTGTTCCAGGAGGAGACAAAATTGGAGCAGCATTTAGAAATCGATGAGTTTATAGGGTACGTCTGAAGCACAGGGGAGGATCATCAATGCAAGGCTGAGGAGCAGGCACTCAGATAAATAAATAATGAGAGCACTTGGAGGTCTTCGAGTTGCAGAGTGACATAATCAGTGCTGAACTTTGGTGGCAAAGCAGGAGGAATTGGAGAGGAGAGACATAATGTGAAAAGCATTTGTCGAATGTGCCAGACCTGTGGTATATGCTTTTTATCTACAATTTCATTTTATCCTCACGGCTCTGTGAAAAGGTTGCTAGGATTTTAATTGCAGAGGGGAAAGCTCTGACACAGCTGGTTAAGTGAATTGCCAGGTTCTCTATCTCTGTATCCTTAACATCTTGCCCAGTAACTGTTGCATAAGTATAGACAAAGATGAACAAACGATGGATGGGTGGATGGGTGGATGGCTAGATGGCTGGATGGCTGGCTGGATGGCCGGAGCCAGTACTGAATCATTTCAGTTCTGGCTCATGCTAAACCTATGTGCTTTGTCTTCCACTGATTGAAGATGTTTCAATAGGCAAAAATAGGCTCCATAAAGGTCTGAACTGGGGCCATGGTGCAGAGAGTGGATGGAGGGCCAGCAGGAGAGAGCTGCTGAACTAGAGCCACATGACATTGAGAAAGTCCTTACTAGAGAGACCAACCATCCTGATTTGCCTGGAACTAAAGGATTTTGGAAATATGAAACTTTCAGTTGTAAAACTGGGGCAGTCCTAGGCAAACCAGAACTGTTTGTTCTCCTAACTGGGAGCCCAAAGAAAAGAGTCACAAATTCCAAGATGGGGAAGTAGAGGTGCCAGTAAATCCTCTGAAAAAGAAGTAATATTATAACTGGACAACAGTGATTTTAAAACTGTAGCAGGCATCAGAATCCCCCAGAGGGCCTGCTGAAACAGTCCTAGACCCTCACCCCCAAAGTTTCTGACTCGGTAGTGCAAGGTAGAAACTGAGAATTTGCATTTCTAGTAGGTGATGCCACTGCCATTGGTCGAAATCACACTTTGAGAGACACTGCTTCCAGTCTGCGAAGCTCTTCTGCAGGTCTCTGCTTGTTTGCTCCTCATGATGACCTTTTGGAGTGGGCTGGGACCACTATGGAAATCTGAAGGTGACTGCTGGCCTGTGGAGCAGTACAGTCTCTAACCAGGGAAGAAATAGACATAGCTGACCAGACACTGACTTGGAATCCAGTCTCAAGGGATTTACCTGTGCTTCTTGGTCAAGACTATCCCTGAAGCTCCAATACCCAATACATCCTTGTACCCCAAGACAGCTTTTACATACATGAGTGCTGTCCTAAAATTCCAGTTTCATGAAGTTAGTCCCTTCTAATTAGACAGAATCATGAAAGTCTTGCCCTTTCCCACCATGTGCTGTATAGTTAAACTACACAATGAGACATAGGGAGTTATCGGTTTCTGCCTCCCAAAAGTGCTCTCCTAGAAGCAGCTTTGTTTTGGTGTTTATAGAGATGTCTGGCTATAGGAGAGGAGCTATTCTTTGTAACTGGTAATTTCCCAAAAGCTCCCCTAACTCTGTATCTGACAGTCTCTGCATTAAGTCAGAGGTTCCTTATATTAGCTTTTATGCCTAACTATTGAAAATATCAGTTAGATATAGGCTACCAACTTTTACAAAAGAGATTAGAGGGAAAAAGCTTGTTTTTATGTGTTTTCTATAGTTTACAAAGTACTTTCATAGGTCATGTCTTGCTTAATCCTTGTAAGATGCCTCTGGGTATATTCATTCCACATTTTATAGATGAAGAGGATAAAGTGATGTATATTAGGGTTGTCAGCTAAAATGCATCCTCAATTCTACCCATTGTCTATCTCTACCACACAGGCAGAAAGTCAAAATAGCTGCATTCTTTCACATGTACGTCATGAAACATATGATTATTTTAAACATATATCTGAGTGTCACACTTATGAAATATTCAGATCCTAGCCAGCCCTTCAAATCCATACCATCATGAATACTCCTTTTTTCCTCTAGCTCTTGAACCACTTTGTATCATAAACTTCATATGTACATGTTTATTTTCTCCAGTTAGATGACAAGTCCTAGCAGACAGTCTTGCATTTCTTTCACTCTCCCCAAGACTCTAGAACAAGGCTATGTACATAGCAGAAGTTCAGTGAGTGTGTGCTGAACATTCAATGGCTGTTAAATAAGAACACGGCCTTCATGAAGCTCTATAAAAACCAGAGTGGGATGTATTTTAGTTTTCTATTGCTTCTGCAACATATGACCGCAAACCTAGTGGCTTAAAACAACACAAATTTATTATCTTACAGCTCTGGAGGTCAGAAATGGCTTTCATGGGGCTAAAACTAAGGTGTTGGCAGGACTGCATTCCTCCTAGAGGCTCTGGGGAAGAGTTCCTTGCCTTGCCTTTTCCAGCTTCTCCAGACTGTCTGCATTCCTTGCTCATGGCCTCTTTCTTTCCTCTTCAAAGCCAGCAACACGGAAGTGTTGAGTCTTCACATGGCATCACTCTGATCTTCTGCCTGCTTTTTCCATTTTTGATGATCCTTGTGATTATATTGGGACCACCTGGATATCCATGATACAGTCAGCTGATAATCTTAATTTCATCTGCAATTTTAATTGCCCCTTGCTACGTAACATAGCATATTCATAGGCTTCAGGGATTAAGCTGTATGCATCTTGGGTAGGAAGGGATATATTATTCTGTATACCACACCAAGGGAGGCAGAGAGTAAAAGGTGTCCAGAAATTGGTAAAATACACATAAACAAAACTCAGTAAAAGCTCCTTCCACCATTGACTGCTGTTTGAGCACTTGGGGAACACCTGGTTCTGTGGTAAGGGCTTTGTGTACATTTTCCATGTACACTTAATCCTCACATCCATCTAGTGAAATCAGTATTACCCCTATTTTCAGATTAGGAAACAGAGACAAAGAGAAATTATGTAACTTGCTTAGATCCATAGAAGTGTTCAGAACTGAGCCGAGATGACGCTGTCCTCTCCACACAGGCCACACCTGCCTCCTGGGCTCCACCACAGCTCCGGTCCGCAGCTCACACACGGCCTTGCGTTTTGGTAGGTTCTCTTTTCTGTAACTCCCTATGTCTCATTGTGTAGTTTAACTATACAATAAAAGGCATGGTAAAACGAGACATTGTAAAACCCTCCAGCAGGTAACTCTTAGGGGATTTGTTTTTCCTCTTATTCTTGTTGTTCAAGGAGACAGATGATAATTAAAATGTCAGAGCCCTTCATGCTTCCCTGATCAAGATAACTACTTTACCACAGGTGATAGAGAGAAAAGGAAGAAACTGTCTGCTGTGGGGGAAGGTAAGTGATGGTTCTGAGAAGGGGGCAAGCTGGGGAACTGATAGGCTTGGGCGACAGACTATTGCAGCTCCAGCTGAACCAGAGTGAGTGCTCACCCATGGGGTCTTCAGGGAGCTTCCCACCCCAGCCCTCCTGCCCGAATCCTCATCCCTACCAGCTCGAAGGGAGTCAGTTCCCAGCGGATCCATCCAACAGTTTGCTAATTCTATCCAATCTCTCCAATTCAGTTAATTCCCAGTTCCAGTAACAGAAGCAGCAGCTGTCAAGATCTGCAGCTGTGTTCTTTGTCGCTCTGCCTCTACCTCTCCCCTTCTGTCTCCAAGTTAACTGAGTGGATCACATACAACCTTCAAAAGGAAAAGAGAATAAAGGTCTTAGATAAAATGAAAGAAGAAAGGAGAAATGAACTTGTTGGCGGTTGAAAGTGTAAGGTTGGCTGGAGACAATAGAGAAAATTCCTGCCCACCCTCCAAGGCCCAGTTTAACACTGGGCAATCTCAATATCAGTGTGCTCTTTAGATCAATCAGTTCTCGAACTTACTGGTACAAGGAGGCAGCTTTTAAAATTCAAATCTGTTGTGGATAATTCTACTATGCATGACTACCAAGCAAAGTTTTGCCTCCCTGAAGTTGCCTTTTTAGGATATTGATTTTAAGCTGTTTAGTAAAAAAACATGACTCAGAAAGTACTTTGATCCTATCCCCTTTTTCTGCTCAAGAGATTCAGATAGAAAAACCTGCTTCTGGAAGAAAATCTTAGGATGTTCTTCTTAGCCTAATTTGAATTAAGTATGATAAATAAGAGGATTTCTGGAGGAAGAGTATTTTGAGCAGAGGAAACAACTAGAACAAAGAATTATGAGTCAATCCGTTTGGTAACTATGTACTAAATATAATCACTGTCCTAGGTACTTGATTTGAATAACATATCTCAAGTTGGAGGTTACATATCTGTAAAACACCCAGCCTAGTGCCTGACCCCAGAAGGTGCTCAACAGATAATGTTACTTTTCTGCTCAAAATAGCAATAGCTTATGTGTGGTCTATGTGGATTTACACACTCTCTTCTGCTTCTTGAGACCAATTAAAATTATTTAGTTCTAATTAGTCAGTATGGGTAAGCTAGGAAATCTCTCCTTTCTCCACCACTCCAGCAATTTTGGCCTAATGATCTGATGATCCGTAGAACATGTGTATTTCTTTCTTGGTTAAGGAATAAGAAGAGTTCACTTTGGGAATTAGTAAATAGCCTTACCTGGGCTGACCCAAGAGCCTTCAGGGCCTGAGGCCACCCCAGGGAGGCCAGCATCCCAATCGCATCATGTGCACAACTCAGCCCCAAATCCCCACCTCCCATAAAGAGGTGAAATAAGGCAAAAATAGCAGTTTCCAAAAGCGGAAAGAAATCAAGGAATGGCAGCCCAAAGTTTGCAGCCTGGAGAGCAGGCCCACTGCTTTACCCGTGGTCAATGGAGAGGATACAGAGTGTTCATTTTGCCCATACTCCCAGAATGTACACACAGGTCTATGTATGTAAGTAATTTTTTATTTTATTTTATTTTCCCACAAGCCAAGCAGCCTCTTCCTTCACCTGTTCGCTGCAAGAGTAATCCAGCAGCGTACGGTCCAGCAGTCTGGAATAGCACCTCTTCCTTTTCTCACCCTCTCTCTGATCCTCCTGTCAACAAGCTGGATTTGACACTTGGGCCCCATGGGCCAGGCAACCAAAGTCACCAAAAGCCCCAGGAGCCCAGCGGGCCTCCCTAAGGAGGCAGTCAAGGTTGGGCAGCTCCCTCAGCTGTGTTCTCTCTCTCCTGAGGTTACCTCCCATCTGGGCTGCTGCTGAGGGTGGCTTCTCGGGGCCTGCTGTTTTCTTTATGACTATGGGTGACATTGCACAGGCCTCCAGTTTCTCTCATGACACCTTTGTTTTGATCTACAAAAGTCTGTTGAGTTTCTTTTGGGCCTTGTCATGTTAACAAAAACAAATGTAATAATATGCACTTGAAAAGGCTCGCCTGTCTTGATATTTTAATAAGCTTTTGATTCTACCGGGACCTCTGAAGCTTTTAAAAGTTTAAAGTTAATAAAGAGAGTAAAAGAAAAAAAAATATGAATTGTTTTTAATTATTATTATATAGGATTAACCAAGCCAGTTGTGTATAATTAGACAGTAGCTACCTTGCATCGTGGAGGCAGTAAATAGGCCCACAGGGGGGCTGCCAGAAGGCTGAGGTGTTTACAAGGCACTGGAGATGTTTTCACCAAGCACATAATCCCCGTTGCAGTTACTATTGCTTTTATAATGGATGTGTTCATTACAACCAGAGCTAATATGCATATCCATCATCTTTCTAGCACAGATGACTCTGAAGTGGGGGATGGCAGTGGAGAGTGTACGATATAATTTGGTGGTGAAATTATTAAGAGAGCCCATTAGTATGCAGCCTTTTTTGTGGTTTTAGTTTTGTTGCCATGGCTGAGAGGAATTTTAAGGCATTAAATAAACAGTTGCCAAAGGAGTGATGATTAAGATATTGCTAAGAAAGTTGTTTTCATTTTTTGTCACTTTTTTTTTTTTTTAATATCTCTAGTCCTGAAAGCAAAGGGCCAGGAGTTCTAGGGCTTCGTTATGAACCATTCCATGGCTTTAGGAAATTCATTCATTAATTTAACATTTATTGAATGCTTCCATATACCAGGTATTGTCTGAGGTGCTGGGGGAAAATAATGAGCAAGAAGCACTGGACCCTTCTTTCCAGATGTTCTCAAACAAGGACATCTGAGGCACCTGGGGAACCTCATAAAACACACTGAGACCCCAGCCTGGACTTAATAGGGCTAGGAGCTATTTCTAGGGTATGACCTGAGAATATGAATTTTGAGAAAGCATTTCAGTAATTCTAAAGATTTCTGATTGGAATGTGAGAGAGATACAATAAAGCAATAAAATATGATGAGTGCTCTGAAAGGGGAAGTGTTGACTGCTCTGAACTTCCTGTATTATATTTTTATGGTGGGGATAATAATATCTGTCTTATTTATCTTTCTTAGGTCAAGATTCCCAGGAAGCAGATTGAGCATGTAGAAAGTTTACTGGGGAGTGCTCTTGGAGATAAGCCATTGTTGGGAGTGAAATGAACCAATCATCCCTCCTCCCTGGCAAGGATGTGACTTGGGGCAAGGCAGTTCTTTCCAGCCCTAGGCCAATTCCTGGAGTGAGTCAGCTGACAGCTATCAGCCGCCACCTCCACCTGCACTCCCACCAGCTGGAGAAACAGGGCCCTCAGTCCCAAACAGGGGGATCTGGGTGGCATGCCACAGCATCTACTACAGTATCCTATAGACATAGATATTGAAATGGAGACTGGGAAGTACTTCAGAAGATAAGAAGTTACTCATTTGCTATCATTAACTCATAGATAAATTTGCTCTTGACAATGCCTTGTGAATTTCATTCATTTTTGATGTGAAAATGACTTGGCTGTGACATATGTCACCCCATTATTACTAGTGTTGATTGTGCTGAGCTGGCTGGCTGGGCCAGTACCCTATTTTCCCCCCAGAGCTCCTGGTATCCTTTCCCCAAAGCCCCCAAACCTGCACACTTGGGCTAAATGGTACATTTCCAGGGAGAGATTGACAGATTGTTGATCTGAGACATACATGAAGCTGAGCTCTCCTGCTACACACTTTACACAAGCTTGCAGGTTCCATTTGTAGTCATATTGCAACTATGCAAAAAGTGATAGTTCTTTTATTTACAGTTCTTAAATATTTTTCTTGATTCTCCTACTAAGGAAGAGCTGCTGAAGTTGTTTCACACATTCAAACAAAGAGTTTAAACTCTGTGTTTCTCCATTTCAGCATAAAAATGAACGAGCTAATTAAAATGATCTTCACAATTTCTCTGGCTCTAACATTCTACAATTCCTCACGTATTTATATGGGGCTGAGTATACCAGATTTCCTCCTGGACTAGAATAGGCAATGTAAGGAGACCCCAAGTAGAAGCCTGTTTTGAAAGAATAGCATTGTAAGAAAGGAATTATTAGAAAGTTATTAAAAGGAAGCATTATAAAATTTCTCTAATATCACAACACAGCTGGAAGGAGATTTTTTTCCCATGCAGCTTCTCCAGTGCCATCTCTTCTTTGTCTACACTGTGGAGTAGAAAAGGTCAATAAGTGGTTATATACAACTGTAGGAGGGGTGCAAATGGAAAAATAATACCAATGGGAAATAAAAAATTGATTGAAAGTGAGTAAAAAGTTGGAGTCCATCATTTTGGTTGGACACATGTTACATTTCATCCTCAAATTATGTTTACCCAAGTTCTTGATGTAGTCAAGCACTCAGGATAAGAAGTGTTATTATTTTTTAACATTTTACATTTATTTAAAGAACTGTCTCTCATCAAGCTGCTCTATCTCTCAGCATGTTCAGAGTATTTCATACAACAAGAAATGCTCTATGCAGCTTCACTGGAGCCTGGAACTCCCTGATCTGGGAATTGGAAACTGCAAAGCAGTTCGCTGGGGGATAGTAAGCTGAAACATAGTTAGAGCTAGATAGAAACTTGGAATTTGGGAATGATGGGGTAGGGGAGCCGAGATGGCAATTGGGAAAAGAATTTTCATTTATTCACTTGGCAAACATGGATTTTAGGACTTTGAGCTTCAGCCACAGGCCATTGTATTAGATACACAAACAGGTATTTGTATAAATACATATGTACATAACATTTTCATAATTTCCTTTCCTGTGGAGCTGGAGATGGAGCCATCAGGAGAATTTGTTAGGCCTAAAACAAAAATGTTTGGGGGACCTGAAAGGGAACTTAGGAGGTGGGGCAGCTACCAAGATTTGGGGACTAGGAAGAATGAAAAATGACAAAATAGTTTAAGAAAAGATAAAGGAATTGCTTTGGAGCACATTAGCTAGGAGGAATGTTAATGGTCTGCCTTTACTGACGTGTCCTACAGACAGAGAAATATGAGAAGCCACAAACAGTACTTATGCCCATGGTATAACCGTGAGGTATAACAGGAGGAATTTTAAAAGAAAAATTTGACACAGGCATGAAAGAACAGACAGAACTTCACCTTCCCAAGGGAAGGTGAGCACACTCAAGGCATTTAAAAGTTGAGGTTGAATTAAACTCTAGGAAATATTTTTTATTGTCCGCTACAATTCTGCACTGGCCCACTGGGACAGAGTACATCATCTAACAAGACGTTTTCATTTTAATTTCTTTAACTTCATGGAAAATCCTTCCTGAATTCTTCACAACTCTCTATGGTGTTTACTAAGTGAAATAACTTGGTGCCCTCCACAGCCTTCACTAACTTATGTTCCACTCACTCCTCCAAATCAATAATAAACACATTAAATAACATTGGTCCCCAAACGGACCCCAAATGCACCGCACTATTAACCTCCCTCCACTCCTGGAGACAAACTAACACTGTTTCCTGCTGCTTAGCTAGTTTTGTAAAACTCTCTAGCCTCTGACTGCTCCTGCCCAGTTTATAGAATTGAATTTCATTTCTGTTCTTTCCTTGCTAATGCTACACGGCTATCAGACTGGGGACCTGGACTCCTGGGTGCAGGAAATAGGGGTAACACCAGTCCATTTGATGGAAAGCCCAAGCTCGAGAAAGAAGGTAGAAAAATTTTATTGTTCTTACTGAAAACCCAGTTGCACTGCCATTTTTTAATTCCATTGAGAAATGTCAGTGTTCTTTCCCACCGTCTGGCAGAGGCAGATTTGACCAGGTGTCTCCATACAGAGTGGGTTCTCACAGTTGGGCTGTGTGTGTGTCATAAAGCTAAATAAGGAGCCAGTTTAGTCCGCCACCCCCCTTTGCTTCTGCCGGCCAGACACACTTTCCCATATGACAGTCTTATAAATAGCTGCTAAGCAGCTGGTACTCCTCTCACCTCCTGACTCCATCAGATTCTTCCACCAGGAGCCCCTGACAGTCATGCAGCTGGGAGCTCCCCTTTTCCCTTCTCTCTCCTCTCCACCCTCTACCTCCGACATGTGGCCATCACCTCAGCTATGCCCACTATAACTATTCAGAGATTGACTTGTGTGGTAGAAGGGCTCAAGGAGTTATGGTTTCGATATGGCCGCTGAAGTAAGCTGTCACCCAATTAAACGAGAGGCTGGAAGGTTGGGAGATGCCGCACTGAGACATCAGACAGTCCGTAGTACAGGAGCCATATGGCTGACCCAGCAAAAATCCTAGGAATCATTCTGAAGTGAGTCAAATGCTATAAATATCTATGGGGCTCTGCTATGCCTCTATCTGTATATGTACATATACAAGAATAGTTTTTGGACAAATAAATATAGGATAAAGTGTATTTTTATTAACTTTTACAAAGTACCAAGAATGTGTTCAGAGTTCAAATAAGGATAGGATTTAAGATAAGGAAAATATATGAAAAAATTAAAAATTTGGAAGCCAAAATGTAATAAGGATATAATAGAAGTTCTGTTTTCTTCCTAAAAACTGTTGGTTTTTATGAAAATTCAGGCTCTACTTTATAGAGTATCAGAGCTGCAGAGATGATCAATGACAGTCAAGTCATTCTATGGGGATTGATTAAGTGCCATTCTGTGCCAGGCACCAGGAATGCAAAGAGATATCCCCTGGCCTTGATCAGCCTCTGAGCCAGTGAGATAGCCAGATGAGTAGAGGGCCAGTAGATGTCATAGAAGGTGGAATGGTCAATTTTGCTTTTTGGAAAGAGAATCGTGGACATATATGGAGAGAAAACAGGGCAAACTAGGGTACAGGGATGGCAGGAGGTCAGGCAGAAGGATATGCATCTAGCAAACAGTAAACTGTGTGGCATCACTGAGCTTGACTGTCACCTGAAGAATCCTTCCACTTTCTGGTTCATCTGATGTAGGCTAACCTGAATGTTTAAACCTCTCACAGTTTAAATGTCTTATCGAGGAATCATCCTTGAACCATGGCCCCATTGAGATTATTTCCCCAAATACTCACACACTTTACTGGAAATGCATAGACATGCCTGTCACTGACACACCCTTCACAAAGTAGACAAAAGTTCTGGCCCTGCTAATGCTAGTATTATACAATTTACTCTTCAACAATCTCTTGTGAAATAAATAATATTAATTGATCCCATCTTACAGATCAGTAAATGAAGAATTGAAGGATTAAATAAGTTGCCAAATGCTAGTGAGTGGCAGAACTGAGATTTGAACTCCAATAATTTGACTCTAGAGCCTATGCTTTGCCAGCTGGCATGAGAGGGATCACAAGGTGGGCCTGGTGGCAAAAAAGGAAAGCAGAGTGGCCCAGAGAAGGGAAGGCAGAGAAAGACGTGGATAAGTGGGTGGGAGGGTATACAAAATCCTTTCCTTCATTTAGGCTTAAGAGGCCCAGATTTCTGGCTTCACCACTAGCTTGCCTCCGTCTCAGCTGTTTAAGAGTATTTAGCCAGTCAGTGAGACCAGTCACTCTTGAACAGATGCGATGCTTCCCACCCACTTGGATTGGTCTCCCCAGCTGTGTGCTGCTGAGTTCAGGCTATTCAATGTTTCCTCAGGCATCCCCTCAACAGCAGGTCCCAGCAGGGCCCTCCGGCTCCCCAAGCAGGCATCTTTGCTGTCACCCCTGACCTAGGTCCTGCTCTTGGGAACTTCTGCACAACATGTGAGTGGGCAGGTGGCTAGGAGTTCAAGGGCCACATAGTTCCTGAGAAATACAGGAGGCAGCACTAAGACTGTCACCACATGCTTAAATCTGAAATATCCCATAACCTCTCAGAGCATGAGATATAGGTGGTCCCCTGAAAGTCTGATTCATTCTCTATTTCAAGGCCATTTCATTACCTATGAGTTTTAATTTGATATCAAGTAGACAATATTTTATCATGTCCTGAAAGTCAAGCTGGCTTCCTCAGAGCAGTTTTCTTCAATAAACTGAATGCTACCAGGAAGTGAATGGTAGAGCTAGGATCAAAACCTAGATATTTCTAAATGTAGAGTCAAAGATCTTGGGTATTCTAGGTTAACAGCCTACTATGGCTGCCAGGATGCTATATGTATAACTTTTTCCATTTTTGGCTCTTGAAATATGACTTTCAAACCGTGAAATATTTTAAGGAGTTAATGTGAAGATTTCTTAATCAAAAATGTGATTGTTTAATGACTTTTTTTTAAAAGAAGTACCAGACTAAAAATCTCATCTTGGTCTGCAGTCCTAATTCTAGGAAGCCTAATCTTTACTTTGTTAGAGAAAGATACAAGGGCAAAAAAATAAAGGGGTGGGGGCAACATTGTCTGAATGGTTTCATTTGGGGATTTTTTTTTTTTTTTGGTGCTCAACTGAACAATGGCCTTTGTCTAAAAAATTAAATGTGACAAGAAATTAATCAACATTGTGATCTAATTATTTTTAAAATTATGAGAAAAATGTAAGGTGTCTCAACTATTTAATTTTGAAAAGTGTCTATAGAAATTAACTTTCATTACCTTTCATAAAGATTTTTAGTTTTCTTGCCATTCTTAAATGGCATTTTTAATAGTCACTAATGTTGCTCTTGCTGTCACGTAAGGTCACTAGCATACAAAATAGGGGTTCTTAAAAAGCCTGACTTTAAAGAACATATGACGTGTGGTGGTCTGGGTTTGTCCAAAGTCCAATTTATCAGATTCATGAAGCATAGTGCAGAAACTAATCAAAGATTCTCGACTTCTTTTATGTTTCTGAAGGATCAACTGTTAAACAGGAAGGAATATCAAACACAGCAAGCTTCCTTGTGGGGTTTAAAAAAATATATCAATTTGACTCTTGAAAAGTAGTCTAAAATAAGACCAAAAAGAACTGAAAGTGGTTAATGGAAATAAAATTAGTTAACTAAATTACAAATATTTGAATTGGGAAAAAAGAATTCAAGATTGTGACATTTTTATAACAAATGTTTTAGAGATGCTAAGCCCACCTGTCTTTCCCAAAATATGTCCCCCAATTGTGGCCTCCAGTGACCAAAATTCTGAGCATTGAAGTTGATCTTTGAGGGAAAAGACATTGGATCCAGAAGATAACAATCAAACTCAAGAATGTAATCTGGGAAGGAACCTGCTTTAGTTATCTACTCTCAGCAAAAGTGTGTTTATTACACCTCTTAGTAGAGAATAAGTCACTGGTGAACTCCAAGCTTGTACCAGAAGTAGCAAAAATTCTGTTGTGAAGGGGAAAAAAACATGTAGCCTTCATGAGAGAGGAAGCCACAGTGAGTAGTGAGCGGCAAGTATGAAAAGATAGGAAGGAGCTCCATGAATGGGTCCAGGAAATGCTAAATTTCATTTACTTAGCAACTCTGTGGGCTCCTTCTATCATTTAAGATCCTAAGTTCAGTGCTAGCACAAGGCTATCTGTAATCCTGAGCATCCATTCTCCTGAATAACACCTTTAAACTCAAGGGAAACACTTGTTCACGTCTTGTCTTAGGTCCTCACAACGAATGGCAGCCACATCCAAATGCCATGAAGGTCTATGCTAAAGTAGGTGGTAGAAAGGATGGATTCTGCCTCAGAATACATGGAGGATTTCATTAGCACAAGCGCTTTGGTGAGAAAAATGACAAATTAATTAACTTGTCAAACTTGTCCTCTCACAAAGCTTGAATGTGATAGATTCTTACATAACAAAGCACCATTTCCCAGTGGGGACAGCTGTCCATCCACTTGCTTCTTTTTTTTCTCCAATTGGGGGTTCCAAAGGTACTCACACAATAACATGGCATTAACAACAGACACATGCCGCCGCTGCTATGTATTACTCTGTAATTTATATATATGCATAGGTCTATATGTAACATGAATGAAGCATGATACTAATTCTTTACATTTACAACTAGGTAGAAACTTAATAGTAGAACTACAAATAGTTTTCTTAAATAAAAACATATGATAAGCTTTTGTTTAAAAGTTAAATAAAAATCTAGCCTTTAACTAACGTTTATTTAAAAGTTTTATGGTTATAATTTTTATCATGCTTTTTAATTTTAATAAGATTACTTTAAATATTTTTCTAGTGTTTTTATTGTAAAATACACATAACAAAATTTACCATCTTAACTATTTTTCAGTGTATAGTAGTGTTACTATGCGCACCTTGCTGTACAACAGATCTCGAGAACTTTTTCATCTTGCAAAACTGAATCTCTAACCCACTGAGCAACAAGTCCCCTCTTCCTCCACTCTCCAGTTTCTGATAATCATCATTCTACTTTGTGTTAAAATAACAAAATTTTTGAATATATAAGACAATTTAAATTTTTTTAATTTTTAAGCTTTACTTTCATTTACATTTTTATAAAAATAAATTCAAATTTTGTACATATTTTAATACAATTGTATCTTAATATATTAATGCCTTAGATATTATTCTCAGTGGAACAAAAAATATATGAAAAAATATTGACTCTAATATCTTAATTAGTGGTTTTATTAAAATGAAGGAAAAAATTTATGGAATAGACGATCTCTTACAAATTATGTACGTCCTTTATTATTCATTCAAACATCTCTACTTCATCAATAGAACACTCAGACATATGTGATAATAATTAATTCAGTCATTTTTGACGTTTGGCCAACTTTAAGTCATATACAGACTATAGTTTTACTCCTATTTTTCAATTTTGTCTCTATGAAATGTATTTGTCAAGGAAGGAAAATAGAACATATTTAGCTTAACAGTTTACTAGTTTTAAATATGTAGGCATATGGTATGTGGGCCTCTATTTGTACTCTTGTCCTGGCCCCCAAAATATGGGCTTGCCTGATTGCAATTGGATGTCTAATTATCTATCTTCACCATGTTACCATAAATTTTGAAGGGGCAAATTTTCTTTTTGTTTATCATTGTATCTCCAGTGTTTGATATAAACCTGATATATAATTGATCATCCTAGAACTTTATTGAATGTCACTGGTCACTTTCATTGAAGACAGCTAATTGAGCCATTAAGTGTGGGTCACTATATTAAAGATTCATGTAAGTGCATACTAAGTCCTAGGGACAATCCTTCTTGCTAAATTCCAGCTCCATGTGTAATGTGGGGATGATAATAGTACCTGCCTCACAGGTACTGCCTTGTTGTGAAGATTGCAAAAGATAATTCACATGAAGCACTTAACACAGGGCTGGCACAGAGCTCCCACCCAATAAATAATGGTGAATCTCTATACCCACTGTTTCCTCAGACATCCCCTCAACAGCAGGTCCCTCTGGCTCCCCAAGCAGGCATCTTTGCTGTCACCCCTAACAGTGGTAGTGATGCATGTTGTAGTCACTGTAATAGTAGCGGTCCTGAGAAGTGCTACAGAGAGGTGGTTGTTGTGCTAGTAGTAACTGTAACTGATGTGGATGTTCAGTAACAAGCAGTGTCTCTGGGCCCAGATGGTCAGGAAGGGCATCATGAAAGAAAACATAAAAGTATTAGAGAGTTGAAGGTTCTTGAAAGAATGCAGTATTTTTGAAAAAGTGTATCAAGGAGTCTATACTGGCTAAAAAAGTATTGAAGAAAGATAAAGTGGGTAGTGAGTAGTGAGTAGATAGGAGAATCTGGAAAAGGGACAGGGTGATATAATTGAATGGTGTAGTTCACAATGGAACTGACTTGCAGGGAAAAAAGTTGAGGGAGTTATAGAAGAATGACGCGATGCAAAGAGGACTGACTCTGAGCCCTCCTGCCTGCCTCGAGGCATATTGAATAGGAAAAACTTAATAGCCATAACTTGAAAGGGCTGCAGGGCATAAAAAATCCTTGGGGAAGATTCAAGTGTTGATTAAGGGAGACAGTTAAAGAGAGCAGCTGGGGAAAGATTATAGACCTGTTTTTCTGGAACACTGGCAATTCTGGACAGCGAGATAGAAAGAAGTGTTGATGGTGCTGGGTTGAGGGCCAGAGAGCCGGGTCAGGAGCAAGGAAGAAAACCAGTTGATGGGGCAGCACAGCAAAATGTAGGATCTGAGTCTGTTGAGAATCCATGCACCAAAGGGCTGCTCTCACTTCACTGACCGATGAAAACAGGGAGGAGAGGTATCATGAGTTTATTTTTATCAGTTTCCTCGGAAAGGAATAATATATCATCCCAGTTCTGTTGCCGAATGTTTATGAACTTAAATGATTCAACTTTCTGTCTATCTCTTTACCTAAAATATAAACTCAGTAATACTTGCCTTGTGTATCAATAAAAATTAATAGATATATTGATTGATTTGGAGGTTTAGAAAAGTAAAAAAAATACTTTTGAAATATAAGGTATAATTTTGATACTCATATATCGTTAGATTGGTTTTCCAGTTTAAATATTCCAATTGCAAATATGTAGACACATGGTACACCAACTTCAACTACTTGCTGGATTTTTGTGAGACACAATCAATTCAGAGCATTGGTCCTAACAAGAATCTCAACCACTGGCATGTTGTAAATCAAGCTGGATGAAGAGATAAAGAAAGAAAAGAACAGATTAAGAGAAAGAAGCAAGGCCACACATATGAATGGTTCTGTGCAGCCAAAGAAAGGAACTGTGGTGAAGAGTACTCCATAGATAGGGTGACCACTTCCCCGCTGAAGCCATGGCTCCATTATATGCCACACAATGCAGTGGTTTTGAGATAGGAAACAATAACTTAATAGAATGTAAACTGAATTAGCACCATGGAAGGATCTGAGGCATATTTAGGTAGAATAGTGATATTTTTCCCTGAATCTAGCAATATTTTTATCCTAAACTTTGGCTGTGTACAGCTTTACTCATACATCTCTCCAAGAAGTTGTAATTTACTGTAGTTTCTCACGTGTTAATGTATCACACTGAGGATTTTCTTTGCTTGACTAATGAACTGGATTCTATACCAAAGTTTGAGGTACTTACAGCTTCTCTGAGACACCAGGGACTCTTCATTAGGACACACAGAGATTTAGCTAGTCACACATACCCCAAGAGGGTAAGTGAAGCAAATATCTGGAGATTTCAGGAAAACCACTGACTCATCTTAATTATCTGAATATAAGTTAAATACAGTTTTGAAAAACTTAAAGACTTGTCCTAATTACTTTAAATATTGACTATTGTTTGCAAGAAGTGAGTCATCATTTGGGCATTAGACCTCAATTGTATAGGCTGTTGTCTTTGTGTCTGTTATAATCAGATTTTACCTGTTCGGATTATCTAGAATATGGCCTAAATGATCACTTCTTTTTTTGTTATTGAGTATGTAATCCACCTTGAGTGGAGACAACAGAAAATGCTCCCTATCAGTAATGAATTTGGGTTTGCAGACCATGAACTCTGATAGTGTCAAATATGACTTTTGTAAAACAATTTATTCTGAACTCACTGGAATGAAAGCAATAGTGGGATTGGGCTCCTTGTCCTAGTTTCACATTCAGGTATGCTTTCTTTCTTTCTTTTTTCTATTCTTTTTTTTTTTTTTTTTTATTAGTTTCAAGTATATAGTACATTGGTTAGACATTTATATAGTTTATAAAATGGTCCCCCTAATTGTTCCTTCTTTCCTCTGGCTCTCCACCTAGCCAATATATTAATGCTAACTGCATTCCCTATACTGTGCTCCACATCCCCATGACCATCTATCAACTACAAATCTGTACTTCAACTCTTCACCCCATTCTCCCAGCCTCCCAACCCCTCTCCCCATCTGTCACCAAATTGTCTTCTGTATCTGTGAGTCTGTTTTTGATTAGTTTGTTGTTTTTCTTCCTTAGATTCTTCATGTAAGGGAAATCATATGGTATTTATCTTTCTCTGTCTGACTTATTTCATTCAGCATAATGAACTCTAGGTCCATCCATGTCATTGCAAATGATAGAATTTCATTTTTTTAAATAGCTGAGTAATATTCCATTGTATATAATAACTGTAACTTCTTTATCCAATCATCTGTTGATGGGCATTTAGGTTACTTCCATATCTTGGCTATTATAAATTGTGCTACCATGAATATTGGGGTACATAGACCTTTACGAATTATTGTTTTGGTTATCTTTAGATAAATACTCAGAAGAGCAATTGCTGGGTCAAAAGGTATATCCATTTTTAATTTTTTGAGAAACCTCCAGACTGTTTTCTGGGATGCTTGTTTAGATCAGCTTGCATACAGTGTAGTTCAATTGTTTCTGAACATTGCCCCTCCTTAGCATGGCCCTTCATGTAGGTTGGTTATATGAGCTGCTTCATTTGCCAAGGTCATCACTCCCAGTGCCTGGCCTTTCCTCTGGCCATACTTAGTACTACAGGAGGGTATGAGGCTTTGCAAGCTTACATTTCCACACCATAATAAAAGTTTTAATTACTACAGGTCCACAAGAGGTTGAGCTCCATAAAGAAACAGAAGAGCAACACACCAAAGTTTTACCTGGAAGCTTAGTACAGTGTCATACACAGAGGGTGCTTTCATTGTTACTAAATAAATGAGAACATACAGCTGCCAGAGAGAGCTAAAAGAATTGCTTCTCACACAATTATGGTTGACCCAACTTTCCTTTTCAACTTCAAACCTATATTTTCAACTACCCAATTAACACCAGTATCTTAAGGCCCTTGAGGCAGCTCGATATCAACATTTTAAAAGGCCAGTGTGGTAGGTGGCCTCTAAAATGGCTCCCAATGATCTTGCCTCCTGGTATTTAGGCCCATGTGTAATCCTCTCCCCTTGAGTAGGCTGGACCTGATGGCTTACTTCCAACAAATAGAATATAACAAAATTATGGTATATTAACTGTGAAGTTAATTCCCCAAAGACTCTGTATCTGTCTTGCTTGCTCTCTCTTGCTCTCTCATCCTCTCTACCTCCTCTTTGTTCTTTATTTCTCTCTGATCCCTTGCTCTGGGTGCATACCAACTGCCATGTTGTATGTAGCCCTGTGGAGAGACTCATGTGACAAGGAACTGATGTCTTAGTCCGCAGCGTGGACCTGAGGCCTGTTAAAACCCATACAAAAGAACTTGCAGCCGTGTGAGTGAGCTTAGAAGCAAATCCCTCCCCCTACCCAACCCCATCAAGCTTTGAGATGACTGCAACTGATACCCTGATTGCAGCCTGTCAGAGACCCTGAGTCAAAGACACCCAGCTGAGCTGTGCTTGGATTCCTGAGTCATAGAAACTGTAAGATAATAAATGTTTCTTGTTTTAAGCTTCTAAATTTGGGGGTAATTTGTTAAGCAGCATTGATAACTATTACAGACAGTCCTGTGTTTTCTAGGGTATTATAACAATCTGATAAATAGTATTCTTGCTCTACTTTTTCTCACCACAAATCCAATCACACTCACCTTACTGAAAAGTATCTTATGGGTTCTTATTGCTCCAAAAGAAAATTTCTAAAATCCAGTACGGGCCATCCTAGGTCCTTTGTAATCTGACATTTACCTGCAGCTTTTCAACTTTTCTATCACTACTACATGCCTCTGCTCCAACTGCACCAAATTACTTAGAATTCCCAACACACCATATATTTTAATGTTCCTTTTTGTCCTTGCTGTACCCTCTGCTTAAAATGCCCTCTTCACCTCACCTCTTACCCTCCTAAAGAACTGCTACCCATCTTTCAGGCCCCAGCCCTCAATATTCCTCTCTGTAAAGCCTCTCTGTTACAGGCAGAGTTACTCCCTCCTCTATGTTCCCATAGTTCTCTGCTCAGCTACATCATTCTCTGACTAGACTGCAGGTTTCTCACAGGGAGGAAACGTGATTCCTGGAGTATGATCATTAAAAGCAAAGGAGTGCGAGACAAACTGAGTTCAAAATCCTGTTCCTACCTCTTTACTTAGCCGCAAGCCTTAGACAAGTTTTTTAACTTAAGTCTGAATTTCCTAATCTGTAAAATAACGATACTAATAGAATCTACCTATGGGGTTGTTTTATAGTTAAATGAGATATGTGAAAAGTGATCATCATAGTGCCTGGTGGTACTAAGAATTCAATACATGTTATTATTATTTGAATCTATATCCACAGAGAGTAGTACAGAGCAAAATTTCAATTAATGCTTCATGATTCTCTGAGAATTATTAGCATTTCCATTGGGAACAAAGGTAGGTAAAGAATAAATGTTACAATGGTAGAATTTCACTCATCACAGACACCTGTTTTGCTTCCTTCCAAGGTTGGCCCTGGGTATTAATATAAAAACAGCTAATAAATTAGCAGGTAGAAGAGAGAGCAGGGTTCATTTATTCATTGGAAACTATTTGTCAAGACTCTGGAAATGAGAGGATTTCCCCATTAATGTGATGAAGTGATTATAGTCTTGAGGGTGAAGAAACCATTTCCTTTTCTTTGAAAAAATTGCCAGGGAATCAATTTGAAGGATCTGTAGTCTTTGACAAGCTCTTTCAGGCACTAGGATGCAGCCACAGGGGCATAGGCCGAGAAATCTGAGACAGGGGTTCTAAAACCAACTTTGTGTTTATTGGCGTGTCTTAGGGCAGGAGTGGGATTACTCATCCTCCCTAATCCAAAGCACTGTCAGGAGGGGCAAATGGGATCAAGTATGTAAAGACAATGTTTGAAAGTTTAAGAACACAGAAATGCATGATGTGTATATTTTTGAGGTTTCCTATTTAAATAAGAAATAGTCAAGCACGTGTAAAGACAGCAATGGAAGACATAATTGATTCTGCTTATGTAAATGTGGTGCTTTTCTTATATGCTTTCCAAAAAACTCAAAAGGAAGTTATAAGACTAGAAGTCATTTTAAGGAACTTTTTTTTTTTTTTATTTGGAGTAAAAGTGATTTTTCTTTTTTGGAACTAACAGAACACAGCTTTAAAAAAAAGAAAGAAAGAAAGAAACTCTCAGAGAGCTAATATTTAACACAAAGGATTGAAATATTAAGAACTAGGAACGAGCTTCTTTACCCAGTGCTTGAGTTCATGCATATGACATTAGGCCAGGTAGATCAACTCTTAAATAGTAAGTCTCTGGATTTCCCCGAGGTCTATTTGGAATCTACCTAAAGTCACTAAGAACTTGTTTTGAAAGGTGCAACCCATCTGATCTTCTTCAAAACCTCTGTTGTAAGAGAATATATGAAAAATAAAAAATCAAATGCAGAAGACAACCCAAAGTAAACTAGATAAACATGATTATCCTTAAAAAGGGTGAGCCATTCCAAAAGAAAAAAAAAATGAAAGAAAATGGTAGACAAACAACATGGTCTACATATTAAGCAGCGTGTTCCATTTCCAAAGGTTTCTTCTTTGATTATCGCTCAGAGATAGAAATCACTCTTCACAATTTGAAACAAAAGTAAAAAGAACTTTGCAATGCTAAAAACCCCTGTGGAAAAAAGACAAAGTAAGACAAGGCCTTCAGACCTGTGAGAAAAATCAATCTGATGGAAAATTGACAAACCTGTTTAATGTGAGGCACAAGAGCCGAGGGCTGACCCCAGAGGCCTCCACTGAGACACCCGTGAAGTTCCCGTCGGTTCCCTTCATCCATTCAATTACACAACAGCATCGTAAAGGGAACCTTTTTTAAAACAACAACAACAAAAAAAACCTTCAAATTAACTTTTTTGCCATTGTGTTTTAAATTCCAATTTCTTTCTCTTCATTCTCTCCTCTATACGAAATTATTAAAATCACCAACTGCTCTGCAATCAAAAATATTTCAGAAAGCAGTGATTCCAAATATGGATTGACGAAAGTGAAATCAGACAGAAGGAAAGATATTTTGAACATTTCCATGCTTGGTGCATTGTTTAAGGATATGGCAACAAGTAATTAAAATTGACTACTTGGCTTTCCCCCACAAAACCAATGCTAAGCTCAGTGTTTAGCCCCATTACAGCCTAATTCAGATCACAGAAGCATCTAGATAAAATGACACACACTAATATATTTATAAATAGACTGATTGTTTTCTTCATCTATAACTTGTTCCTTTTTTAATATTCATAAGCTATGGTAAGATGATAAAATAAGTAAAATTAGATCTTAATTTGAAAAGCCAAATTGGAAAATCAGATGAAAAGACAAAGTAGATTAATTTTTACAGCTAGAGAAAGGAAAAGGTACTTGATTTTTTTTCAAGAGCAGATTTAACTAAAAATGTCACATAAATGAACCTGCATGTATAGCTAGCCATTGAAATTCTAACTGATGTACTTTTCATTTACCATCATCTATCTGCACATTTACACAAATAAAACTTACAGAGAAAGAATTGTACTCCATCTGCTTTTCCTCCCAACAACAAACACACTTCTCCCCGGCCCTGTTGCCTTCTGATGGGTAATCTCTGAGCAGGTTGTCTCCAGGCCAGGAATTTCTAGCCAATGCCTGTCAACTGGCTCATCTCTCACTTTACTATATGTCACATGCATCTGCCATCCCAATTCCATTCAGTTTAATGGTCAGGTTCAACTAACACTTACTGGATTTTCTGGGTGCCCAGCACTGTGGTATGTGCTAGAGGTACAAAAATGATCCCTGCTCTCAACAAATTCATGAAATAGTGAATCTTTAAAGTTTTGTCATAGAAGGGTCTTGTATTCTAGGTGGTACCAAGGAGAATATTTGTTAAATAGGTAAATCCCCAACTAACAGTAGGCTTTGTTTAAAAAGAAAAAAAGGCGGAGTTATTGTTCAATTTGAAATCAATTCATATCTTTTTTTTCTATGAAAAAAAATTCACAACATTTTTTCTATGAAAAAAAATGGTTATATGCCTGAACATATTATAGTTTATTTAATTCTCAATGTCCTTGAAATTCCCTATGATGGCAGAGAAAAGTGCAATTAAAGGAAACTGCACTGTTGTAAATATGTGCCATTTCAGACATGAGCTGTGGTTTTTAAAAAAAATCTGTACTAACTTTCCTAGTTTAGAAAACAAATATTGTCTTGTTTGATCCCATGAGATCAGAGGCTTATTGATCTCAGTTCATATAAGTTAGGAAGCCAGGCTCATTGTGGTCAAGCAAGGACTAGGGATCACCTGGTTAGGGTGTGGTCCTCCTGACGCAAGAATCCATATGCTTCCTTCTACCTGAGACTGTATCAGAATATCTTTGGGTTAATACAAGGTATTGTATCAAAGCATTAAATTACATTTAAAATTAGAAATAAAATGTTTACCTGGAACTTTCCAGTATTCCTGGTAAATTTGATTTCTTCCTTGCGACTTTAAAGAGTAACTGTACCTTAGACAAGGACAAATTTATCCTGAAGCAGTTTTTCTGGCAATGGATGAGCAGCTGGTTAACCACAGAGTACTAGGTTTACTAGTTCTTGGTTCCATTTCTAGATAATGACAACTTTATAAAAATTTCCTTTCAATATTAAGTTTGGAAATCAACATACTGATTAATTAAAAAAGAGAAAGGAGATGCTGCTAAAACAAAAGAAATGTTTGTAAAAAATGGTTCTATTGAGTTTAGACACGGGCCATTTTTCATTTATTTTTTAAATGCAAAAGTAAAAAACAAATCTCAAGTCAATTGTTAAGGCATTAGTTGTACAAAGATTACATATTTTATCAAGCATTTTTTGCAGAAGATTAGATCTTCAAGAAAATAAGACTAAAGTAAATTTATTTCTTTGCAAAAGGACCAGATGTGTCACCAAATGAGTGACACTTTGTAAAAACTCATTTTAAAATTAAAACATCTGAATTCCAGTCCTGTGCTGAAGATAAATAAACAAAAGCATTTAGACCACAAAGTGTTAAATTTAGTGTCAGAAGCCATTCTGTTGTGAGAAATGCAGTATCTCCTGCTATTTCTAAGTTCACAATACAGCCTCTGTGTGAAGACCTACTTTGCCCCTTCCGCCCAACTCCATTTCACTTATAATACACACATAGTTTATTACTGTACCATGCAATGGTGACATATTACTTTTACTTTGTGAGTAGAATATTGCACTTTCCCACATGTAACCAAGCTGTAAGCTTTTGTTAGCTCTCATGGGAAATTTGTGATGGTGTGAAGTGAACTCCTGTCACCACTCAATGGACTGCAAAAATAGTGTAGCACTTGCTAAAGACCTGGATCATATCCTGAAAGATTGCACTGATCGAATCAATATCTTCAACAAGATTTGCTGTAGCCAGCCTTGTTTCAATGTGTGAAATGGATATAGTACGTTTAAGAACATACAGTTGGCTATCATCTTCTGTTGGATTCCTGTTAGCTAATCCTTTGGCATGGATTTTTATAAGTATAAAAAAACACAAGGTAAGTATACCCAAACACCTATGTTGGTACTCTGTGAACACTAAACTAATCACAACTGGGTGCTGTGAAAAGAAGATGTTGTGGAGTCTCACACACCTAAATTCAAAGCCAAGCTCTGTTGCTAAGGAGACATGTGACTTTCGACAAGCTACCTAACCCTCTGAGCCTTGGCTTCTTTCTATGCAGAATGGAAGTAATAATTTGTGCACCACAGACTTGAGAAGGACCAGGCACAGAGCAGGTAGCCCCGATATGTTAATTTACTCTCTCGTCTTTCCTCCTGAGCACCATTCTCCTTTCTGCTCTGTGATCCGCACACTTCTCATCTCTATATTAGCCTACTCTTGAGTATATCTGTACATTTATGGGCGTTCATGCACATGTGTAGATTTATCTCTTTAAATGCATACCATTGGATATTGACCTGAACAGTGATTTTTCCTGTACTACATTTAGGAAATTCAAAATAAATTCCTTTTTTATATTATTTAAGAAGATCATTTTAGATGTTTTTATTTCCAATTAGTACAATCAATTAAAAAATATATCTTTTAAAATGGCATTCCTAACAATATGCTGAAAAGTTAAGCATGTAAAAACAGTGTCTATAATAAATTTACTAACATGTTAAATATTGAAATCTAAATAGAAAAAATTAAAAAATTAAAAAGAGAACAAAATCTTTTTGAGGGCCACACTATCCATTTGCATATGAATTTTGCCCTTAGAATACAGCAGGAAGAAGGGCAAGCAGAGGACTAAACAGACCCCGCTCTTAGGAGTTCTGGTGTTCATCACCATGTTCGTAATATGACTTTAGAACATGTCTGCAGTCTTTAAGCTAGGATGTTAGAACACAACCATTTCTGAAAATAGGGAAAAAACCTTAATAATATGCTGAAAAGCAGCCATGTTTGGAAAACTAGTGCCAAAATTCTAAGAATTTGCCTAGGGCTTCCATGCTAATACACTGCTACGCTTCACCCTACCGCAAGGAGGCACTAGGAACTACATCAGAGAGACCCTTTAGGGAGAGATTACTGTTTATTAAGCTGTTTTATCCTTTTGGCAGAATAATATTTTGAAATATTAATTAATGTATTTTATACCCATTCAAGTAGCTGGACCATTTTAGCATTACTGCTTCAAGGGAAGGATGCTGTACAGGACAGAAACCAAAATTGCATTCCTGGCTTTTGTCATCCAACAGCCTAGGCCCTTGAGTGTCCTTAGGAGAGGAGTTGACAAAAAGAGAGCTTGGGATTTGAGTGGAAAATGTAGAAATGTATTCCTCTCTACCTTATCTCCTCAGACTGGAACTCCCTGGGCTGGAGAAGATAAAAGAGATACAGGGTAGAATCCATACTAATATAGATGGTGGTGCTCCTGGATAGAAGAGTCTTTTGGCCTTGTCCCTTGGGCTGAGCCCTGTGGAAACAGAAAACGCAAGGTGCTTTCCCAAATCTGAGACCAGAGGGCAGCTGTGCCCTTTCTCCAGGGGCTGAAATGGTTGTGCAGTGAATCTAGGTAAACAGGGCAGCACCTACATCAATCTTTCAGAGATTTTCATTTCTTAGCATGGCACATGGCATTAAAAGGGCAAAATAATGACTCTGATGTCAAGCATGGTACCAAGAAGCAGGGAGAGATATTTGACCTCAGGAGTCCAGGCAAAAAGGGAAAAAGGAATAAAGAGAGAGGCAGAGGGCTGATAGACACCTTCGCAGAAACCCAAGTGGCAGACACGCAAGCACCAAAAGCGTTCCCTTCCACCCTCTTTCCACACTGCCCCTCGGTGTCCCATGTAAATCCCTGACCCACAGATGCCCTTCCAGAGAGAAGGGCAAGGCTATTAGACTATTGGAGAGTAATTTTCCTCCTCAGTAGAGCCAGAGCTTAATATAAAATTAACCAGAATTAAAGCAAAATAAACTATTACAACTCTTGCACACCTGATTTGTGATGTGGTCTTATCAAAGCCTAATGAAAAGTCCAGAGATGAAACTATATAGCCTGCCTGAGAGAGATTAGCAGGTGGGAGAAGGAGTAGCTGGAACCTGGATGGGGCAAGGATGTCTCCTATGGTCAGAAGTACATCTTCCTTGCTTTCTTCCCAAGTCTCATTTACTGTACTGTTTCAGTTTTGAAGCTGAGAGAAAAGAAGCCATGTCAGAGGGAATTGGAGCCTTTAATACTGTGCACGGCAGTGAGTTCTTGAAGCACAGTAACTCTGCCGAGGTGTTTAAAAATGAAGTGCAGTTCTCAGCTCTCAGAGGCCCACAATCAGGAACTTCAGTAAGCTCACACTCCTTTCACATTTGTTCCTACACCTGAGGGTAAAGCTCTCTGGGTTTGTTTGTTGTTTTTTTTTTTTTTTTCCGAACTGTTCAAATGATGTTTGGAGACAGGCACCAAGTTTCCATTCCAAAGCAGTAGCTGTGGAGAATGGAGTGTGAGGCACTTCAAGGCTTTCTGGCCAGGGCCCAAGCGAGTCAGGTTCCCCAGAAGGCAGCCTCCGAGGAGCTGTGGCCTCAGACCCTTCAAATGGAGTCAGAAAGAGCCTGAGTCCAAACAGGAGACCCTATACTCATTCAAACATTGAACAGCTGAGCTGAAAAACTCCATGTCTCTAAGTTACAATAAAGCAGGCTTTATTTTACAATATGACATGGGTGATGGTCACTAATTCTGAAAGCAGCTGACAGATGAGCCATCTATATCCCAGGAAGGAAACAAGACTGACTGAATTCTAAGCAAAAACTTTGGAACAACGAAAACAAATACGTTAAGGGCTAGCCAAGGGCAAGTCAATAAATAAAAAGGGAAAGACACACTCCCTGGCACGGCTGCAAGGTTAAGATTGATTACTTTGTGTGTGTTATAAGAGAATTTGCATGTAATGCACTTCGTGTTTTTACTTCTAACCATACCATTTCTAACTTACAGAGGAGTAAGTACTCTGATCCCAGATACACATGGCCAGGCCTAGTAGTTAATGGAAATGTATTCCTTCTGGACAACTTCCCTATAATTTGTAGTCACTATGCAATCACTTGCATTGTCTGGGTAGTCCTCTCAGAAATTGGGAAGAAAGATGACAAGAGCATGCAGGGTCCTCTTAGAAGGTACAGACCTCACCAGTAATATTTCAGGGATACCTGGAAGGTTCCTCTGCCTACTTCATCCAATTGCTCCTAGGTGCTCAAAACTCTTCTAAATAAATACAATCTTTCTTTCCACTGTTAGATAGAAAGAATTTCATATTATCATGTAAATGATTGATATCAGATTCTTTCCCAAGGATGGTTTTTGATAATAGAAAAATAGGAAGGGACATGGAGTTATTGTTGATAGCTGCAGTAGTGCCTTGGGGCAGAGAGGGGATGCAGTGTTGGGGGAAATGATGAAAAACAGGAAGGGTGAAGTTGCCAAAAGTTGATCACTTTATAATTTTCCTTAGGGCCAGTCTAATCCAAAAATAATGAAATGACTTTGCTAAGCCATGTGGAGGTATCATTTAGAATGATCTACCAGTTGAGAGATCTAGCATGTTCCATTATTAAGGACAATGTAGGTAGAACAACATCAAAAACATACTAAAAACATTTGGCCTTCTGTAACTTTGGCTTTCTAGGTTATTCAGCCTTTGAGTGGACCACAAATATCTGCCCAGCAGAACTCATGGCTGAGCCTGATGGGCAGTGGCAAGAAATCATCAGAATCCCCTTGGAACTTTTACAAATGAAGTCTTTTCATCATATATATCTCAATTCTCTCAAAGCTAACTTATGAATTTAACATGACCTCCATAAAAGTACAAACAGCACTTTTCTGGGCCAAAACAAGTTGATTTCAAAGTTAATATGGAAAAATAAACAACCAAAATAACCTGGGAAATTTCTGAAAAACAACTGACCAGGGCAGGATGTCTTAGAGACCAGCTCTAGTAGATATTAGAACACAATAAAAAGCTTTAACATTTAAACAGTGTGGTGCTGCCACATAAAAAGACCTTTGGAACAGAACAGAAATTACAGGAGAATAATAAAATATAATATAGAATTTGGTAAATGATGAAGATGGACTTTTTATACAGGGCGTTGAGAAAACCGAATGTCATGTGCTTAAGGATAAAGTGAATCTATATACTGAGTTCTGGTCAAGATGGCAAAATAGGTAAACACATTTGTCTCCTTCATAAACACATTTAAATTACAACTAAACTATAGAACAATCATTATTGAGAATTGCCTGAATTCTAGCCAAACAGAAGTCCTACAACTGGGTATGCATAGAAGAGGATACCTCAAGACTGGTAGGAAGGGCAGGGACGTGGAACAGGCTGCTCCCTCACCCATGGGTAGCATTTGAGAATTGAGAGGAAATCTTATACATGGAGGAAAAACCCTAGAAGGAGTGAAGGGTGCTGGCCACACACTAGGCTCCCCAGCCCAGGGATCCAGTGCTGGAAAGAAAAGTCCCCACAACTGGCTGTGAAAACCAGCAGATATTGTGGCTAAGTGAGACAGAGGACTCTCTCTTTGGGGGCCTGCATGCTGACTTACTTGCTGATGGGCTCACTCGTTCTGAGCTCTGGCGCTGGGGCAGTAGCTCAAAAGGCACCAGGGAGATATGAGGAGGAACCGAGTTGCCTGGCTTCAGGGCAAAGGTTGGAGGGGAAGCTTTCTCCTAGACAGAAGTGTTGACAGAGGGCATTGTTCCTTTGTTGAGCCCACCCCAGTCCAGCTTGCAGACCCAGGCAGGCACCATATCTGAGTTTCCATCAAGGTACTTAACACTGGTTGCCCTGCCCTGCTGAGATCCCACCCTTCCCAACGTGCAGGCCCACCCAAGCCCTGTCCAGTGGATTTTCCATAAAAACTGCCTGTTTTGGCTCATGCTCTAAACTTTCCTAAAATCTCTCAAAGGTTCACAAAACCTAAACAAGCAGCATCTGGCCTTGGCTTACCCCGTACCTCTTGCTGAGTATCCCTAAGCTTGGCACTAATAGCAGCTGGTGTCAGTTTGTGACTTAGCCTCTCAAGGCACATCCAAGCCCAGTACCAGTGGTGGCTATCTGTAGATTACTTGGTGGCTCATGCCAGGTGCTCCCAGGCAGGGCATAGGCTGCGGCTGGCAGGACACCTCCCAGGAAGCCCAGGCCTGCATGCCCAGAAGGTGGCTTCAGTCTGAGCTACATAATCACCATGGCCACGTTCAAGGACGACTTACCCAAAGGGCAAATGGGGCAGGTGCCAGAGTCCTGCTAAAGCAAATTCTACTCCACAGGGTCAGCCCTTTCACAACATCTCCTCCACTGTAGTCACAGCCAGTCATCACCTGATCCACCTGAGGGTCAATCCCTCTCATTGACATGCAAACAGCAACCAAGGCTCATTTACAACAGGGGGCACACACCCCGCATATCAGGGACACACTTGAAGCAGCTGGCTCAGATGACCAGGGAGATTGTACCACTGGGCCCCACAGGACATCTACTACATAAGGCCATTTACCAAGACCAGGAGACACAGCAGCCCTACATAATACATAGAAACAGAGAGAGGCAACCATAATGGGGAGACAAAGAAACATGTCCCAAATGAAAGAACAGAACAAAGCTCCAGGGAAAGAACTAAACAAAATGGAGACAATCCACCAGATTCAGAGTTCAAAACACTGGTGATAAGAATGCTCAATGAACTTAGGGGAAGAGTAGATGAACTCAGTGAGAACTTTAAAACAGGGACAGAAAACATAAAAATGGAGATAGAAAACATAAAAAAGAACCAGCCAGAAATGAAGAATACAATAACTATAATGAGAATGCCTTAGGAAGAATCAACAGTAGATTAGATAAAGCAGAGTTTCAAATCAGTGATTTAGAAGGTAAGGTGGCAGAAAACACCCAATTGGAATAGCAACAAGAAAAAAATAATTTTAAAAATGAGAATAGAGTAAGGGGCCTCTAGGACAATATCAAGCATACCAACATTCACATATACAGGTGCCAGTAGGAGGAGGGAGCAAGGTATTGAAAACCTATTTGGAGAAATAATGATAGAAAACTTCTCTAACCTGGTGAAGGAAACAGACATACAAGCCCAGGAAGCTCAGAGAGTCTCAAACAAGATGAACCCAAAGATGCCCACACCAAGACACATCATAATTAAAATGCCAAGGGTTAAAGACAAAAAGAGAATCTTAAAAGCAGCAAGAGAAAAGCAATTAGTTACCTACAAAGCTCCCATAAGACCGTCAGATGATTTCTCAACAGAAACTTTGCAGGCCAGAAGGGATTGGCATGAAGTACTGAAAATGACGGACCTACAACCAAAATTACTCTACCCAGTAAAGCTATCAATTGAATCGACAGACAGATAAAGAACTTCCCAAACAAGAAAAGGCTAAAGGAGTTTATCACTACCAAGCCAGTATTACAGGAAATGTTGATGGGAGTTCTTTAAGAAAAAATAAGAAAAAAATATATGAATAATAAAATAGCAATAATTATATATCTATCAACAATTAGTTTAAATGTAAATGGATTAAATGTTCCAATTTAAAGAAATCGTGATTGAATGGATAAGAAAACAAAACTCTTACATATGCTGCCTACAAGACGCTTGCTTCAGATCAAAAGACACACACAGAAAAAAAGTAAAGAAGTAGGGGGAGAAATTCATGAAAATGGAAAGAAATAAACAAAAAATCTGGGGTAGCAATACTTACACAGACAAAATAGACTTTAAAACAGAAGCTATAACAAGAGACAAAGAAGAACCAAGTTATCTCACTTCTGGGTATTTATCCAAAGAAACCCTAACATTACTTTGAAGGGACATATGAATCCATATGTTCATTGTAGCATTATGTACAATAGTCAAGATATGGAGGATACCTGGATGTCCATCGATGGATGAATGGATAAAGAAGAGATGGTATATATATACAATGGAATATCAAGGATGAAATCTTGCCATCTGCAACTACATGGATGGACCTAGAGGGTATTGTGCTGGGTGGAGTATGTCAGACAGAGAAAGACAAATGCCATGTGATTTCACTTACATGTGGAATCTAAAGAACAAAACAGAAACAAACTCATAGATATAGAGAAGATCTTGATGGTTTCTGGATGAGAAGAGGATTGAGAGATGGGTGAAAAAGGGGAAGGGATTAAGAAGTACAAATTGGTAGTTAACAAAATAGTTAAAGGGATATATAGCATAAGTCAATATTATTATAATAACTATGTATGGTATCACATGAGTACTAGATTTATCATGTGATCACTTGGTAAGTAATATGAATGTCTAATCACTATGTTGTACAGCTGAAACTAATATAATATTGTATGCCAACTGTAATTAAAAATTAAAAAATTTTAAAAATCCAAGCTGAATTATGAAGACCTAGTTTAAGAAAATGAGAGTAAAAAAATCTCATTGACAATTTTCATACTGATTACATGTTAAAATGATAGTGTTTGGGTGCATTGGGTTAAATGATTTATATTATTAAATTAAAAAATTTGGATACATACTTTATAGTATACACCAAGATTAATGATTAAATGTAAAAAATGCAACCAGAAGAGTACTAGAATAAAACACAAAATAATTCTTTATAATTTTTGCATTGGAAAAGCCTTTCTAATTATGCCTAAAAATTCAGAATTTATAAAAGAAAAGATTAATAAATTCAATGATGGTTAGAAAAAAAAGTTTTTCCCATGCATAAAGTAGCATAAAGTCAAAGGGGAAAAATAATTGCAACTAATATATGAAGTGCTAATTTCACTATATAAAGAGCTCCTAGAAAAAAAGCATAATTCAAAATTTTAAAAAAATGAACAAACACACGAGCAAACAGTGTAGAAGAAGAAACACAAATGCCAAACATGTATCCAGATTATCAGTATCACTCACTACTACAAGAGAAAAGCAAATTAAAACTATACAGAGAAGCCATTTCTCCCTACGAGACTGATGACAATCAAAAATTTGGACAACACATTCTGTTGTTGAGGCAAAGAAGAGGAGCTCTTATTCATTGCTGATCAGGGAGCAAAATTATAAACTCTGGGGGTAAGTAATTTGACAGTACCCTTCAAAATAGCAATGCATCTGCCAGACTTCCACTTTTAGCCATGATAGAATAAGAAAAACTAAATGTACTCTCTCACCTTAAACAACAACAACAACAGGCAAAAATTTTTAGATGTAGGACGACAAGCAGCACAGGACAATTATAATGATTAATTTTGTGTGTCAACCTGACTACACCATGGGGCACCCAGATCATTTTGAAGGTGTCTGTGAAGGTGTTTCTGAATGTGATTAACATTTGAATCAGTTGAGTGAATAAAGCAGATTGCCCTCCCTAGTGTGGGTGGGCCTCATCCAATCAGTCGAATTCCTGCATAGAATAAAAAGCCTCCTGTAAGAAGGAACTCCTCCTTCCTGAATGCCTTTCAGCTGGGATATCGGGGTTTTTTTTTTTCTTGTTTTCAGACTGGAATGAAATATTGGCTCTTCCTAGATCTTGAGCCTTATGGCCTTCAGACTACAATTACACCATCTGCTCTCCTGAGGCTCCTCCAGCTTGCCCACTGCAGATCTTGGGATTTGTTATTCTCCATAATTGTGCAAGCCAATTCCTTATAATAAATCTCTCTTTATATATATGTTAATCTCCTGTTGGTTCTGTTTTTCTGGAGAATCCTAAGGTGAGCTTAGTCTACGGTTGCTATGGCCCTCTTCCTGAAGAGAGTCTCCAGGTTACAGCCCAGACAGAGGGATCCAAAAGAGCCTGCAAACTGGCTGTTGAGGAGACAGAATTCAGAATTCAGATTGGCCAGGGAAGTTAGACTTCACAGGGCAAACTACCCAAGAGTAAGACCTCTCAGAGAGGAAGCATCAGAGATTGCAGAGCTCCCCTTGAGTCTTTGCCTATGGACTCTCTTGATCCATGAGGTGGTCTCAGTTCTAGTTGCCTCTCATGGTGAGAGCATCTTTACAGATTGTGATTCTTGACTATAATGACCCATCCTCCATAACACAGGGCTTCTAAACCTAACCCACTACTTCATTTGATGCATGACTTGAGAAACAATGGTCAACTCTTAATGAAAACTTGACTGTGTTGGACTCAATGAAAGATGTATGTTTGTTTCTAGCACGGTGCCTTTCTAAGAGATTTTCAGGAGCTATTTTGCCCATTTGCTATTTTCACCTAGTGTAGACTTCATCTCTGTGTAAAATGCAAATCAGATAAAATGGCCAGGGTACTAGATTTCGAGTCAGGAGACTTGTTGCAGGATTTAGTCTGTCACATAATCTCTTTGGGTTTGTTCTCATCTTTATAGAAGGAGTGGCTCAATTATGTGTTTTCTAAATCCCCTTGAGTTCTAGCATTCTACGCAAATTTCTGATAATACATCACAGTCTAAAGAATTTACAGCACTCCAAGATAAGTGATAATTGCACTAGTTCTAAAATATATAGGTATGCTACTTAAATTTACCATGAGATTTAATTAATTCTCCTTTCCCAGTGTCAAAAGCCCCAATGAAATAATTGCCTTTGACCTGATTGGACACTCTGGATCCCAATTTGCTCTTATAGCAGCAGGAAAACAACTCTGCAAAGCAGTAATGCTTCATTCACTAGAAAAAAGGACAGTGTACTGCCATGTGCTGCTTAACAACGGACATACATTTTGAGAATGTGTTGTTAGGCATTTTGTCTTTGTGTGAACATCGCAGAGTGCACTAACGAAAACCTAGATATAGCCTATTACTGTAATTGTGTGTGCTATACTTTCCTACAACTGGCAGTTGCAGGAGGTTTGTTTACATCAGCATCACCACAGATACATAACACATTGCTCTATGATGTTAGGACTACTGTGATATCACTACGATTAGGGATTTTTCAGCTCCATTATAATCTTATGGGACCACCATCATATATTCAGACCATTGTTGACAGAAACGTCCTGTAGACATCAGGAAAGCCACCTCCATCTTCTTCTCTGTAGCCTCAGAAAAGCCCTCCCAGCAAAGCTGTGGCACTAGGTGCCAGCCAGCTAAGTGTCATGGGAAGGATTTAGCCCAGTGGATAAATTTTGTTCCTTTGGCTACCTCAAACAGGTGGATGCACCTGAAGCAAATGTTACGAATTGGACTTTTTCATATAGTCTTGTTGAAACAACCAATGTCCTTAGGCCCCCAGCCACCAGGGAATGTCTGACTTAACCACAGTTTTACTCATCTCTCAGCTGAAGCCAGCCTCAGAGTCCTCAGAGGCACTGAGTGGATTTGTGACCCTCCCTGGAGGCGGTTGGCTCCAAACTCCAGGAATGTGTTATATGAAAAAATAAATGCCTTTTTTTTTACCATCTGTGAATGAAAAACATTCTTCATAAGTTTAACTGTTTCAAATTGCCATATGTCACACATACACACACACGTACCACACATGCCTGCTTTGGTGCTGGGATCAAGTTGGTACTACAGACTTTGAATTCCTCTTCCAACCCTTGCTTTTTGTTTCAAAAAGGTTATAGGTAAAAAGCTTCTAGGTTTGGACCCACCTAGAAATAGAGCAATTTTAGTCTCAGTGGGGGTGCTGTGGCTGACTTTTCTGGAATTTCAACCATCTGTTGCAAACCTCCCCCTCCCCTTTCCACCATTCACTTAAACTGCCCCCATGCTGTCACAGAATCATAAACATCTGAGGCCCCAAAACCATGGCAAAATAGGGCAACAATACTTTATGTAGTTTTATTTTATGAGAGGGGTGGATGGGTAGAGAGAAAGGGGAGAAGGAAGAAACTAAAGGAAACTTCTGAATTCAACTGTCCCTCATTAACTCTGAATAAGACAACTAATGGGCTTCTTTCAAAGGCTTTGTGTCTGGTTGTTTGCTTGAATTAGTTTTTCTGGAAAAACTGATGAACCAGGGCTTTTATTATTGTCCAAAGTTCAACCATTCATCTTTCAAAGCTGTTAGAAAATACAGGCAAAATCCTTCACACCACTGCGGGACCTCTTTTGGTCTGATCCTACCATGGCGACTAAGGAATTGTCAGTGAGCAAGGTGCCAACCCTGGAAGCCATTATTTTCTGAATCTAAAAGGAAACTCTCTTAGCAAGGGCCTTTTTAATCGACTCACAAGTATTTCCAAATAAATCCTTTTATATCGAGCAGCAGGTAATGCTGTTTGTCTGCCCAGATCAAGCCACTTCCTGACTCGCTGGCACAAAGGTTCTTTGCCACAGAGGGTTGAGAGTGAATCCTTTCCCCCTGGATAGGGTTTTCATTTAGTCATGATCACATGACCTAATTCTAGATGAAGAGATGTAAGAGACTTGGGACTCCTGGGAAAAGCTGTTTTGGAAGACATAGCTAATGCTCACCAATCTCTGGTTCTCCTCTACTTCTAGACACATGGCAAATTGTGCCTTCCTCTCCTCTTGAAGTGAGGGAGGGCAATGTAGAGTTCTGGCCAGTGACGTCAAAGAGGATGTTACATGTATCACTTCAGGCCAAAAGATTTAACAGCAGGAGCTTTCCCGCCTTCTCTTCCCTTGCCAAAACAGAATCTGAAGTTCCTTTTAAGATGAGAGCCTCAATCAGCCTGGGTCCTTATAGTGAGCTGCGAATCTGTGCAAGATATAGAACATGAGCAAGGAATGTACTTTTATTGTTTGAAGCCACTAAATTTTGGAAATTTATTTGTTACTACAGTATAATCTATTCTATCATGATTGATACAGCTTTTTTTTGCTCTTGAGAAATCAACATAATATTAAGGGAATAGCCTCTTTTCCTATCCTGGAGACTATCATGTGTAGATATGACACTTGGGACTGCTGATCCCATCCTGTACTCATAAGAGGACAGACCGTGGATCCACTCAAGTCAGAGAAGGAGCCAACATATAAAAATATAAAGAAACTGGGCCCTTGATGGCATCATTAAACCACAAAATGAATCCTGGAAGAATGTGTCACCAGACTTCCTATATGAGATAATAAACATCTAATTTTAATGTCACTTTCAGTAAGATTTGCTCTTATGTGCAGCGAGAAGCATTCTAACTGATACACTGTAGAAGAGGTTATCGGCCTCTCCTTCTCCGTGTATCTTTCTTTGTCTCTATTTATCCATTCATCCTTCCATCCACATGACAAACAAATATAACACTTTTCAGGCTATGCCAAGTATGGGAAATAAAACAAAAGACTCAGAGTTTTAACTAAAGCCATAAGCGGGTTTCTTAGAACTCTGGCTTCATCAAAATCACCCTAGTGATCAGTGATGCCGTCCTCATTTTGCTGACCACCTCCAGAAAGCCACACTGACTCTTTTAAGGTAATGCTGGAAAGCAGAGGGTCGTTTGAGCTATAAGCCCTCTTGGTTGGCTACTTTGGTTTTTAATTTAATACTGTTACAAATAGGTTTCCTGTATATAGGTTCCATGCTGGACACTGCAGTGACCACAGGGAATGGAGCATAGTCACTGCCATGAAGAAGAGACGGGGTGTTTGGGCAAGAAGGTGAGACAGACAAATTAACAGGCCACATGAATATGGGGCCTGCCACTGTGATCAGCAGATCCCCTGCAGCTTCTCATCACCTTCTCGTGGGATACCACTCTGCCCACCAGATCTGTGTCCAATGCTGGTCATTCATATTAGCAGGCTGCGCCTGTCCCATATGCTCCAAACCTTCACAGCCAAGGATCCATTAAGCTCTGAAAGAGATTTTGCTCTTTGAGGTCTAAACTGATTCCAGAGGTAGGTTAGAGGTTTTCTTTGACTCTCCACTTGCCACGCTGCAGTCTTGCTTTGCCTACTTCGCCCAGTGATTGCCTCAGGACAGTTCCTTACCTGTAAGGTGGCTTCCTAAGCATCCATCACAGAATTGGAAGGCAATCTTCAGCTCCGTTTCCTGATGATTGGTTCTGGAACCAAAGATCCTCTCAAGCCCTGAAATGGAATGAACCCATCTAGAAGCAGAAGCTTTGATGGCATTCTGAGTACGAGATATCTTTTAGGGAATAATGGCTGTGAATGGAAAGGCAGAGAAGGCAGGATTAGGCAGAGGAAGAAATGAAACTACGCTATAAGACTAACCTCAACTAACCCAGTGTGAGTATTGCCCATCAGAGTACACTGTGTTGGGCCAAACTGGCCAGGCCTTCATATCTCTCTGCCTCGATCAGTCACCAAATGAGAGCTGCTCCAGGAAGAGTGTGACCTCAAGCGAGACACTCTATGCGGCTGAGGCAAATCATGACAAAGGAGACGGCTGGAGCTATGTGTACTCCATGCTCTCCACAGCTGGGTGGCAACTCCTTCCTCGAAGGGGGTCTGGGTGGCACATCTCACTATCCACTACAGTCCACCCTTTGGGCTGCTTGTATCTACTTCTCCATATATGTTTGGAGGCATCACCTCCAGGATTCCCGTGGATCTCTTTCAGAAGAGGGAAATTAGTGGACAATTGCTTGATTCCAGAGGAATCACAACCATCTCATGATGGATGGTTGCTGGGCCTACCCAACCTTTTGATGTGGTGGGTCTGACAGGACCCAAACTCCGATGGGCAGTGCAAGCTGCCGGTTACTAAGTGTCCTATGCTCAGGGTGACCAAATGTCCAAGTTTGCACAGGACTGAGGGGTTTCCCATGATGTGGAACTTTTAGTGCTAAAATTAAAAAGCTGGGGAAGGCTTGGATGAATGGGGATGTGTTGCCATCCTACCCACAGTCAGACATTCTGTCTCTAGGAGGACCCTGTCAGTGTGCTAGGAGCTGTATTTCAAAAAGCACAGAATTCTCCACTAAACATAACATAGCTTTGTTCCAGAACTCCAGGAAGCTGCAGTGTTGTTTTCCCACTGGGAATTCCCATGAATTCTTTGAGGGCATCCACCCAGATGTTCTTATTCTATGTATGTGTCAAGGTTCCAGGTTTCCCAGCCAGGGCCCTGACCTTGGGTTAACAGACCTGTGGTCGTTGGCTGAGCCACTCTGACTTGAAGTCCTGGGCTTTGTTCTCAGCTTGTTGTGCTCTCCAGCTAGAGAAGACAAGAGCTTCATTGCATGCGAGCAAAGAGGCTTCCTTCCCATCCCTGGCTTTCAGTTGCCTGTTACTCATCTTCAGCTGTTCATGAGCTTTCTGTGGAGTATCCACAGCACTTAGCAATAGACATTTAGTCCCACAGACTTTAGGTCTACATTTCCAGAAGTTTCAGGTGCCTTACATACTGCTCTTACTAGTACATTCCCTGCTACAAATACACCATCCCAATTCACCCCTGAGGAAAGTTTTAGCAATAGGACCACCACTGGGTGCCAGGAAAAGGACCCAAATTGCCAGCCAGGCTGTGAGTAATTTGGCTTTCAAACACCATTTTATCACCCTGTTTTCTCAGACGTTTCTCAGCATCAGCTGTTGTAAGGGTGATTCTTCAGAAGCATTCACAGAAACAGTTTGGGAGCAAGATACGTATTAGGGATTAACACTTATAAAGGGAAGGGAGAAGAGACAGGATGGTCCCAGGAAGAAGTGGATCTGTTATACCGGCCTGGTAAAACTTTGGCTAACCTGGCGAGGTGCTCTGAAAAGCGTGTTGTCTGGAAAGTCTACATCAGGCTACCCTGGAAGAGCGTGACCGGTCGACTGGCTTCTACATCTGAGGCTGACCCTCACGGAACTGATAGCTGGAGGCTGGTGTTAACCGCACTCACTGTCTGTTGCCAGTCAGGAGGTCTGCTTAATGGGGGATCGGCACAGTGCATGTCCGCGTCCACAACCTACACCATCACCTAGCTCTTTTCCAGCAACACAGAGACTTTGTGAAACAGGGCCTGACATGGATGCAGGACCTAAGCCACACTGAGATTCCTGGCTCGTGCGTTCTACAAACTGATCCCTTTATTTTTCCATTGTAGAAGGAGAGGAAAGAAGGCAAAAAGAATCAAAGAATAATTGTGGTTATATTAAAAGGTAAAAAACAACAACAACAACAAAACAGCACTATAACAGTCCGAGGGAAAAAAAATGAAAGCTTGTCTCCCTCCAGATACCCCTCTTCATCATCTTCTCTTTTTCATTTTCTCCAGTCGAAGACCCAGAATAAAAGCATTTGGGCCGGAAATTTTCCTAAGTCTCCTAAAAAAGAACTAGAAGTGTCTATGTGACCCTTTCTTCCAGATTTCTGCCAGGAATGTCCAATCAAATGTTGTTTGTTCTTCCTTGCATTTGTAAATCCAGAGGAAAAGGGAAATCTCTTGTTTCAAAAATGCCAGTCCTAGAAATTCTACAGCTGGCCCTATTTCCCACCTTCTCTCCAGCCGTCTTGTGCCCGCCCCACACCGACCATTCTGCAGGGAGCTGACCAAGGGCTCAGCCCTTTGGTGTGACCAGCCATATAGATATAGTGAGACCACTTCCTATAGGTCTACAACATTGCATGTTTAAAAAGTTAAGAGCAATTTAAAGTGCAAGTATTACTCTGAAAATGCTCCCTAATTAATAAATGTTCTACATTTTTATGTGGGAATGTTTAATATTTAATTTTTCAATAATTTTATCATTTATAATTTATTAAATTTATTTTGTGGCTTGTATTTATTAAAAATTGATCTACTTCCTATTTCTTTTTCTCCAATGTTAGATTATTTTTATGGGAAATGAAAAAACTGATTCTTTTAAGTCATAAGACTCTTAAGGCCCCAAAAGTGGCATATTAAGGCTCTAATATCTTAAGCTTTCCTTGTGATATCTCTCCCAACATTTTCTCAAAGACTATTGCATTTGTGTAGGTCAAGAGATCAGCAACCCTTGAGAAGTGGACTAAGATGTTCAGCTTTTTTCTCCGACGAGCTGGGAGTAGAGGTTATTGCAGTGCTAAATTTCCTGGTCTAGGAGTGATACAGACTTAGAGCCACAATGGCCTATATGCCCTTAAAAATTCAGACCCTGCATGAAGATGCGTTGAGTCTGGGATTGCTGGCTCTTGGGGATTGACAGCTCAAGTGTGTTAAGTTTCTAGTAAGGTAATAAATAGAAAAGAAGGGCGGGGCTGGCAGAGAATACTAGAAGTGGAATTGGTGGTAAATGCCAACCATCCAAAACCAAATGTTTTCAAAGGAACAGAACATTTCTGATGTCTGTGGTCTGGATTCTGCAAGCTTGCAGCCTCTGCAAAGGAGCCCTTGAGACTTAAAATTGAAATCTGAATATAGAGCCATATGTCCTCCTAGATGGAGGGAACGCTATTATTAAACTCCTTTCCATACTGTGGATTTTAGGCAGCTTGAGTTGTGATTAAGGTTAGGAGACCACATGTGTGTTAAGTGGACTAGGATACTAGGATACATCCAGCATGCACACAGCAGGTCCAGTTCATTCAGTGCATACATGTTAATTGAGCATTTACTATGGGAAGTACCCATGAGGTCAGATGAAAAAAAAAAAAAGGTGCAAGGAGTGAAGAGCATTTCAATGAGAGTTGGCAGCATGAATAGAGGGGGAAGCAGGACCTTTGCTATTCTATAAGTCACCAAAATTCTGTGAACAAAAGCCCATCAAACAGGCTGCGAGCCTTGTAAAAATATGAGATAAAATCATTAATGTCAAACTCTACCACTCACCACATTTGACATTTTTTATGACAACTTGTGAACATGGTTTCTCACCCCTGTTAGAACCAAGGGCAGAATTCACATCTGTCTTATCTTTATTTCCCGGCATCTAGAACAGTGCTTTGCTTAAAGTAACTCCCACAAAGATGGGCCAAATTAATTAATGTTTATGCCCAGACCATCTCTAGCTTGCAAGCCACAGGAAGATAGGTTGGATATATTTTTCATCAATGTACCTTCCAAGAAGCCCAGAACAGTGCTTTGCACTAAAGGTGCTGAATAAATGCTAATTCGGTTGAAGAGAAACCTCTGATACTCAATTCCTTTTCTGATCCTGGCCTCCCCCCATGCCCTTCTCCTAACCTGGCAATCCTGAGTTGGGTCTCCTTCAGTGCCAGACACAGCTCGCTCCTGTAATCTAGCTGCTGAACGTCTGTAGCATTTTGATATAATGCATTAAAGCATTTTCTGAGCCAAGTGTTTTACACAACATAAAATATTTTTCTATGTTAATGTTTCTTTTATTGAGTTTTTTACAAAAAAAATTATCACACATTCTACAGATATTCAGCAACACTTACTCAACTGAAACACAAAATAAAATTACAGAAACACCAAATACAGACATTCTCTCAAATTAACCGGAAGGAACTGATTGTTAGTGAGGGGTAAACTCCGGGATGTAAATTGCAGCACAGCCCTTGCCTAGGGGTCTCTTCCATCAAATGTCACATTAGTGAGACACTTTACAGGTAGGTCAGCTTTACTGTCCCTTTATCTACTGACTCAGCAATCAGGATGGAGAGACTGAGCACTCCAAGTTTAAGTTCATAGGAGAGGACATATATTGTAGCTCCATGGGTCCAAAAGCGGACAGATACTACACAGTGCACAGCCCCAAATGAATGCAAGCAAGGAGGATGTGTCGCCTCAGCAGGAGCTACTGAGTTGAGGGGAACACTCCCCACCAGAGGAAAATAGAAGTGTCCTTGCCCTGGGGAGGAACCATAGCCTGGGAAAAAGGTGACATGGAGATATCGGAGGGGAGTGAATATTAAAGGTCTGGGCATGGAGGTGACATTGTGAGAAGGAGGAAGTGTAGGGAGGATGTGAGGTAGGAGATCAGTGGCAGGAGGTCGTGTGAAGGCACCTCTGTTCTGGGATAAGAGGCCACAACTGTGCACGGCATTCAGGGAGGACTTAGGGTGAGCGCGCAAAGCTCCACTCTTTGTACTTTCATTTGCAACTGCAAACCACACCAATTTGGTTCCCCTGGGAGTCAGAGGCAAAGGGCCAAGTAGCCTAGAGCCTGGCTGATAGGGTTAATAGCACTTGTGCATATAGGGCATCATATTTGATCTTTGAAAGCATGATATATTTGCACTCCTAATTGACAGATAAAGAGGACAAGGGCAGGAAGTTTGAGTACTTTGCAAAATCTTTCACTTCATGGACAGGGGGAGACCCAGGACTGGAGTTCACTACTCACTCACTGGTTGTCTGCCTTGTTTCCTTTACAGTTCTGTTCAAATTTCATCCCCTCGGCAAAGGTTTTCCTGATGGCCACATCTAAGTGGAAATTCTCACTCCGTATCAACATTCCTTGTTCCTTTTCCCTGCCCTAATACTTATCACCACTAGAAATATGAAATACTTGTCTGCTTCTTTAGTGAACTTTCCCCCTTCCCCCATTACAGTGTAAACTCAAGGAAAACAGGATCTGTTATATTCACTGCTGTATCCTCTAAAACCTACAACTGCCTGGTAGAACACCTTTGCCTAATTCTATCTGATAGGTGTGGACCAGGACTGCTGAATTACCTGGAAATCTTTTTCAAATGCAGATTCTGACTCCTGGGGTAGGACCTGTGATGCTGCTGTTGCTGCTCTGGGGATTATTCACCAGGACACTTGGTCTTCTGTTAGCTCTGATTTGGTGGTGGGTGGAGATGTCCCTAGAGGAGAGTAAGGCAGGGCCAGAAAGGAGGGGAACAGCTGAAAAGAATCTCTTGTAGGTAATTTTCTATCCTCAGCAATTCCTCTTTGATCTCATGTACACCATAATGTTTGATCTTTCAAAATTGCACTTACCAACTTCTACCCATAGCACCTTGACAAGGCACCAAGCCTCGGATCCACCAGGCCCCCCTCATGAACACCTCAGGAGCAGCACTGCAGGTGAAAACCTGGTTTAATTCCTAAGCATACCTTAAAACACAAAAGCTTCAAAGGCTGCAGCTAAAGGAACCCACTCTCTCACACAGGGATTTTCTTTAGGATCTGTTTGGCAAACACGTATGTTTCTTACTTTGAGGCAGGCCATGTCAGCAGTTTAATTTAAGACATCAAATGAGAAGCAATCTGTCTGGTATAACCTTTTGCTGGTGAAATGAACAGCCTTTGAGCCAGTTCCTAGAGAACACTCTCATTATCCTGGTCTCCGTGACATGGGACACATTGTCTCTTTTCTTGACTTGACCTTAACACATCACTGATGCAAAACATATTTCTAGTTTGAAAAAACAGTCATCTAGAAAATAAAACCATTTCATCATCTCAGCCACAGTCCTGAGCCTAAGCACTGCAGAAAATGTGTTTTGTTTGGTTTGTGCCACTGACTGGATCCAGCCTCTTAAAAAATTAGGGAAATATTTGTGAGCCGAGAGACACCCGCAAAAATTTATTCTTTCCATTCAAAATATAAAGTCAAGAGACTGAGATCAATGGGAACATGAACACTTTGATTTTGGTCACAATATGTTCTTAGAAACTGAGGGATAAAGAGAGTTTCATTTATAAGTAAACTTATGATCAAATCCAAGAAAAAATAGCAAAAATGTGATCTATATCATGGAGAGTTTTGATGAAATGGAGGAAGGAAAATTAGGGGCTATTTAATTTAATAAGACATTTTCACAGATGTGGAAACTCAGGCCTGGAGAGGGGAGACTTGTTCAAAATTATGCTATAGTTGAAAGAGGTAGGACTAGAATTCAGGTCTTCTGGTTTGCAGGCTAATAACTTCTCCACATCATCTACTTTCTTCTTTGATAAAAGTCCTACACAATGGATACACTTGTAATTATTGGTACATTTCTTACTTGAGAGCCTCGTTGCACCCATATGTTAGGATTAGCATCAACTCCTACTAACAATGTCTAGAACAAGATAAAGATGTATATCTCATTCACTTAAAAGAAGTCTAATGGTAGGCAGATCTGATGTAGTAGCTCTGCAGAAAATGGGGACTCACTTTTAACTTTTTGTTTTATCCGTTTATTATCAATTCATGATTCATGATGGATGTTGAAATTCCAACTATTATGTCCACCCCACATGCTGGAAGGTGAGAAGAAATATAGAGGGGAAAAGGGCTTTTCTTCTGTCTCTCTCTTAAGGAGACTTACATAAATTCCCTCCCAACAATTTCTGCTTATATCTCACTAGCCAGAACTTCTGTTGCCACAAGCGAGACTGAGAAATGTGCATTGTGACTCTACATCAGATTGGGGCTCTACTCCTGAGGAAGAACAAGAATGTGAGTTTTGGGAGGCCATGAGCTAGCTCTGTCCCTGTACAAAGTGCCTGTGCAGCACTTAAAAGCATTCCCCTGACACGCCTAAATGTGGCCTCTTTAAAACCATACATTCTTAGGAGTTATGGTTCTGGTAGTAGTAAGCAGCTTGTATTGGACTAATTCTCCCACAGACAATAACTAAACTCTGGGAGAAAACAAACAAACAAACAAACAAACAAAAACTCTATTGAAGTCACTGTGGAACAACCAAAAGTGGGCAGCTATTAAAAGAATTCAGCATTTAAAGAAGGAAACCTCATTCCTTGGGCAAGATCCACTTTTATATGACTTTTCCCTTGAGGGCACTCCCAGTCTGCATGGTACCAGGGAAGATTTGAACCTGAGCAGAAAGCTGCTGTCTCTAGACTTGGAGGGTCAGAGAAGAGTCCGAGAGATAGGAAATTGAGTGAGGAAATCCTGGAAATGAAAGAGACCCATCAGAATCTACATATAAACTCTCAGCCAAGCCTTGGTTGACTCCAGTTCTGCGCACACGTGGGGAAGACTATAAACAGCCCAACGAAAGCAACAACTGAAAGGCTAAGAAGAGTGAAAAGCTATTTCAGTTCTGCCAACATAGGCGAGAAAGAGTTGGGAGTTAAAGACTCTCCAACTTACAGGGACTTGGCTATTATTTTTTCAAATGTTTTTCTCCTCCATTCTTTTCTTCCTTTGTCTGGGACTCCAATTGCGTATATATTAAGCCCCTTGTAATTACAGGCTAGTGGGGCTTTGTTCTTTTCCCACCCCCAACTTTTTCTCTCCATTCTTCAGATTAGATCATTTCTCTTGCTATATATTCACATCCACTGACTCTCCTGCCAACTCACATTTGCTCTTAAACCCATATTCAATGAGTTTTCTATTTCGATATTATACTTTTCAGTTCTAGAATTTCCATTTTTAAATATAGTTTCCATTTCTTTGCTGAGATTCCCCATCTGTTCACTCATTATGACCATTTTTTCCCTAAGTACTTGGGCATATTTACAATAGTTCCTTTAAAGTCTTTGCCTGCTAGTTACAATATATGAATCATATCAGGTCTATGTCAAACTGGCTGATTTTTTCTTGAGTATGAGTTAAATTTTCCTTTTCCTTCAGGTACCTATTAGTTTTTTTATTATACACAGGACATAAGAGATTACATGTTTACATTCTGGCTTCTGTTGTCATCTATCAATTTTTTTTACTTTTTCCATTAGGCAGTTAGATTATTAGCTGATGATCTTGAACTCGTGGAGGCTTATTTAGAAAGAAAACACAAATCATCAATAGCAGGATGGCAAAGGAGTATCGTTATAGATCCTACAAACATTGAAAAGATAACAAGGGATTATGAACAACTTTACACCAATATATTATATAACTCAGATGCACCAAAAAAAAAAAAAATCCCTTATGTTGTTCTGATACAAAAACAAAACAAAATGAAACAAAGTCCCCTCCCCCAAAACAATAACACCCAAATAGAAAAAATTCCCACAGGAAAATCTTTGGCCCTATGATTTCACAGGGAATTCTCTAAAACATGTAAAAAATAAATAATACCAATTTTACCTAAGCTCAATCAGAAAAATAAATGAATATTATGAGGTTGTAATATAACAGAATAAAATAAATGAGGGAATCTATATGATCACATAAATTGATTTTAAGAAATACTAAAAGGAAGTTTTTCAGGATGAAGAAAAATGATAGAAGAAAATTAATAAATATGAGGTAATGAAGACTAACAGAAATGGTAAATATGAGGGCAGATAGTAAAAAATTAAGACTAACATTTGACAAAATTCAATGTCCACTTGTAATAAAATCTCTCAGTAAACTAAAAACAAAAGTGAATCTTTTCAGTCTTATGAAGGGCATCTACAAAACCCTACACCTGAGGTCAAACTTAATTATAAAAGATTAAATGCTTTCCCTCTAAGATCAGTAACAAGGAGGTCAGCTCTCACTACGTTTATTCAATATTGCACTGAAGGTGATAAGTCAGTGCAATAAATCAAGTAAAAGAAGTAAAAGGCATACAGATTAGAAAAAGTTAAGCATTATCCTTATTATTGTGGATTTTTTGGATTAAAAATTTTTAGGAATCTGAGAAACAACTACTAAGAACTAGTAAGTGAATTTAGCAAGTTTGCTAGATAAAAAGACAATACATCAAAGTAACTGCACTTCTATATACTAGTATCACACAATTTAAAAATGATAAAATTTAAATTATATTTATAGTAGATTAAAGTGCATGCAACACAAGAATAAATTTAATAAAATCAGTACCGCTACTCTGAAAGCTACAAACATTGTTGAGCATAATTAAAGAAGACGTTAATAGAGAAATATACCTTGTTTATGGACTACAAGACTCAATATTGTTAAGACATCAATTATCCTCAAATTTATCTAGACATTGAAATAAAATCCCAATTAAAATTCTAATGGATCCTTAAAATGGTTAGTTTTAAAAGACCGACAGTATCAAATGTTGGTGAGGGTGTGGAATAATTTGAACTCTCTTTCATTGAAACTGATAGTATTAGAAAATGATATAGCCACTTCAGAAAACAATTTGACAGTTTCTCATAAGGTCTATGTTTATACACATATCCTATGATCTAGTAATTCCACTCTAAGAACATACCCTATAAAAAGATTTATAGCTGCTTTATTTATAATAGTCAAAAACTGGTAACAACTCTAATGTCTGTTAACAGGAAAATAGATAAATGGTGGCATATTCATACAATGGAATATTACTAAGCAATTAATATACATGATGGCATGAGTGAATGTCAAAAACAATCATGTGAGAGAAAGACGTTAGACACAAAGAATACATACTGTATGATTTCAATCATAAGATGTTCAAAACAGGTAAAAATAGTATGTGATAGAAATCAGAACACTGTTTGTCTATGGCGGGATGAGGTAACTAGGGAAATTCCTGCATGGTTTTTACACACACACACATGCACACACATATATTGTATATCTTGTGTTGTATATATTGCGTAGCTTGTTTGGAGTGTCTGTTACAAAAGTCTACACATTTGTCAAAATGCAGAAAATTATTTTAATATATATGTATTTTATCACAGATAAATTATATCTCAATTGAAAAAAAAAGTTTTTTAAAACATGACTTCCCATCAGTTGGGTATATGTTTTGGTCTAAGCAAATATAGTAAAAACCTTTTTTATCAGCAGAGTCAGGACAGTTAGTTGGCTACTTAATTGAAGTTTACTAAAATAATTTTTTAAAATATGTACATATATTTTTCAACACTTTATTTTTAACATAAAAACATATATAAATTCATTTGCTAATCTTTTATGTATAGCCAAGGCCTTTTTTCTATGATTCGCTTTCTGCATTGTCATTTTTGTATAAACCATCTCCATAAGATATCATCTATAATTTGTAGTTTGAATTTCTTTTAAACGTAGTAAGAAATTAAATTCATTTTTGAAGCAATCTAAATGCCAGATCCTTCTGATTTTTATCATTTTTTCCCACTGTTCTACATCTTGTTTGCACGCAACTTATTTGAAAGATATTTTTGTGACTCTCCTTTCATTTGGATTTCCAAAGCGTTCAACTTTATTTTCATAGTAGAGGAATGACAACTCTCCTTTTCTCTTTCTGATTTCATCGGTTTACATGATATTTAATTACATCACAATAACCACAAAATCTTGCATTTATGCACTGCTCAGATCTCTTGTCATTTAAATCTAAGATAATGGCCTGCTTCCATACATCCAGATGTTATAAAGTCACAAGAAGGGGTAAAAAGCTTTTTAAAAAAAATCTATAAACCTCATAAAGGGTTCCTCACCTTCCTTGGCCTCTTTGCATGGCCTTTACACCAACATTATAATCCACAGTTCAACTGTGCCAATCCTCTCAACCCTTTCCTGTGTTCTTTTACTCTCTGAAATGAGAAGGCAAATAATGATTGTAAGGCCTTTCCATTATTTTGAAAGTGGCCAATAAACATATGAAATAGTACCCTGATTTTATAGTACTCTGGAGAATGCAGACTAGAACCCTGATCCAATACTACTACATGGCAATCAGAAGTCAATAGGTGATTAATAAAACCCTCTGGACTCGGCTAGTGGAAATGTGAATTGAATCAACCCCTTTGAAAAATGGTGTGGTATCAATAAAATGAAAATATACAAATACTAGTACTTCTTCTCCTAGGTATGTACTCTGAAGTTGTGTGCTGTGTGTACTATGACACATGTACAAGAATGTTTTTGGCAGCAAGTTATGTAACTGTCCCAAACTGGAAACAAACCAGTGCTAGCGTAAATAAACAAACTCAGTAGTAGAGTATATAAATAGTGTGCATCTATACAACAGGATATTATGTAGCATTGAAACTGCATAGAGTTACACAACAAAATGGATGGATCCTATAAACACCATAAAGTAAAAAAAAGAAAGTCACAAAATAGTACATACAGTATGATTCTTTCATACAAAGTTCAAAACCAACATTTTTAAGGATGCATATAGGCAGTAAAAAATAAAAGCAAGAAAATTATTTCCTTTGAGGCCTGGAGAGTGGTGACATCTAGAGGGAGGGAGAGGCCTGGGCCTGTAAGGCGATACTTGGACTGGAAGCTTCTAGGATGCCAGTGACGCTCTATTCTTTAAGTGGTATTGGCTTTGCAACCATATTACAACTGTACATATGTGTGTTTTTCTTTTGTCTGTTTTATTCACAACAAACGTTTTAAAGCATAATGTTTTGCATAGTTCATTTAATTCTCTCATCATCACTCCATCTCCCTACTCTACCACATTCTATGTTTGGGATTCACTTTCAAACGTGTCATTAATCATGGAGGCATGAAGATTCTGATCACTAATTTTTTAGAATTTTTGGTTAACTATAAAAATGAAGTAGAACTAGAAAGAAATGGGGACAGTAACATTCAACAGTAGCCACAGGGAAATAGTAGGGTAGTATACATTTGAGCAAATTCAGTTATCTAAATTATCTAATAATGAGGGGTGCCAGTAAGAAAGAAGAACAGAAGACTGAATAGACTGTATTCAGTAGCCATCACTTAAGAGCAGATGGTACTTGTGGGCATGTGAGGAGTCAGGCATGCGTGTGTGTGCGCACGCACACACATACACACAGCCACACCACTGGAAGATTTCAGGCTAGAGAAAGGGACTCAGTGAGTACCCACCAACCTCATCCTGCCATGTACCCTCAGGCCACTTGACACTGATGCCTCTTATCTCCAGACCTCTCAAGGGATGCCAAAATGTGGAAAAAGTATGAGAAACATTCACCCATATTTATAATGTGAATAAAAGACCTGAAACAAATGCTTGTCCTTTGGATGTTTCTCTTTTCCTAGGCTAATGGCACTCATACATAGTTTTATTAGCCAAGCAGAATCACAGGAAAAGGGATGCTCTTTAGGGTTATTTCTTAGAAATGATTTTACTTTTCTGAAGTTTATTTTCTGAAGATGGTTGCATTTCAAGGACTAAGAGAACTATATTGCTGCATTAAATCTACAATATATGTCAAAAAATGAATTAATTTTAATAAGCATAATGCCCCAAACAGGAAACAACCCAGTATCCGCCAGTGGTTGTATGGATAAATAAATTGTGGTTTATTCATTTAATAAAATTGATAACCTGACCCTGACTGTTCATTTCAAATACAAATTATCACATTATCAGACAAGTCTCTGTATTACTCAAAGGTTCTGATGCCAGGTTTGTCTGTATAATTAAAAATAAAGTGATAATGAAAGGACCCCCAACTGCTTTACAAAACAGTGTAGTTGTCCTTTGATTCTTGTGGTAATGACATGACACATGCCACAAGAATTCTCACAGCTGCCTCAGCACCACATGGACAGCTGTTCTGCTTAGAATTCCAATGATGGTCAGGTAGAAACCAGGAAATTATGCAGTGCTATGCTCCCAGAATAGGAGAGGAGAAGGGTGAGACTAGTGTGTTCTCCCACCCTGCCACCTGCTTAGATATGGCATTGTGTAAATTCTGCTTCACACGGAGCTAACCTTTACTACCAAACATGTTGGAAACTTGCATCTAAGTTTAGCAATTCTTGATGATCAGTCAATTTAAATGAAGTGTAAAACTTTTTTCTTTTAAAATTTAATAAAATATTTTACATAAAACATAGCATGTTAATAAACCAAGTACTGGTCAAGCCATCCTTCCCCTTATAAAAGAGAATCTACAGGCTCAGTTGATTCTATTTGGTCCACCTGGCCCTGCAATTTCAGCTCACTGCCTGCCCATCCAAAGGTAACCACCACTCAGAAATTTTACAGTTGTTAACCTTTTCATAAATGTACTTGTGTCCCTAACTAATAGCTCATTTCACTTGGCTTATTTTCACTTGATTCTAGGACAGAACACACTCCTCGTTTTCCTCCTCCCTCTTGGGTTATTCCTGCTCAGTTTCCTTTGAAGAGTTTCCCCTCTTTCTCTGACTTCCAATTGTTGGCATGCCCAAGACATGGTCCTTAGTCTTCTCTTTCTATCAAACTAATGGCTGATGGAGGATAATGATTTCAGACAGGCTTTGGTTTTAAATGGCACTTATAGACCATCTATGTACTTCTCCTCTGAACTGGATATCTATATCCACCGGCGTATTCAATATACTTACTTGGATGTCTAATGAACATCTCAAAATTAACACATACAAAACTAAGCCTTTGATATTCTCCTCTTTTTCTCTTCTCCAGAAACAAATGGAAACTCCATTATCTCTTTAAACATTACCTTTCCCCTATTATTTTTTCTTCTGCAAGATTAGATAGACGTTGGAACATCTCATACTACATCCCACGTGTCTTAATATCTCAGTTTTCCATATGGAAATTATCCATACAAAAGAAAAAAACTTTTTTTTTTTAATTTCCCTTTTACTTTACTCAGATCTACCTTTCAGTTTAAAATTTTCCCTTTAGCTGAATTTTCTCAGGCCTTCCATTTTAATTTTCAATTATTATTTCATTTCTAAAAATTTTATTTCTTTTAAAAGTGATTCTGTTCATTTTTGGTAGTTTCTTTTTCTTATATATGTTTTAAATAATTTTTTATATCTTTGAATGTTTCAAATATTAATTTTGTATTATATATTGTAAAATCTAATAATGAAGACTTTGAGGATGTAGATCTATTGTTTGTCTTTTTGTTGACTTGTAATAACATTGGTTTATTTTGTGACTTTAATTAGCTGGCTCTCTATTTGTGAGGTTTCTTTTGAGGCCTGGATTGAGGGTACCTTTCTTCAGGGATGATTTTTGTTTGCTTTGGTCAGGCAATGAGCATGACAAAAATGAATCCTTTTAAAAAATACAATTATAAGCAACATAAACCATGCTACTAGTGTAGATTCAGGTACTAAATTCATATGAATGGTAGCCAGTGGCTATTAATTCCCATGGTTTGCAGGGGAACCTTAAACAAAAAACAAAAACATGAATAGCCAAGGCTGAAAATGGTAATTTTTCTTCTTGTCTGCCTCTTTAATTTTTGTTTTGTTTCATTTTAGTTCATTGTTTGTAAAAGGGTATCGCCTTTCAGAGATCTTGGTTTATGTGAGGTGCACTCTGATTCAGCTCCCCATTATTCACTGGCCCAAAGCTCTTTATACATTCCTGTGGCTATGGTGATCAATATAGTTTCCCATATTCTGGTAGTTTCCAAGCTTATTTGTATAGAGGTGAAGGATTCGTGTGCATTAGCATCACTGCAAGGATCTTCTAAAACACAGATTGCTGGGCCTTATTCTCTGAGCTTTTGATTTAATAGGTCTGCGGTGGGGCTCAAGTATTTGTATTTCTAGCAAGCTCCCAGGTGATATTGATGCGACTGGTCTGGTGGCCACGCTCTGAGAAATACTCCTCTAGACCAGGGGTTAGTAAACTTTTTGTCTGTAAAGGACTAGATAGTAAAATTTTTGACTTCATGGACCACATGGCTTTTGTCAAAATGACTCAACTCTCTGTTGTAGCAAGAAAGCTGTCATATAAAATACATACACAAATGCATGTAATTGTGTTCCAATAAAACTTTACAAAAATATGTCTCTGGCTATGTTGGGCCAGGGGCTATGGTTTGCTGACCTCTGGTCTAGATTTATGTCCCCATTCTGATTCTGGCCACAAAAGGTTTTTTTTTTTCCTTTCCTGTAGGCACATCCAGTCAATTAAAAGAGTTTAAATATTTTAATAAAAATTTTTAAATGTTACCTAGCAGAAAATCTTTCAGGATCTTCATCTCACTATATTGCCAGAAATAGAGTCTTGTATTTAAATTTCCACTTGTTGAAAGAATTTAGGGAAAGAATTTTCTAGAAGATCTGATTTTTTTCTGTAAGTCCAATCTCTTTAGTAGGCCATGAAAAGTTTATGATTAGTTCTAGAATCTTTTCCCACTTTTTGCCACTACAGAACATACCCTCCTACTTTACTCATTTACCACAAAGGCCCTAACTTGCCTTTTCTGTCTCATTCTCTCATGCCACTGTACATATTTTTTCCATTTTTCATATTCCCCTTCCCTTCATTCTCCACAATAAGTTTGGTAAATTCCTACTATTCCTCTAACTTTCCTTAAAAGCTTCTCCCCAGAATACTTCCTCATTTATTTTATGAGGCCAACATTACCCTGATACCAAAACCGGGCAGGGACAACACAAAAAAGAAAATTATAGGTCAATATCTCTGATAAACATAGATGCAGAAATCCTAAACAAAATCCAGCAAATTGAATACAACAATTCATTAAAAAGATAATACATCATGATCAAGTGGAGTCATCCCTGGGATGCAAGGATGGTTCAACATATGCAAACCAATCAATGTAATACATCATGTTAATAAAAGACAAAAAACTTATGATACCAATAGATGTATCATAAAAAAAGTCTGACAAGATAAAACATCTATTTATGATTAAAACAATAAAATGGGTATAAAAGTATCTCAACATAATAAAAGAAATATATGACAAACATTCAGCTAATATCATAATCAGTGGTGAAAAACTGAAAGCTTTTCCTCTAAGGTTAGGAACAAGATAAGGATGCCTACTCTCACCACTGTTACTCAATAGAGTATTGAAAGTACTAGCCAGAGCAATCAGGCAAGAGAAAGAAATAAAAGGCATCTAAATTGGGAATGAAGAAGTAAAATCGTCACTATTTGCAAATAACATGATTCTATATGTAGAAAACCCTGAAGACTTTACCAAAATAATAAACTAATAAAGTTGCAGAATAGAAAATCAATGTAAAAATCCACTGTGTTCCTATATACTAATAATGAAATATCAGAAAAAGAAATGAAGAAAATAATTCCATTTGCAATTGCAACAAAAAGGATAAAATACCTAGGAATAAACTTAAAGTGAAGGACCTATGCACTGAAAACTACAAGGCACTGTTGAAAAACTGAAGAAGACATAAAGAAATGGAAAGATATTCCATGTTCATGAATTGGAAGTATTAGCATAGTTAAATGGCAACATTACCCAAAGCAATATACAGATTTAATGCAATCCCCATCAAAATCCCAATGGCATTTTTCAAAGAAACAAAACAAAAAATCCTAAAATTTGTATGGAATCACAAAAGATTCCAAATAGCCAAAGAAATCCTGAGAAAAAAGAACAAAGCTGGAAGTAGGTATTACGCTCCCTGATTTCAAATTATGCTACAAAGCTACAGCATGGCATTGACAGAAAAAGATACACAATGCGACAGAATTGAGATCCCAGAAATAAACCTACATATATATGGGCAACTAATTTTTAACAAAGGAGCCAAAAACATACAATGGAGAATGGAATGCCTCTTCAATAAATGGTGTTGGGAAAATTGGAAAGCCACATACGAAAGAAATTAGATTACTCTCTGATGCCATACAAAAATTAACTCAAAATGGAACAAAGACTTGAATAGAAATTTAAAGACTGAGACAATAAAATACATAGAAGAAAACAGAGGTACTAAACTTAAGGACTTTCGTCTCAGAGAGGTTTTTGTGAACTTGGTCCCAAAAGCAAGGGAAGTAAAAGCAAAAATAAATTGACTGGAGTTATATCAAACCAAAAAGCTTTTGCACAGCAAAAGCAAACAACAAAACAAAAGGCAATCAACTAAAGGGGAGAAGATATATGCAAATGATACCTCTAGGAAGGGGCTAACATCTGAAATATGTAAAGAACTCATATAACTCAACAACAACAACAAAACAATCCAATTAAAAAATGGGCAGAGGACCCAAAGAGACATTTTTTCCCAAGAAGACAAACACATGGCCAACAAATATATTAAAAGAAGCTCAACTTCACTAGCTATAAGGGAAATGTAAATCAAAACCACAACAAGATACAACATCACACCTGTTGGGGTGGCTATTACCAATAAGATGAGAAACAACAAATGTTAGAGAAGATGTGGAGAAAAGGGAATCCTTGTACACTGTTGGTGGGAATGTAGATTGGTACAGCCACTATGGAAAATAGTATGGATGTTCCTCAGTAAATTAAAAATAGAGCTACCGTGAGACACAGCAATCCGTATTCTGGGTATCTACCTCTAAAACTCAAAGGCACTTATTTGTAAAGATATATGTATCCCTATATTCATTGTGTCATTATTCACAATAGCCAAGACATGGAAACAACCTAAGTATCCTTCAGCTGATGATTAGATAAGATGTGGTGCATATACACATTGGAGTACTACTCAGCCAAAAGAAATGATGAAATGTTGCCAGTTGTGACAACATGGATAGGTCTTGAGAGTATCATGCGAAGTGAAATAAATCAGATGGAAAAGGACAAAAGAGTATGATTTCAGTCTTATGTGGGACATAAAACAAGAGAGCAAAACTAAACATAATAGACTCATAGACAGACAGCATGGTGGTTACCAGAGGGGAAGAAGGGAGAGGGAAGGATGAAGAGGGTAAAGGGTGTCAAATATACGGTGATGGAAGAATAGACTTTAGGTTGTGAGCACAGAATGCAATTTACAGATGGTGTATTATAGAATTGTGTACTTGGAAGTTATATAATGTTATTAACCGGTATCACTCTAATACATTTAATTTTTTTAAAAAAGCTCCTCCTCTGTGACGCTCTTCCTTCCCAAAGGTGCTACTCTGTCCAATGCTTGCTTCCTCCAACCACACCCATTATTACAGCTGATATATTTCACGGCTATTGCTAATTTTCAAGAGCAGCTCCTTGCTACAATATGAGCAACTTGAGGATAGGCTCTTTAAACGCCCAGTGCCTGGCATATGTTTTTTTAACTCAATAAGCATATTTATTTACTTTTGAAAAATTGAAAACATGGCTAAATAAATGACTGTTTACGGAATGGAATTTGAAACAAACAACTTGTTTAAACCCTTGAAGTTTATCTTATCTCAGTAATCAAACCAAATTAGAATCTCCTAAACTGTCTTATTATTCTCAGTTTGTCAAACCTACATAAAGTCCATAGTGAAAACATAAGGACACGGACTGCTGCATGTCTCATACCCAACTGGCAACAGGAAGGCCATTTATTCTCTCTAAAATAAAACAAAAGACAAAGGGTTTTGTTTTTCTTTTATTGCAACCCATTGCAAGGTCAAAAGATTCACAGAAATATAGAAACTACAAACTGGGTGAATTTCCTTTATCCACTCAAAAAGACGTTAAAGACAAAGGACCAGAATTTTCCACTACAGCAATGTATTTTATAGTCTTTATTCTGAAAATACTGCTGACATTTTGGAGAGGATAAAAAGCCCTGCAATAAACATGTTCACATATATTTATGACATTCTAAGCAAAAAAAGAAACTCTATATTGCCCAGAAAAATCATTTTAAGCCTCACTGTAAAGCATCTAATGAGAACACATTCAACAACCATCATAGGATCACTCAGGGTAACACTTTTTCTGGTTGTTTTTTGAGATTAATGCTTTGAGGCTAGATATGATATTTCTACAGATTTTTACAAATACACCAAAGCAGTTTTCCAGGTTATGTTGCATCAGGCTTTCTGGATTAGCCAACATCTTAAAGAATTAAGTGCAAGTCCCCTCCCACCCCCCACCCCAAGCTGAAGCATGTTATAGTGCTGTACTTTAGATTTAAACAACGCAACATTAAACAAAAATCAATTATATACTTCTGAAATCATTTGACAACCAAACTGTAACACTCCAAAGATTATTACAACTTTGAACTGAAATGGCACCATCTATATCATCAATGGCTCTTCCTTCTTTTGTCTTTTTTAACTATTTAAAATATAGTGTGACATATATAAAAATTAAAATTTTGCTTATTCACTCAAGCTACTATTACTATACATACTGTCTTATAAATTAGTTTTGGATTAAAAACCAGTTAAAATATTCTGATTTAAGATATTTTTCCAATGGAGGGGAAATGAATATGAAAATGATATAGTTTGATATGTAAGAACTACAATTTATTAATAGTAAACAGCTTTTTTTCTTACACAAATTTTATTCCCTTCAGGTTAAATTAGTAACCCATTTAGTGATTAAAAAAGAAATATCCTTGGTGGTTACTTACTAGATTTTCCTAACTGACTGGGATTAAAAGCAAAAAAAAAAAAAAATGCCACATCAGAAACATGTTGACATAACAAAAGAAAGAGTTGTTTACATTTTTTGGAGTCATTATGAGTAAGTGAATGGCATTTGAATGTAAAGCTATTTCTTGTTTCTTATGGCTAGTCTCATTTTAGCAATGTGGTTTAACAACTCAAACTTTAGTATCACTTGTTAAAGACCAAAAAACAGCTATGTCCACTTTGGGGAAGAATAAATAGCAAAACTCACAGGTCAGGGTTTTGTACCTAGCTCTACTGGGAAAGATAATCACTCTTTAGTGTAAAAAGGCTCCCTGCTGTCTTAATTATAAATCTGGACACAGGAAAGGTTAGTTGAGCCTGAGTCCCTAATATGAATTAATTGTAAAGATGTGTGAAATCAAAACTTATATTCATTTACTAATAGATATTTTCTTAACTGAAAGGTGTCAATCTTTAAACAAAGAAATGCTTATTTCTGACAAGTGTAAACAGAATCTTAATGAAAAGATTTTATAATATTTCTTCTTAACTCATACATTAACCAGCAATAGACTTTTGTAGTAGCCTAAGAACTATTCAAAAAATAACATGCATATATCCAAAAAACCTGTTCTAAAGCCCAAAGCAAAGCAAAAAAAAAAAAAAAAAAAGATTGTTTACTTACATCTCACTCATTAATCTTCTATTGTGACTCCCCCCAAATCTCAGAAATATAATTTCATAATTACCCAAATTAACAAAAATAATTAAGTGATCTGTAGTTTTTTAAAAAATAACTTCACACTATTAATTACATTGGTGGCTTTAATGTAGATAATGCTAAAATTAGCTCCAAATATCATTAAAATATATCCGGACCAGTTACTATCCATGAAATAAAAGCTAACATAATGTTAACATAAAACTCAACTAAAAAATGTATTACTCAACAGAATGCATTTGTAGAACAATGAATAATTAACTTCTGTGAGCTGGCCAGGGGAGTTCAGATTGCTGCCTCCACAGAAAAATTTTACAAAAGGCTTTATCTTCTCTAGTCCCTAAGTAGCCTACCAGATAGCAAGCTGGCCACCTGTGGCTGGCATGCTCCCTCAGTGGTCTGGAGGAAGGCCCCTCTGTCAGAAAATGGTCTAGAAAGAAACTGCCCTAGTATTCATATACAGGCACATGTGCATGCATATGAGAGAGTGTGAGAACCTATATGTGTATGTGGACTTGAAATTTCAAAAAGTACTGGTTTCCAGGCTTCTAATTAGTGTAACCTCACCTATGTTCTGGTTGTCATCAGTAGACGTGCACAATTCTATCTCACCAAAAAAGAAGGCAATAGCCTTCATTTTGGGGCATCATCAAGTGGCAGTAATTAGAAGCTTGAAATAATATATTTGATTTTTTTGACTCCATGGTAGGAACAGAACATCTTTTTAGAGAAATAAGCCTTTGAACAGAAAACTGAAAGGTTTGTGGCTTTCACAATCTTTAATTTTTAAGAAAAAACCCAGCTCACCTGAGAATAAATAGCAATTGCGCTTATGCTGTGCAGTATGCAAACGAGACACAAATATACACACTTGGGTACACACATAGACATGTGACAGTTAAAACCTTTCCAGGAGACCACCCACCCCAAATCTACAATTCCTTTCTGCCCTGCTGAGTGATCCGAGTGGATCTAAGCTTGGGCGGGAGTGTTAGGAGGAGGCGGCAGACATGTTGGGGGTCCAGCCCATCTGATAGGCTCTCTCCAAGGTCCTCTTGCAGTCCTGCAGGACGGTGCTGAAGGTGATGTGAGGGTACTGTTGCACCAGCTGTTCCACCGTCACTTCATTGACCTGTAACCAAAGAAGAGCCATGGTCATGCACAGGGACCAGTGAAACCACCAAGCTGCCCACGCCCACTGTCATGCCGCTAATGGCACTAAGAACCCTTCCCCCATTCCTTCTCTGCAGTGGTTAGTGAAAAGAATTGTGTCCCTTTTTGTCTGACCTCCATGGTTTCCTACGTACTACATTTTTCCTTACTGACTTTTTAAAAGACATATGGTATCAAGAAATCAATTGTGTTTTCTAGAAGCATAAATGACTGTGACTTGCTGAGATCCTAACAGTGTCCATTGAAAATCTAATGCTTGGGAGGTAAGGCTGCAGTAAGATAGCATTTGAATGTGCATTTGACTTAGTCATCAACCTGACAGGGTTTTTAGGACAAAATTGTAGATTGGTGGAGAGGATACACAAGATCCTAGATGGAAGTGTTGGGAGAAAATGTTTATTTTTCTTCCCTTTAAATGTTAAGGTATTGCAAACTTCAAGTCCCTTTGTGAAAAGTGCTGAAATGTGAGGAATCAATAATTAAAATATACATGGTTGGCAGGTCAGGGATGGCCCCACTAGACCTTAACCATCAAAGATACCACCTTGATTCTTGATTAGACAAGGCAATCAGACAGGCCTAATTAAAACTAACACCTTTACAATTGCTGTGCTGTGAAGGGATTAATTTGTCAATTATTTTAAAGCTGATTGCAGTTCATATCACAGAAGTAGACAGCTTCCTTCATCCTTTAGATAAATAAATGATTAACCTAAGAACCACAACTTTTAGGTAGCTTTATTTAAAATCTTTATTGAACATCTGGGCATTTTCAAATACATCAATATTTCATTTATACTAAGTAAGCTGGTCTGAAGGAAGGTACTTGTGAGACACATTTTTGTGCTCCCTCTCCATATCTGTCCATTATTGAAAAAGATCAGGACCACCAGGAAAAGTCTTAAATAGCATCAAACCCTTGCTGTTTGCTTTGAAAGCCTGCTTAGAAGTATGACAACCATGACATTCAGTCATCTGCACTATTTTAAAATAATATGGAGTTTCTGGGTGATTTGGAACACTATGTTACAATGTATTTTTTTAAAATTGAGAATTGATATTTCAACATCATATTGATGATAACCTTTGTCAGAATATCTCCCTATTCAAGACTTGTTTGTATTTAAATCAACGCTTATTCCAAATTCAACCAAGCCATGCAATTAAATCTTTCTATAACATAGATATGATATATAACATGTTGTTTTCAAAAATGAGAAAATAATTTCGAGTAAAAAAGAAAACTTGATATAGAAATCAGAGTTGAAAATATGAATTAATGGTCTTAAAGGAGTTTTAAGCAACATAATTCTTTATTTTAAATTAAATTTATGTTCTAAGTCTTGCTTAAGTTGAGGCAGTTTATAATAGTACGCTTAGAATGTCATGTATCATAGAACCCTGTATATCTCTCTAGTATATTTTTGATACTATCCAGTCACCCAACCTCATTTCACATTATTAGGCTGTCCAAGTTCTGTGTGGCCTCAAGTCCTATGCACATGCTGTTCTCTTTACCTGGAATACTTTTTAATGCACTTCCCCCTTAAAACCATCTTCTCATGCCTACTTTCTATTCATTTTTTTTAAAATTTAAATTAAAGCATATGGTTGGCATACAATATTATATTAGTGTCAGGTGTATAACACAACGATTTGACATTTATATACTTTAAGATGTGATCATATTAAGTCTAGTAGCCATCTGTTACCGTGCAGAGTTATCACAATTTTATTGACTATATTCCCCTTCACTTTTTTTTTGGTCTCTTTTTTTTTTAAATAAATTTATTTATTTAAATTAGTTTCAAGTATACAGTACATTAGTTAGACATCTATAATGTTCAGAAAACGATCCTCCCTATTGCTCCCTCCCTCCCCTGGCCCTCCACATAGCCATCATATTGATGCTAATTACATTCCCCCTTCCATGCTCCCCATGCCCAACTATCAACTACTAATTTGTACTTCTTTAACCCTTTACCCCTTTCTCCCAGCCTCCCAAATCCCCCTCCCCTCTGTCCATCACCAAATTGTCTACTATATTTGTGAGTCTGTTTTTGATGAGTTTGTTCTTTTTGTTCCTTAGATACCGCATATAAGTGAAATCATATGGTATCTTTCTCTGTCTATTTCACTCAGCATAATAACCTCTAAGTCCATCCATGTCGTTGCAATGGTAAGATTTCATTTTTTTTAAATGGCTGAGTAATACTACCTTGTATATATGAACCATAATTTCTTTATCCAATCGCCTATTGATAGGCATTCAGGTTGTTTCTATATCTTGGCTATTGCTCTCCTTCACCTTTTTAACCCTACTCATTCTTGAGTTCTTAGCTTCCATGTCATTTCCCCTGGTAATTCTGATCACTGCCCTATCCCCGCTCTGCTCTCTAAATTAGGTAAGTCTTCTAGGTAATTCACTCTTCCAATATTGCCTACTTTTCTTGCACAGCACTTATAAAGTTAGTTTATGATCGCTTTGCTCTAACTTAAGATCCATAAGAGCCACAATCATTTTTATGTCCATGAGCCAGGACTAAATATCAGTGAATAAATGATAAGACAATAACAAACTACAAATAAAACATAGAAATCCAAGAGCAAGGGAAAGCCAGACACTAATGTACTAATCACAAAGACCAACAATTTCCTGAAAAACCCACATTCAGTTCAGGAATTCCCTTCTTCAGGAAGCCTTCCCTAAGCAAGTCTAGCTTGCCACCCCTTCTCTGTGCACCCGTGGTTGGCACCCTGCAAGGTTTGTCTTTTATTTAAGCACTTTCATATTGCGCTGCAATTATCTCTTTACTTGCCTCTCTCTTCTACCTGAATAAAAGCCTCTGCTTTTATTTTTAAGGCTATTGAGCTGTGCACAAAAAAGAGAAGAAACATGGCAACCGTGGTTTATACCACAGACTTTAGAGTCAGCCAGAAATGGCTTTGAATCCTGGTTTCACTTTACTCCTTTAAGATTTGGTTTCCTCGACTGTAAAAACAGGATAAAAGTAATTATATCATAAGATTGTTATAAAGGATTAAAAGCAATGATATGCCTAACACTGCGACTAAAACAGGTCCCCAAATGGTAGCTCTTATTATTACAGTAGGCACGGTTGTCAAATGTATGAGTTAATTAACAACATGTTAAGGCTACCAATTCTCTACAGTGATGCTAAGTATTTTTCTACTCCTGAGATATTTCAGAAATAAACCTTTATAATGTACATTATAACTTTCAAAATAAAATAATCACAGAGCAAGAAGTAACCTTTAAATTATACTTCATATACAAGAATCAATTTTATCTTAATGCTCTCTGGAGGAGATTCCAGAACTTTCTTTAATAACACACTCCAAGCTTTCAATGATCCATTCTCTGGAAACCTCTCTTTTCTTTACCTGATGTTCCCCATGCTACGGTTAGGTTACCTTCTTCCCTCTTAACAAACCCAGAAGGATATAGATTTCACTAAGGGAGAGCTGAAGTCACTTGGTCAGAGAAAACCCTCAGAAAATCTATACTACATTGTGAAGGAAGTAAACATGCTCCAAGCGACTTAACATGCAAGTAACAACTAACTAAAAATAGATGAAACAAAGTATGGAGAAGAGAAAACATTTAAACCCGCCATAAAGATGGGGACGTCTTCCACAGTACATCTTTTCTAAACTACTCAAGAGCCTGTACAAAGTTTTATACCTAGGGTTAACAGGCAATTTGCTTTGGAGGTCCAATTTTGAAAAAAGAAAATACCTCCTTGTGATGACTGTTTTGCAGGAAGAAATACAATTCATCTTATGTAAACCTGATGCACGAAGATATGGATTTATTAAGTATGTAAATAAGAGAATAATTGTTTAGTAAAGACTTTCATGATGGGGTTAACTTATTTTGTCAGCTCTCTTAATGTGTTTTATATAACCTTTTATTTACCAAAATTCAATTTTCCTATTTCCTATATAAAGATAAGATGAACCTATAGTTGAAAATATAGACTGTGTTAATTCTCTGGCTTTCACAGGTTATGGGCAAGAATAGACAGTACTTTGGCTTTGTACTGCTGTATGAAACATAGTACTGGTAATCCTCTGTGGATATAATGTGTCTTTGAAGCAATCTTTTTTGCTAACTGTGCTCTGTAAATCCTAGAAAACAAAACAGTGGGGGAAATTCAAGTATTCCATTTTAGAGCTTTGTTGAGTAGAAGTTATTCAGGAAAATACATGTGCTCCCACTAGGGAAAGTTCTTTCTTTAACTTAGAGTGCCCTGGCTCTATATTGTGACAAGTTTTATACTAAAGTAATTTACTCAGAAGTACAAATTATGCTCATCCTTTTGTATAGACTCTATAAGCGTTTTGGTGCCTTAGAGAAGGAGTTCAGTGTAAGACATCAGGAGGGTCCATGTCATTTTAAATCATTATGCCTACATACAAATTTTGCAGACATTTTGTCATACACAACTCCATTTGCACAAATATAAAGAACTGTTCCCTGTTCCAACTCATAAAATGTATGTAATATAAAAACCATAAAAGATGAATTTTAAAAAATTTTCCCATGATCCCCAGTTTTCTGTATGCAATTTCGTTTCCTCTTGCTGAAAACTATCAATGGCAACTCCTGTACTACACATGAGATTTGAAAAATGCACTGTATCTTCCTAAAGAAATATGCAGCAGTGTCATTTGAAGAAATTACTCTGATTAAAGGGAGAAAAGCATGTACTATGGTTTTTTTTTTTAAATATAAGAAAGATTGGATTTTATAGTTCTCTCCAAAGACTGCATAACCATAATTTACTTTTTCAAAATTATTATAAGTCTTTTTAAGGTAGTAGCAATTTGTCTGGTATTTTAATCTATTTTGGGTTAACATCTATTAGCACTTTTTGAAAATGTAAGGCAAATTGCTGCGTTAATTAAGGTAAATCACACCATAGTTTCATTCTATTATTGCTGCTAGAATGGAAGGATGAGGAGAGCACCTTCAGAATTTTCGAGATTCAGTTTAACTAATTTATCTAAGACCATCACACTGTTTCTTTACCTCCTTATGAAAGGTTTCCCCAGAAGGTTCCAGATAAGTGTAAGCCTAGGCTTGAATTATCTCAATGATACCTATTGTTCAAAAAACAATTTCTGATAAAATTTGCTGAAGAAACCATTTATATTAAGTGATTCTTATTTCTTCTTTGACTCGTGTTTTAAAATAAGACATGTTTCTTATTGGGGGTAAATATTTGACACGCAAGTCGATTAAAACCACACAGGAATATAATACATCTCATTCTACTAGGCTTCACTTTATTGAGCTTCACAGATGTGTTTTTTTACAAATTGAAGGCAAGACCCTCCACCAGCAAAAGATTACGTCTTGCTTTGTTGTGATACTCACTTTATTACAGTGGTCTGGAACTAAACCTGCAGTTTCTCTGAGTATGCCTATAAACCACTAAAACTCACTAACATTTTTTTTTTTTTGACTGAAGGAGAAAGCATTCATGCAAAAAGTGAACACTAATTAAAATACCAACAACAATAAATGTATTACATTATACTTAGACTGTAAGTTCCCTGACAACAAGGAATACTGCAGTCATCTCTTTGTTTTCAGACTTACACACACTATCTGGCATATTCTTGTCCCATTAGAATATAAGCACATGAGACAAGAATTTTGGCCGTTTCTGTTTGCTGCCAAACCCCTAGCATCTAGAGAATGCCTAGCAGAGAGTAAATAATCAATACTTGTTGGCTAAATTAATATAGCAGTTGTTTAATAAGTACGTATTGAGTAAATAAACAGTACTGCATCAGAGACTGTGAAGGAAAGCTCGCCTTGTTCCCAGACTGTCCCAGCTAGAGTGGTAGCAGTCTCTAAAGTCTTGACATTATGGCGGCTCCAAACCCCTTTCATCCACTGGATTCTTTGTGCTACTGTCCCTTCCATCTGACGTCACCAGGTCAGATGAAAGAGTTCCAGATACACCTTTCCCGGGTTTCCAATAATTTTGTAGAGGAGACCAAAGCAGCTCATGATGGTGACTCAGCAATTTTTGCTGGGTCATGTGGCTGTCAGGCAATACTTAGGAAATGATTGGGCTAGACTTCAGATTAATTGATGGCACCTTTCCTTATTGGAGATCAATGATTAGTACATCGGCTGGGTAATACTGAGAAACATGCTAATGGCCACTGGACATGAGTTGGTTTCCAAAACTTTGCAAAAGCCCACATGGTACAGGAGATTTAGCACTTTAGTTTGCAGCATCAGCAGCCTGCTCAAGGTGGCAGGCCCAGGAGGGCCCCACAGAAGACTTTGAAATTTTGTGACATTTAAGGTCCCTACTGATGTCACAGTTACCTAGTAGCACAGGAGAAATTGTGGACAGATCCGATTCAAATCAATGTTATTTCCACCCTCTTATTTTTTGGGCTTCAGCAATTCCACATGCCTTTGCTGCTACCTGGGTGTAATTTGAAATCTGAGGGCCTTTTTGTTGTTATTGCTGTTGGTTTCATTGTCATCATGGTATTTGACGTTTGTTGCCCCAGGGAACACATAGATAATACTGCAACAGGATGGTATAGTCACAGAGGAGGAAAAGTTCTCCAACCAAACTTGCCCTGCGCTCCTCACTGAGAAACACTGTACTCAACAGTATCAGGCTCTCATGTGGCAGGGGATAAATCAAACACATTCTTTCTCTTCAGCATGGCTTATTTTGGTAAAATACTTGAAAATAATTTGTTAATTTTTCATCCAAATGGCTAATAAGGCAAAATGAAAGTATGTCCATATTCCAGCGAGAATAGAAGAGGAGGGAAAGGGAAAAAATATTTAATAAGCATCTGCTATTTTCCAGGCATCGAAGCATTAACAACCCTTATTACAGATGAACCACGGCTCAGATAGAATTAGTATTTCACACTGGGTCACACAGCTTCACTGACATTCATTTTCCAGCTAGCATTAAGAAAAATGATTGCAGTTTACATATAAATACATTTCAAAGTCCTTTACAATCTCTTTAACATAGCTACTTGGTGAGAAAATAAACTATAAAGGACCTCACTTGGCCTACAGAACATTCTGTCATGGGGCTGTGAAACATGATGGAGCTGTAAGACTAACCAGGAGCCTTTTGGTCAACTGCCCCATGCCATGAACTGCATTGCTTTCTCTCTTCTCCCCACCCATCAAAACGTTTTTCTGTGTCCCAAAGGTAGAGTGGCCGACAGACATGGTCCCCATACTCTTAGAGCAGGGAAGATGAACAATGAAACCAGCAACAGCAAATCCTAAGGAGTGCTTTCTAGGGGAAGTGCAGGTTCTGTGGATGGGAGAACTTAGTGTGCACCTGACCTTCTCCAGGAGGGTTGGAAAGGGCTTCCCAAAAGAAGTGACACTTAAGTGGACTTCTGAAAGACAAAGAGGCACGGGCCTGTGTACCACATGCACTAAAGATACACATATTTTTCAGGGATGAAAGGAAACCTGCTCATAAGCTAGAATAAAACAATTAATCTGTCCTTTACCTTGAAAGCCAATGTTTCTCCAGCCCATCTAACACACTCAAGTGTACAACTAAAGTAAGGTCTTTTTTCGAATAGCATTTCTCTGAGGAGGTCTGTGGGTTGGTAAAGAAAATGGATCCCCTTATCTGCAGGTGGGAAAGGCAGGAAGCCCACAGTATGGCTGTAAAGGTGTCACAAATAGCACACTCAGCTCCTACCTCCTAATTCAGGGATCTTGCCCTCACAGCTGGTCTGTCATTCTTCACAGGCTCCCTGGGCAATGTCACTCACTGCAAACAGCCCCAGAGGCTGACTCCTGGAGGCCCAGAGGCAGAGTGCTGTCTCTCAGGCAATTTGCCTCCGGAGTCTGCTTCTCTCTGCTTTCCTCTGCTCTCTGGGAAGCTGCACTGGCTATCTGTGAAACCTGGCATTCACCAGGTGCCAGTAAAAGTCATCCTGGACAATGCGTATTCAAATGAGACCCAACTGCTCTTTCAGCAAGTGCCCACTGGCCCCAAGATGGGCACCTATTAAAATGGGTAAAGTAAGGGTAATGTGGATTTGAGTAATACCTCAAATTTGTATGTAAATGAGATGAGTCATCTAAATGCACTTTAAAATATTTAAATAGGACACTAAAAAAGAAAACATAAAAGAGCAGACAATACATTGATTTTCTAGAACCTTGCTGAGCCAACAACATGTACCAGCTCTCTGCAGGCGTAGGTAGATTTTTGATTCCTTTTACCTCCCTTTGTGGCAAGACTTCTCAAGTCCATGCCTGGATGACATGCCACATCCTGGTGATGTTTCTCTATGGTTAGAGCTCTGAGGCCTGAGACACCAGGAATTTGGTACCACTTTTACAATCTCTCACCTCACCTCTTTCTCCTTCTCTTTCGTGGCAAGGCTGAGCTTGCTAGCAGTCTGGAGGAGGTTAAAGCAGTAACTCAATAGGCACGAACTGGCTGCAGGCAGAGTCCACAGTGAGGGGAAAGGGTCTTCTCTAGCTGGGTGTGGGCCATGAAAATGATTCTAGGTGTGAGCTAGAATGCCTTAGCTGCTCGTTTTCTCTCTACTCTGCAGGCAATTTCTCATTCCCTTCTTTTCTTCTTCTTTTCTCAGTCATACCTAGGATACCCAGGCCTTTCTCCATGAACCCATATTGACTCACATATAACAATTTTTTTTTTAAGCCTACAGCACCCGGTATTCCCAGGAGGTCTCCCATCCAAGCACTAACCAGGCACGACCCTGCTTAGCTTCCAAGATCAGACGAGATCGGGCACATTCAGGGTGGCATGGCTGTAGACTCATATAACAAATTTCAATACATGATTATTGATGTGGGATGAATTAAACTGTATTTGTAACTGAGAATACAAACAAAAACACAGTGGTTCTTGGCTCAAGTGCTCATTAGAATACCTGAGGAATCTTAAAAATCCCCATGCCCAGGCCATATCCCAGACAAACCATAACCGAGTCTTGGAGGAGGGGGACCCAGGCATCAGTGCTTTTGAAAGCTCCTAGGAGATTCTCAGGTGCAGCTCAGGTTGAGACCTGCTGGTCTATAGCTTCCAGCTGACAAGCCCCTAGAGCGTGCAGATGATTTCTGCACTTGGTAATTGAAGGCAACATCTGAACTAAGATTACTGAAAGAGAATGAGCACGCACCCGCATGCCGTGCTGCCTTCCACACTGAGCACCGTGTCAGGGGTTCTGGACAAAAGAAACTGTTACTCCTACAGCTTATTAGTCTATCTTTTTTTTTCTCCAAAATATTAATCACTGACTTAAATCAAAGGTATATTCTTTGAATATGGTAAAAACAGACTAGTTTCTTCTCCTTCAGCATTGGTCTCAGATTTCTAGTTGGACGTAGCCAAAGGTGACCACCAACTGACCTTCCCAGCAGCTCACAGAAGGAAAAATCCCCCTAAACGCAGTTCTCACATGCACCTATTGCTTCCTCAAGGGGCCACCCTAAGGCGGGAGGAGAGGTCTCACCGTGATTAAGTACTTATTATAAATTAAAGAAAAGTTGATTATCTTACTGGAGCCTAAAAGCCGCCTGATAACTACAGAGGTCAGCTGCTTACTGGTCATCCACATGAAATATGCCTCATGCATAAACTTCATACTCATAGTCTGAGGCCTTTAAGGATATACTTTTTAATATTGAAATAATAAATATTACTCTTGGGTGGCAAAAAACTCATCTAAAAATCTCAAAACACAGAAAGAGATAGATACTGAGAATGCAGTGAACCTGACAGGGGCAGGCTCATAAATTCAGTCAACTTTGTCAAATGCAGTCATTTCATTTCAGAATCTGCAATGATTGGAAGTGCTATGCTCTGTCAATATCACAACAGGCTTGGCTTCATGCTGTCTCTTTTTCATGAAATGTGGGTTGCCTGTTAACACTAGCACTGCTTCTATTCACTTGAATTAGCACAGTGAGTAAGCAGCAAAGGACCAAGGAGGATGGGGATCACAAAAATGCCTGCAGTGTTAAGTGAGAATCGGGGCTCACCAACCCGAAGCTTCTAATTAGAGATTAGTATAAATGGAGTCTGATAACCAGACTGCCAGAGAGAAAAATTAGTGACATTTTCATTTCCTGTTTCACCAAGCAGTCCTCCACCAAGAAGAATGTTTCAAGCCAAGTGTAAGCTCTGGGTGGTCAGCCTTGCATAGGCCATTCTGAGGCTACAAACTGATAGCCATGGAATGCCAATCTTTGCTTTTTATTTTTTATTTTTTTTGATTTACATGTGCAGTGCAGATGAAAGCCAAAAAAGATATGTGTGGGACACAAGGATGGAGAAAGCCATTTGGGGAGTTGTCTGTAGTGCTCTAAATGTTTCAGCAAAAGATCGACTATTTGAGAAAAGCTGGGCCCTAATAAGATAATTGATGTAGTCACTAAGTGAGTGGTAAGTACAATGTATTTATGGAAACACATCTGGGTGTTTCTAAATTAAACCAGCAAATTTAAGCCGAAAAACACAATTGAGGGAGAAAACTCTCAGAACTAAAAAAATGTGCTTTCTCTTGTGCTTAATGGCTTTCTTGATTTCAGTTTTTATTTTCTTACTGATATAAAGCCTAGGGCAGTGGTATTTACCAGTGGACACCTGATGAAAAAACTTCTTTCTAAAACTGCAGACTCTATCAGGTAGATTTTATGGATTTGACTTGTTTCTCAAAACAAATTCATTATCAGAAAAAATTTGTTCTGCATAAAAGTGATTTGTAAATCATAGATTAAAAAGAAAAACCCTAAAAACAAATAATATTTTTGGTTTTCAAAAGAGAGATTATATATATCAAAGCATTTTGGAGTTAGCTTCTGAAGGATGCTGAATCCAACCACACATCGGCTGCCTAAACTCTGTGACTCTCTTGAACCCCAGGGGCTTTCAACTACACTCAGAATTCCCCAGTTCCATGAAACTGGAATTAAATCCAAGGTGTGATCTTTCTTAATCAGTTATTTATTCTACTTTGTCTAAGTACTTATTATAATCTAACACATTAATAAAAGGCAATGGGATCTCATGTTTTCCAACTTGCTTGTAACTGTACAATACTTCTGCAAACCAAAATATTAAATAAGTAAATAAACCAAATAAAATAAATAAAACAATAAAAACAGGGTTGCTCTGGTTGATGTTAGGTGCAAGGAGCAGGCACCCTGCCCTCCTAGCCACAGGCTCTGAGGAACCTCTTCGGATCTTGGGGCTACACGGAATGCAGATGGGAGACACAATCCAACCCATCCATCCATCTATCCGTTTGTCCATCCTTCTGTCCTTCCATCATCTGATACATATTTGTTTAGCAACTGTTATATACCAGCACTGTGGTAGGGCCTGGCAATATAACATAGAAGGAGAAACCCATGGATCTTACATTCTAATGAGAAGGAGAGTGATGGGGATGAAAAATGTAAGTGTTAACAACCACAACAAGAGCTAATGTTTATCGCTTACTTCATGTAAGGATCTTTACACATATTAACTCACTTAATTTTATCAATAGCCTTTGAGATAGGTGCTTTTTAAATTTCCACTTTACAGATGAGGAAATGGAGGCACAGAGCAGCAGTAGGGAACATAAAAATAGAAAAGCCAGGAGCATGATGACAGGGAAGACAAGAGAAAAGCATCTCACAAAGGAGGAAATGGTTATCACATGAATGTAGCTGCAAAGAGATGAAGCAAGTTATGGACAGAGAAGTGGCCACTGGATTTGGTGATAGAAGTCACTGGTGACCTTGAAAGAGAAGAAGCAGTGGCATGATGAGAATGGAAATAGATTGTAAGAAGCAGTGAAAAACTAAAGACAAATTTTCATAGTCCATCCTTTTTAGGAACTTAATAATAGAGTGGCAGAAGAATAGGACTCTAGATCAGTGCCCCCCCACCCCCACCTTCTTGGAACCAGGGACCGGTGCTCCTATGAGAATCTACTGCCCGATGATCTGAGTGGAGCTGAGGCGGTGATGCCAGCGCTGGGGAGTGGCTGCAAATATGGATGAAGCTTTGCTTGCTCGATGGCAGCTCACCTCCTGCTGTGCAGCCTGATTCCTCACAGGCCACAGACCCGGACCAGTCCGTGGCCTGGAGGGTGGGGACCCCTGATCTAGAGAACCATAGCTGAAAGCAGATGTGGGACATAAGTGAGGTTCTTTATACAGAAGAAATATAATTTTGGGTGTTGTTTTTGAAAATTAATTTGCAGTCTAACAGTATTTTATTTGCCCATTTGCTTGTTTCTCTCTCCCAGGAGGCTGGAGGCTCCATGGAGTAGGATCTCTATTTTGTTCAGTTTTGTTTTATTTTTTTGACCTGTCACCTATCATGGTGACTGGAACATAGTAAGAAGCTCAATTGATACTTCTTGAATAAATGAATAAAATATATGATAAAAAATAGGGAGACAGTTTTTGTTTCCTCTTTGAAAAATGACTTGCCAAGCAAAATTTTCACTAGGCCCAGCATGGCAAGCCCTGAAAACCTGGGCCTCACGTGCAGGCTCTGCTGGTTCCTTCCCAATGGGCAGCAGTCCCTTAGTCTCCTGAGCCACCGTGGTCCACCCTTGTTTTTACATTGTGAAGTCAGGTGCTTAGGTGTTCTGAGATCTAATCTGAACTCTGTTAAGAAACTGCTGTTACCTTTTCTATTTCTAAATTAGAAAAATAATATGATCCTGCAACCTAATTCTTTCGTATAATTACTTAAGGCAAATCAAAGTTCCAAGGAGATTATTTACTGCAAAGCAATGATGCTCCAGGGTGCCTTCAGGCAAACTCCAACAAAACATTCCATGACATTTGGGGAACACTAGGCCTTCTCCTTCTTCTTTTTTTTTTTTAAACAAAACAAAAACAATTTCACTGCACTTAAATCCCATAACAGAAGTGAGCAAAACAAGCAGCTATTTGTAGCACATTCCCTTAAAAGGTTCCAGGGAGATGTCGACTTTCCTGAAGAAACAAACCAGTAAGTCCCAGCCTAGACACCGACCGGCTGTCTGACTTGGCAAATCTTTACTCTCTCTGTTCAGAAGGAAGAACTGAGACCTGCTGGTCTCTAGGTTTCTTCTTCCTCTATAAGTTTGACTAATTTAATGCATCTTTACAATTTAAAAAAAAAAATGGATTCTATTGTTTTTTTAGAATGGTTGTCTGAGTCTCAGGGGTCTAGCTTTTCTTTGTAAGATCTTAGGATGTAAATTTATATCCATGGCTAGGATACTACAAACCAGGTGGTTCATATCATGGTTAAACATCAGATACAAGATTCTGAAGCAGGTACGTAAACATGAATAAAAACGATAATAATAATAGTTGACATTTATTGAGTACTTCCAGTATCCATGACTTTGGGCTAAGTGTTTTAGTGCTATATCTTATTTCATCACATAACAACCCTATGGGGTAAATATCCCCATTTTTCAGATGGTGAAACCGAGGCTTTTAGAGATTAAGTTGTCCAAAGTCCCACAGATAGTAAAGTGATAGAAGCAGAATTTGAAAACTACTTGTGCTCACCAGTTAAACCTCTGCCATTGAGCTTCATGCCAGTGTTTTCTTGGTTTAATATATAAACATAGGAAAGGCCTTCCGGTCACCACTTCATAGCAGTTCAGGTGAATAGGGTTAGAAGAAGAGATGGGAACACTTGGCTAAAATGAGGCTGAGTGCTAACCTCTGAATTTCAGCTGATGTGTTTTTCCTTGTTTCAATTACCAGGAATAATCAGGAGAGGGTTGTAAAATGTGTTTTAAAGTACTCCTATGTGAAAATCACCTGGAGAAACTGTTTTATCAGCAAAAGGAACAAGACTGATACTTCAAGCGAAGGACCTAAGTTCAGATTTTAGAGCCCGAGCCACTCTCTCTCTCCATTTTTCATCTTCCCTTTCTTTTGGAGAACATGGCATTGTGGGCTATTCACGTAATAGTTACGTTGTGCACACACTAGATTTCACGATCTGATACAATCAGACCACTCTTGCCTTATTAAGAGAGAATGTCTAGCTTTTATCATTATTTCCTTTGATAAGGCATAAATATTCAGTCTGAGATTTTGGCTATGGGCAATGTGGAAACAGCTGTGTGTACGTTGCAGGGGAGAGGGCAGTCCCGGCAGGTACGCACTTTGTTTCATGGCTGAACTACCAAAACAGTCCTGGACACAGAGCCCCACAAATTATTTTCCCTTAAACTGATTTTTCCAGTTAGTTCTGTATATTAGTTACAGAGTCCTATATTATTTTTCCCCATAGGGCTTTCCTGCTTATGGTTCCTAAACAAGCTGATAAAAACTCCATTTTCTCCACAGAAATATTTAGGTTGTTGAGGCTTTCTCTTACCATAATTACTTCCTGAAAAATGCAGTGGTCAATTTTTCCCGAGTATTTTTACATTGCATCAGGCACACAAAAGTTGGCTCCTGGTATTTCAAGGTTGTAAAGCAGATTCCTGCCTTTAAAGAGCTGACTGGTTTCTATTACTTGCTTTCTGTATTGGCTTCTCATTGATATGATTAAACGAAATTTCTCTACCATTTAAATGAGGGACTTGTGTAAAAACAAAGATTTTCTACGACCTCGAGAAATAATTTCTTATTTAAAAAATCATCTATTTCACTCCTTGACTAAGTACTTCAGGAATTGGGGTGGGTGAGGAGAAAAGGTCTTGGCAATGGCAGTTTGATGAGAAATGAAGTAATTTGATTATTTCCAGGGTGTGGATCAATAATAGTCAGCCTCTGCAGAGACCCCTGGCCTGAAGGCAGCGGGGATAATCAATAGGATCACACAGAGGCGCTCTCCTCCCCCAGCAGCCTCTCTGATCTTTTCTGGGCGGACTCTTCACGCCTGTGTAATTCTAATTTATGTCAACTAGAAATCAAAGAAATTCCAAGGGGCTTTGGTCATAGGACATTGGGGTGGACCTTTCAAAATCTATTTATGTCTTTTCCTTAAGTAACATGGCTCCGTGGCCCTCCTGGAGCCTCTGCCGGTCAGGAAGGGGCAGCTACCTGCTCTGGACGAAGGCAGAGGAGGCGAGTTAGGTAAATAGAGGTGCACTTCCTTGGTCCCTTCTACGACACTGCAGGGACATAAGAACTAATAAGCATTTTAAGCAAAATGCTTTGCCAAGAGTGGCTCCCTCAATAACGCTCTTTAATGATACCCCAGACGCTGGCATTTTCAAATCAAATGAACAGTGTATAAAATTAGTTCTGCATGAAGTTAAAAAAAAAAAGTAAGTGAAAGGGAGCTTTTAAAAGCTTCAGCATTTCTCCATCCAACTGCTTTTCACAAGGGTTTGGCATATTGCTACATTTATGATGTTATTCGCTGCTCATAACTCAGGCCCTCTGTCTCCAAACTTCTGTATTAACACACACTGCGGAGGTTTCCACCAAGACATTTTATCACCGAGGTTTCCCAAACCAGCCAGGCCGCCTCTGGCGAGGTCTGGTTTCTCAGCCGATGCCATGCCACTGGGCTCCCTCCCTTTTCATCAACCTTGTTACCCCAAATATTTTTCATTAACCTTGAACACTGCATTTCCATTTGCCCTACAGCTTTTCCATTAATTTTTTTTTTTTGTCTTGTTCAGTTTTGTTCTCCATCCAAATGGCCTTGTAAGAAATGAGGAAAATATCACGTTAGAAGAAACACATCAATACAGAATCTAGAATTCACTAAAGTTGTGAAAATGATTTCCATGACTAAAGCCACTGTTTATAACTGCGGAAAGCAGAGTAAACATATTGCTCTTATTAGAGAGTCCCCTTGATTGTACAAGTAGTTTTAACTAAATCACCAAGTAAATGCGTGTTAAGTTGATAGGTGATTTCGGGTCAACTCTAATTCCCAAGGTCAAGTAAGCCTTTGAACAGTCTTTAAGAATATAAGTTCACCCCAATTCATCAAAGCCATCTCACACAGCGTTTTCTTCTCTTGGTTCTTACAATGCACTAAAGTTTAGGAGATTAAGTGGCTTCAACTTCAAAACCCAAATAAATGCCTCTAACATGCTTATCCATCCAGCAATCAGAAAAGCTACTTGAACAGGGGCTTCTTAATGCACTTCCTAATTTTACAAGTACGTGGGGGAATGCTGCATCTGTCAAATGGCTGGAGGACTCCTCCCTAAGAGTCAACCAGTGTTACAGCCAAATAAATTTACTGCAGTTCCACTTAGACACTGCTGATAATCTAAGTACATGTTGCTTTCATCTGCAAAGAATACATTTAATGTTTCTCATCTGTTCTTTGTTTACCTAATGAGAGAAAGAGATGGAGGAAAACACTTTTTCCCACGAAAAATACAATGCATTTAGTTATTGTTACAATTCTTTAAAAGCTCAAGTGAGGAAAAAATCAGAAGTTTGGTAAGGTATAGTTTTCAAATTAACTATAAGTGGCCCCAAATGAAACTGACCACATGTGAAAGAAAACATAACTAGAATTCAATATTTCTCAGAACCACAGGATCACAGAACACAGGCCCTGGGACACACAGATGTCACAAACCCCATCTCTCCCCAAAGCAGGGATCTCACTGACAACATTCCTGACAAGGGGGTTAATGGCAGATCATTGAGATATCTTGCCTACTTCTTTGGCTCCAGTTGGTGTGCAGAAAGGGGAAGAAGAACTCAAATTAATGAGTTATGAGGTTAGCAGACTTGGTTAAGGTGCAGGGAGAAGAATGCGAGGCCCAAATTAATTTTGTTCTTTAATTCTTTGTTGGCATAGATGAGCACATTGAGATAGATAGTGAATCTTTGTCTCCACATTCTAATCATAATTCCTGCCTGTTTCTATTCTTATTTTTATTATTACTTTCTTTTTGTTTCCCTACCTATTTAAATGGTCTTATCTCCAACTCACCGTTTCTTCCATTGCAAATCTTTCTTTATCCCTATGCCTGAGTTAGTAAATCAATCCAAAATACAGCATGTCCCATGCAGGCATAAGTTTCCCTTTGTAAAGAGTGTAGAAAATATAATTACTGGTATCTTTATACAGAAAATAATATTAATTTTAAATTTAAGTGAGCAAGAGTAAAAGGGCAAAATCTTCTAAGTTTTTTTCCTCTTTTTAATTTCCTTTAAAAATGAGTAGCAACCAATACATTTTTTGTCTTATTTGGAAATTCAAATATAAAATCACAGGCTTATATAATGATATTGATGATGATAATAATAATCAGTAACACTGAGCATTTTATATGACTAACATTATTCTAAAGGCTTGATATGTGTTCACTCATTTAAATGCTCACAACAATTCTACAAGATAGGTACTATTATAATCCTCATTTTACAAATGAGGAAACAGAGGAACTGAGGAGTTAAGTAAGTGACCATGATGACACAACTACGTACGGAGGCCGGATTTAAATCCAAATTCTGGCTCCAAAGTCCATGCCCTCGACTACTGACCTCTTTTCTTTGCTACCTAAATCTTCCTTTGAATCATGATAAAATTTTTTAAATCTGGAGATGGATAGCATAATACGAATTTTGAAAGCTGAATAGCTACTTTAGATTTCCATCCAACTAAACCAGCCAGCAGGTTTTTTATATTCAAGCCTTTACTTGCAGTTTGTGTGTGGTTTGGAAACTTCTTCCATCCTCATAGAACCTCTCATCTTTGGCTCAAAGCTGCCTTAAGCCTGAGGTTGCCAGGCAGCAAGACTGGGCCCAGGATTCCCTGGTCTGGGTTGCAAGCTATGGTCAGATGTATGGCACTAGAGCCATCCAGTCTCAGAGTAGCTCTCAGGTTGGAGAAAGGATTCAGAGGCTGCCTGAGAGAAAGGGCTAAAACTCTCAGAGATACCACCAAACAGAACAGCCTCCCCATCTCATTTGGAACTAACTTGTATTTGGGTAGAAAAGGATCCACTTCCTAAATTAGCAAATTGATGGTCAGCAATAAGTCTGGAATAATCTTCTCCTGTACAAGGTGGAATATACATTTTTATGATTCATCTTTTTAGGTGGAGTTGATCTCAACGAATCTAAAGAGTATGTACTAGGAATATGGTGATTACCGAGAATGATGGTGGATATGTCCATCCATTCTGACACATACTTTTTTGGTGTCCTTGGTAAGGTAGTACTTGAAGGAGCAGTTCCTTCTGGCAGAAGCTGAGGAGCATTGCTGTCATCATTAAATATTTCTAGAAAACTCTGCCTACTATGGACCTTTTAACTTGTTTTACGAGAATTTCATTTCAAAGGGTTAGCAGCAGTGTTAGGTTAGTAGGTAGTGAAGTCTGAAGGAGACTTGCAACCCTGGATCTCAGTGCTGTTGTTCAGTAACAAAGTAAGTCAGCTTTCTAGGCTGGGCTGACAATATATAATACAATTTGTCTAAACATAACTTAAATGGCAAAGGCCTAGTATAAGTTGGGATTTTAAAGCACTTGGAGAAAAGAACTAGGTCAATTAACAAAAATGACAAAGCACACAAAGGATTTGGGCCATTCTTCTATTTGCCCCCAAATTTGCTGCATTTAGAAATTACATGTCCTTTGAGAGGCATATATATTTAGTTTTACTCTCTTTTGCTAGATATGTCCCTAATCACCATTTGCAAAAGTAGCACACATGTATAAATTATTATCAGATGCCAGCATTTTCTGAGCAAGTATCTGAGGTGGATATCCTCCAAGGGGGCAGTCTTTGTACCTAGCGATGCCCTGAGGGTGTGTCGTAGTACTGGACACAGACTCTGCAGACCTGGGGTAACATCTGTAACAAGGGGCCTTGGGCCAGTGCCTGGTCTTTCAGAGCCTCCATTTTTTCCCCTTCACAGTACAAATAATTATTGTTTTGGTTTGTGATAGGCAAAACATAGAAATAACAAAGGGGAAAGCACTTCTCTAGTGTCTGGCCATCAATACAGGTTTTTGCCTTCTTTCTTCTCAGTCTTCAAAGAGCTCCATATAAAATATGGTACAGTTTTTTAAACTCATGCCTATGTCGCTGGGCCAGCTCCACAGACCTTCAGTGGGACCCCTGGGACCGTTTCACACCGTGTGCTAAAAGTGGTATCTTAAGTATGGGAAGAGGTAACTTCCCATGTAATGTCCCCATACTGGCCCTTTCTTGCCCCCAAATGCCCAGATACACAGATGGTGAGCAATGAAATTGCACAGTTCAAACTACGAAAACCAAAACAATTTGGTACTGTTCTTTTCACCTTACTGTTGCAGGAAGTTTGGAACCCAGAACAGAATTTTTGCTGCACACTGTGGCATGCCATGCAAACATAAACTGTTCCATGGACTCATGGATAAGAGGTCGAAATCTAAGCTGACTGTGAGTGGGATTTCTTTTTCCTTCTGCATAAGCACAAAATTCATTTTTAAACAGAGAAATGCAAAAATAACCTCAGGTTAGTTTTAAAAACCAGACATCTTACAATGTATAGCAGTAACAGTACACGTATGTGTGTGTATTCACACAAACATAATAGGATGAGAGAAAAGAATATGATACCAAGCTATTAACTCCACTGATATGTAGAAAACAAATTCAAAAGGTAACTCTTACTTTATCGCATCTCATCAGCCCCAGATATCTCAGAGACTTGCTGCTTTGCGCAATTAGCGTGGCTCCTTGATCTGTGATTTCTTTACACCAGCCAACATCCACGGTCTCTATTGTCATGCTATATCGCCCAATGGCTATCAGTGCTGCAAGGAGGGACAGAGAGAAAGCAAGCAAGCATAAATGTTAGTAGTGTAAGGGATCTCTACCTTATTAGGACGATTTCTCTCATTTCCTCACTAAATTTGTTCTGAAATGTTGTGTGTAAATGAATGTTTATAAACTAAATTAAATTCGGAATGCTTTAGGAAAGCTTCCCCTATGACAAACCCTACTGCACAGTGAATAATCACTCCATGATTTCACTTTCATTGGAACACAACCCTTTATCAGTTTTACTCATTGCAAGGTTACCTGTACTCTCAAACAATCATATCTGCAGAAGGAATAAATTAAAATAAATTACACATATAATGTTATGGAAATTTCAAGTAGTAATTAAACTTTACCTAAGATCATGTTAATAATTTTTTAAAAAAGAAAAACCCATGGAAACAACATTTTGAGGTGCATTGTACTGGATATGAATTTCTTTACCGATTGGCATAACTTTTTCAATCTGTTTATAATCTGCAAACTATAAGAGTATATAACATTTTTCACATTAGTCTTCTTGGTACTCTTAGGAATGAAGAGTACATTATACAGAGCAGTCGATTTGATTGGTGCCATGTTAGAGCGCAGTAAAAGGAATGCATTTGTTACGGTGAATTCTTCACCCTATCAGAAGTCTTCCTTCTATTAACATATAAAATGAAACCTGTCATCTGAAAACTATGACAGTATCTCTAGTCTTTTTGACTGTTTAGCATTGTACCACTACTAAAGTGCAGACACTTATCCCGTAATCTTTGATGTGCACTATTTATCACTGCTCCATAACCCATCACCCTGTCAGAGCAACCAGTCAGTGGATGTGGCTCTGTGCTATGGACTTCTGATTTGATAGACATGCACAACTCTACATCTGAGGAACAGAAAAACAGATTTCAATAACTCCAGCCAGAATAAATTATGGTGCATTAGATTATAAATGAATCCCTGAAAACAATGCCACACATATTAAAAAGGAAGAAGAAACTGTTTGCTAATTATTTCCTTATTTTAAGATGTGATGAATTGCTTTCTGTGACATTAAAGACAGATAATTTCCCAATTGACTAGATTGATAGGAGCCGAGTGAATTATTCATGTAAGTAAGTGTTAACTCAAAGTCTACGGCCATGCTACCCTGAACAAGCCCGATTCCGTCCCATCTTGGAAGCTAAGCAGCGTTGGACCTGGTTAGTACTTGGATGAGAGACCACCTAGGAAGACCAGGTGCTGTAGGTGTAAAAAAATAAAAAATAAGGGATTGTAAACTGACAAGGTCCCTGCAATCTGTGAGGGCAACCAAGGGTTGTTGCGCCTAAAAAAAAAAAAGTGTTAACTTTTATAGCTCACAGAAAAGTACACTTGTCACAATCTTTTTGCTAATTACCTCAGTAATCTTTTATTTACTAGAAAACTTGTGCCCATTCATTCAAGTATCAAAGCTGGATATTTAAAGCTCATAAAAACAATAATTATGATTCCAATGTTTTCCAGTGAAAATGCTATAAAGGAAAAAAAAAATCCTGGAACTTCCTGCCACCAATTTGCAGATGTTCTCAACTTCACACATGTTATTTTGGCACTTAGTTTTCCAAGGATGTGGAGCAGGGCATGGGTGTCTGCCAAAGGTTTGCTGAATGGTCTAGGTGATATTTTTGTGTAGAAGAAGCAATATCCCAGGTTAATTCCATTGGTGTCCCTGACCTAAGAAAATTGTTGTTATCTCTGGTATTGTCATAACTTTCATTGGTTATGATGTCCTGAGGATCCCCTATGATAAATGAAGTAGAAGATACATAAAAGAAATTCCTTTCAATACAAAGTGCTCAGGCTATGATTTCAAAAGATGACAAAGCACAAGTTGTAGGATGGCCCCAGGTCAGTAGGTTGTGTATTTTATTGAGGTTTGAGGCTACAACATGAAAGTGCTGCACTAGTCAGAAAAAGATAGATCAAATGATGAGTTTTCAGAAGCTGCTTTACAAGCAAATGAAGAGTCAATAGCTATGGATTCTAGGTATTAAAAACCACGGATGTTTGCTATTTTTTCTTTCTTATCAACATTAAAATAAACAGTAAATAAGATAACTGAAGATTAATCAGGGTGTTCAGGTTTTGTTTTGACATTGGTCTATTTACTGAAGTAATAAGAATTAAACTTTATTATTGTTTAACTCATTCATTTATTCAGAAAACACTTCATGAGCACTCATTCTCCAATACTTATTGACCATCTACATGCTAGGCACTGAGCCAAGAATTTTAGGTGTGTTATCTCATTTAATTATCACAGAAACCTTATGAAGTCTTGCTGTTGTCAACATTTTAAAGATCAGGAAACTGAATGGCAGAAAGATTGAATAACTTTCCTAGCATAATAAGACAGTAAGTAGGGGAGTGGATAATAAACTGAGAGCTGGCTCTCAGCCCTGGGTGCACATCGGATCTACTAAAATAGAATCGTGGGGCCAGGCACCTGGCAATTCAAATACGCTGCACTACCTGTGAGTGGAACTGTGGGGTTCTACACGGGGCCTGTGCTGAGTATGAGGGATAGATCCACAGAGCTCAGAGGCCAGCTGACTGGGTGTGGGGGTGCGAGGGTTGGGTGGAAATGGGAAATAACAAGCAAAAGTCACAATACAATGCTCATCCCATGTTTTCCCATTCCTAACTGCTCGCTTTTTAGATCTTATGTCAAAGGTCATCTCAGAACCTATCATTTACTGCTATTGAAAATGTTATTATTTGTTTATTTTTTGTGGCCTACCTCCCCCATAAGAATGATGGCTCCTGTCTACTGCTGTATGCCCAGCATCTAGCATGTGTGTAGTATAGAGTTTGTTAGTTGAACACACCAATAACTATGTTTAGGTCTATTACAAAGGCAGGTCAAGGCGGTATGGGAGCCCCTCGCTCATCTGGGGAGGGGAGATATAATGGGAGCCCTCATGGAAGAGCTAAGCTAGGTCTTGAGGGATGAGTAAGGATATTCTAGAAAAACAAAGGAGGGGAGGCAATTATGTCCAACTAAGGAAAAGCACGGGTGAGAGTAGCGATGTGAAAGCACAGGGGAGCTGCAGGTCATTGAAATAAAAACAAGTACAAGGAAGTGGCAATATTTATTCCAGAAATATTTATTTAATGATTAGTAGCACTGATCACTGTAAGAATAATATTTAGATGGGTGAGGGTACCAGGGAGTCTTTCTGATGAATTTTTAATTCCTCCAATAGCCTGCAAGAACAATACCCATTTTAGAGGTAAGAAAACTGAGGTTAAATAGCTCATCAAGACTCCACCCCTAATAAGGGGCAGAATCAGAGTGCAAACAAAGGTAGTCTGGTTGGTTCCAAAGCCAGTGTTCATTCTATCAATAGCAGCAGCACCAAGGGTAGCAGAGGAGCTGTGTGTGTTCAGGATATATTTCCCTTTAACACAATCAGGAATGAAACATTACAGCTTATGGGCAGCCAAGTGCTTATCCTGTGACTATAAAACAGGGGTCCAATAGAATCTTTAAATTCCAAAACATATACTAAGTAACTTACCTCTCTGTGACTGTAGCCTACCTTTGGGTATTTTTTAATTGTTGTTTATGAGCTATCTGTGAAACCTGTAGAATGGTATAGTCTCAAATTCATTTCCTGCCTCACAATATAGTAGATGTGTGACCTCAGGATGACATTGAGCTTTTTTGAGTCTTGGCTTCCTCTCCTGGACAATGGGGATATTGACTCTATGTCCTGCCTACTTCACAGTGTTGGTTTGAGGCTCAAATGAGATAATACATGTAAGGGACTTTGCACTAAACGAATGTCATCATTTATGTGGTATTTCCTCAAAGCGTTCTACAGTGGTACAGTTGATATAAAATGAAAAAATTTGGAAAGGTTTTAAAAAATAAAAGGCTCTGGGCAAATGAGAGCATTAAATAAGTTCTTAGTCATTATGTCACTGCTAGAGTTCTTAAACTGTCTACTCTCCATCGGTGATCATAAACCTATATAGACTGCACCTGGGATGATTGGGCTGCAAATGTATGTATGATTACTACCTTCATTAGGGGTGTTGACACATTACAATGATATTTATTGAGCCTTAAAAAGGGATAAATTATGCAAGACTAATTCCTAACCCCTGTGCAATTTTAATATACTTTTTAATGTGCTAAGTGCAACTAATAAAGTTCAGTTTTAAGAAGTGATACAAATTAAAAGCTGTAATTCAGCAACTTATATAATGATCAAGGATATACATTAATCCACTAAAAGGTATTTCCATAAGCATTCAGTGACTGAAATACACAAGCACTTAATTCTGTACTATGAAATTCCATTTTTTTTTTATTATTTATGCCTACAACACCTGGTTTTCCTAGGTGGCCTCCCATCCAAGTACTAATCAGGCCTGACCCTGCTTAGCTTCTGAGATCAGACAGGATTGGGCTTGTTCAGGGTGGCGTGGCCACAGACCATGGACCGTGGCTCTACTGGAGCGTGAACCCAGGACCTTCTGTGTGTAAAGCAGACGTGCTAACGCTACACTATGAAACCATGTTCTGAAATTCCATTTCTATGCACTTAATTCTGATTAACAAATTCAATTTCTAGGAATCTACCTTGAAAATACACTACTAATTATATAAAATTACAGACATACAAGTTTATTCATTGGAGCATTGATTGTAATTGCAAAAATAATGGAAACAGCCGTAATGCCCATACATAGGAGAATAGTTAAATAAACTATGCTACGTCTTCACAACCGAACACTATGCAGCTAAAAAAAAAAAAAAAAAAATGGAGGAAGATCACAAGGAACTTCCAAATCATTCAGTGAAGAAAGCAAACTGCAAAAGAGGTTATAAGATGTGCTACCACCAAATAAAAGGGAATACAATAAAAAACATGAATCTGCTTATTTGTAAAAAAGAAACATAAGAAACATAAATTAGAAGCTACAGAGACTATCGGGGGCTAGTGGGAAAGGAGAAGAAAAAAGAGAGCATGTAATTTGGGGGTGGAGTATGAGGAAGGACGAACACTTCTTGAAATATCTTTGGCTATATTTAGCTTTGACTATCTGAACCATAGTAATGTTTTACATATCCCCCCAAACAAAAAAAATAAAATGTGGGGGAACCTGAAGTGGAATACAAACAGTAACAAATGAACTTAATTGTATTATAGATGAACAGGATGAACCTGCCAAATGATATAATCACACTGGATGGGAATTAGGCTGTTTCTGAATACATGATTTGGATTGGATATTGTAAGGTGAAAACTAAAAATACTGTACTCCAGTTAGTAAATCTATTTCTCACAGGGATATTAGTTAGCAATTTAGTAACTACAGTGTGTGTAATCTAGGATTGTAAATACCGAGAGCCAGTCTGTTCACTGTTGGAGAAAGAAGTTACAAATAAAAAAAAAGGGAGAGGCTTATGACGAGCCTAGTGGTACTGAACTGGAATCAGAGGCACCAAAATGAACTCATAATTTTTATACCCACAGATAGATAGATATAGAAATGACTAAGAAATGTGATGTATGTGCATGCACAATTTAGTATACATATATATATATATATATTCCTAGCTTTTTCTGCTGAGAGGGACGAGGTGCAATGACACCCCAGTAGCAATGATCTACTAGACCCCAGATCTTGGTTTCTAAATATCATTCTCCAGTAAAAAGAATCAGAAAAATGATTGATTCCAGGTTTAGAGCAGGGAAAAATACAAGATGAATCTGAAACATCTTGTGATCTCAGAAAAAAGGAAGTACTTAAAAAAGGAATAAGGGAATGTCAAAAGGACACAGGCTCTAGTCAGAAGGAGCTGCCAATGGCCATGGCTGGAATAATTTGAACATCAAATAATGGTAGTATTGGATTATAATTCAGAAAATGGAAGAACAATCCTCAAATGCATATTGACATAAATAAATAATCAGATAAATAAATAGCCAAAAAAGGGCAGCTCTTCCTTACAGAAGAATTCCAATTAATAAGTGAATATGAAATGAGAAAAAGACAAAAAACATCAGGCAAAAATCACGGAAATAACTGTTGCAGGCAAGATCTATCAATGCATGCTAAAATCTGTGGGTGAAAGTTTGAGGAAAAACAGAATAAGGCATGCTACCAAAGATATTGATCAATTTTCAAAAATCATAACTTCACAGTGGAGAGACCCACCAGGCACCACCTTACCCAAACAGTCACGGTTAACATTACCGGTAACAATGCGTAAAGATATCATTTACCACCTGATCACTTTTGCAGTATTCTTGTCAAAATTAATAATCTCAATTTACTCATAAGAAAACATCACAAAAACCCGAATTAAGAAATATTCTACAAGATAATTCACCAGTACTCATCAAAAGGGTCAAGGTAATAGGATATAAGAAAAGAATGAGGCGGTGTTACAGATTGGAGGAGTCTAAGGAGACATGACAACTATATATAAAGTACTATTCTAGACTGGATCCTAGAACAGACAAGGAAATTAGGAAAAAATTGGTGGGATTCATGTAAGATTTGTAGTTTAGTTAATCTTATCCTTTCAGTGTTAATTTCTTAGTTTGATAATTGTTCTATGGTTATATAAGTTGTAATATAATTAGAGGAAGTTGACTACATCCCTACTATTTTCGCAACTTTTCAGTAATTCTAAAATTATTTCAAAACAAAGAGAAAAAGCATGGATAAGCTAATAATAGAGAATGAACTAAGTGAAAGCAGGTATTATTTTCACACTGAAAAATATGATATCTAAATGTTAGAACTAAAAATACATTTTTCTTCATAGGAGGAAGATTAGTCATATGAGTGCATTAACAAGTGACCTGCATGTGTCATTTTGTCCTTTCCAGTTCTATCTTCTGCTATGGATCTATGCATCTGTAATAAAAGCAGAAGAAATGCCCTAGTGCTTGAAAGAATTAGGGTTAAAATTTAATAGCAGGATTAAAATCTTTCATGTAATACTTGGATAAAAGCCATGTGCAAAGCAATTTCTTGGCACGGATACAAAGAGATAAATGAAAAGTGCTCTTTGTGGAAACCACAGAAGCTCCAAAAACAAAGAACTGACACTTTCAGAGACATTTGTTCTGTGATGGTCCCTGTGAGGGCTCCCTCCATCCCGCAGGGACTACAGCAGTGGTTGCTAGCCCTAGCAGTTCAGGAGAATCACAGGTGCCTAGAAAAAGTACGGATGCCCGAGTCCCACCTCTGGAGATTCTGATCCAGGAGAAGCTGTAAAAGTGTCTGTGATCCCAATGTGCAGCCAGAGCTGGAAACCACTGGAACAGAATAACCTACAACTCTGGCAAAGTCAGTCAACTGAAAACAAAAGTATTTTATATTTAAGAATATAAATAACTTATGTGTTCTGACATTGTAAAATAGCTCTGCCTCTTAAACGGTAGTGAATTCTTATATATAACCCAATACTTCTTAATCCCCTTATTTCTAATTTATATCCCTTCCTCCTATTTTATACATTATTATATTCCTCCTATTATATAGTAAACCCCAAAGTGACTACACTCTAAATAATTTTCCAGATTGTCCTTTTTTTGTAAATATTTCTTACTTTATTGCACTTATTTGTACTTCTAATGCAACACTTATTAGAATTTGTTTCATATTAGAAAAACATGCCTGTCTTCCCACTAGACTGTAAAGTCTTCAAAGCTGAGAATGTGAAGAATGCTTTCTAAGGACCCCAGAATCTCTGAAAATCGAGTGTCACTCATTTTTTTTATGGGTTTGATGACTTTTTTGTAAGCATAACATACATGCAGAAAATTGCACAAATACTAAGGGTACTACCTGATGGATATTGACAAAGTTAACCCAGCTGTGTAACAGTATCCAGATAGAAAAATAAAGATAACCAGCATCTCTAAAGCCTCCTCATCCCCCACTCTAGTCCTACTGTTCCCCCAAAAGGATAACCACTATCTTGACTTCCAATCACACAGATTACTATTCTCGTTTTTGAACCTCAAATAAATGGAGTCAACACCCAACACTGTTATTTCTGTGTTTTTTTTTTTTTTTTTTTTTTTGCTGTCCATTATGTTCATGAGATTCATCTATATTGTTATGTGTACCCACAGTTCGTTCATTCTAAATGCTGTAGAGTATTCCATTCTACTGTAGGTGGACATTTGGACTCTCCCACTTTTTGACTACCATGTAAACACTGCTATAAACATTAGCATACCTGTCTTTGTATGGGTGTATGTTTTCATTTCACTTGGGTGAATACCTAGGAGTGGGACTTCTTGGTCATATGGCAAGTGTATATTTAACTTCATAAGGAACTGTCAAAATGTTTTTCAAAGTGGCTGTACCATTTTACATTCTCATCAGTTACATATAAAGGTTCCAGTGTCTCCACATCCTTCCCAATACTTGGTAATGTCTGCCTCTTTGTTTATAGCCATTCTATTAAGTATGAAGTAGTACCTCATTGTGGGTTTTAATTTTCATTTTCCTAAGGACTAATGACATTGTAAATCTTTTCATGGTGTCATAGATTGTGCATTACCTCTATCCTTGCAAGAACTCAGTTAAGTTAATCTGTTAAGTTAAATTGGTGAAGAAGAAAGGCACATAAATAATTTTTCTATCATTAGACTATAGCATAGAATAGCTTTCTAGACAACAGATAATTTTCCATGAAATCTAAATGAAAGTACCAGTCAAATAAACTTAGTCTATCCTTTGGAAACATAAAAAATTAAAGTTCCTTAAAATAACAAAGTAAATTCAGAGGGAAAAAGGTTATAGAAAACTTTCCAAAATGCTCATATATTTGTGGAAATTTCAAAGACTGTAGAGTCTGCTTTATTTAGAAACTCTAAATCTCTGAAAAATCAAGTGAAAAATAAAAGCAATACAAAAATTGTGCAACTATGGTAGATAATGTCAGAGTGAAAACTTTAAATTGTTCTAGAATTTTCAAGATGCTACATGTAGGGGCATTCATTTTACACAACTCTGCCTACTGCATTCAGAATAGCAACACACAAGTACTGTCTGACTCACAAAGGGAGCAAGTTGGCTGTGGCCCTTGACTTTTTGGGGAAGAGGCTCACCTGACCTATACATCCTGAAATGGAAATGCAGCATTATTTATAGGCTGCATCTGCTTTCCTTCCTATAAGATAAATAAGTTGATGGAAAGGCAAAAGTGAAGGATTCTTTTTAAAAGGTTTAATTCATCAAGAGCAAGGATACATATTTTCTTTCCTTTATCCTTTCCTATTTATTTATTTTAATAGAGAAAATACACAAATATGATTGGGTAGATAGGCATTATTTCTGAATAGGTGACTTCCAAAAATGTCATGAACAAGGAGGTGTATTTAGAATTAACCTTCACTTGATGGAAATCTAATCTACTGCTCCGGTTTTCAGTGGTGCTGTGTTTGGTGGTGATCAATTCTTTGAGTGGAATGTTAGGTTCCCCTGACAATCTCCTTAATAAAGTTTAGAATTCAAAATGAGGAAGGAAAAAAAGTCTTACTGCTCTAACATTAGCTGAGAACCTAAAGTTGCTGGTTCAATGATTCTTTTTCATTCCAGCCTGCATAAATACATATATTACTTATTAAAGAATTACGCATCCTTTTCAAAATCCTGACATATTAGATTTTCTCACTTTATGAGAAGTGAATTCTGGGCTTAAATATGTTGGTTCATGGATATGGAGAGGTACATTAGTGTCTCTCATATATCTGCCTTGTCCACCTTTCTGAACTGAAATTTCCAGACCACCATAAAGACAGCATGTTTCAAGGAAGTGTCAGTTACAACTATTTATCTGACCCAGTGTGCAGCAGAGTACGATTTGATTTCAAAGACTACCACTTAAGAAAACACCAAGATTGGTGACAACATATGTTGTTATCAGACTGTCCAATAAACGTTGTAAAAGTATCTTGATACTGAAAGGAAAGAAAACAGGAAAAGGGAAGAACATGTGAGGATATCAGTAGAGAGAATATATTATCTCTTCTTTCTTTCAACAAATACTGAGCACCTTTATGCACCATAGAATGTTTTAAGAGCTGGAAATAAAAAGATCAAATCCCTGCCCTCATGGAACTTCTATTATGAATACAAATAAATAATTAGAATATGTAATTTTTTTGGGTGGCTATAATGCTTTGGAGGGGGAAAAAAAAAGCAGGAACCAGAGGTGAGAATGCTACATATTTTAATTAAGGTGGACAGGAAGGCCTGACAGAAAATGTGACATTTGAACAAAGATCTGAAGGGGCTGAGGAGCAACCCAGACATATATATATGGGGAAAGCGTTCTGTGCAGAGAGAACGTAGTGCCAAGACCAGGAGGGAAGAGGTTGCTGGCTTGTTCTGAAGGAGCAAAGGAACGAGATGGCAAGTAGTGGATTTGTAATCAGGGGATTAATGGAAAAGTGGGTGGACAAAATGATCTCACACGTCAATTTAACCACACTGTATGGGAGTCCATTGGAGATTTTGAGGTAGAAGAGTGTTATGATCTAACTTAAGTTTTTAAAAGACTTCTTGGCTTCTGGGTTGAGAACAGGCTGTAACGAGGCAAGAACAAAAGCAGGGAGACCAATATGGAGGCCACTGCAATTATCCAAACAAGCGATAGTGGCTTTGTACAGGGCTGTATAATAAAGATGGAGAGAAGGAGCTGAATTATGGATAGATTTTAAAGATAGGAACAACAGTACTTGTTGATAAACTGGATGTGGAGCAAGAGAAAGAGAAGAGTCAAAGGACGTCAAGAGAGAAGAAATTTTTTTTGGCACTTAGCTTTGAAAGAAATTTCCTACATGAGATTTTACATGGCTGCTCTTGTGTCCTTGGGTGTCTAAGTGTCCTTGTACTTAGGAATATATTGGTTTCTTCTATTGGATATAAATTCCACTGAGAGGGGCAAAGACTACCTCTTTTCATCTTTATATCATCATTGTCTAGCATAGAGCCTTTATTTGTTAGTATTCAATATATATTCATTTAAATATGTGTATCTTAGATATCATGATTATAAGCACTTTGTGAAAAAGTACTCAGAAAGAGGTCCTTTTTGTATTCTCTAGAGTTCACAATCATTCTTTTATTCCAAAATATGTATTGAATAGCAACAGCATGTCAGTAACTGTGATGACTGAAGGTATCTTTGGATATTATAAATATGTATTTTCCTTATATGTTTTTTGATTTAAAAATTCTAACATTAGGCATGTTTTATTTTTATAAAGGATTAAAAAGACATTTTTTAAAAAGATGCTACTGGACAGATCACTTAATTATACCAGAGAAAAATGAAGAACTTGACATTTCCTGCAGTGTGTGGTTTCTGTCTAACCTAGTGCTTCTCTAGGCAAACACAAACATTTACAGTTGTCAAAATTCAATACCCAAAGTCATTTGAAATCATGTAAAAAGCAGCGCAAGCTTTTTGCAAACTAAATCTAAACACACAGAGAGTTGAGCTATTATTCTTCTCTAACTGTAACCAGAGCAGTTTTAACTGTGGGGCTATTGTCTGGAGCATAGATTAATTTAGATATTGAAAATAATTTCTGGTTATGGACATTTCTGCCATAAGAAGAGCAAAGGCAATAAAAACATTAAAATAAAAATATTTGTTAGAGATTTTTAAAGGTTAGTGGAAAATCAGATTAAAATTTAGAGAACACTGAAGTTTCTATATTCTTTTCATTTTCGAGGGAGAAGGGAAAGTCCCAGTTCTGGGTTCTCTCACCTCAAAGCTTGAACTATGCACATGGGTGTAAGTGCTCTGCTGTGCACACAGACACAGACATGGCTTATAAACACACTTTTTATTCCTAGGCCCTAACCTACAGGCAGACTGATGTTGAAGTTAATGAAGGTTAAGCTTCAGGGTCCATCATTTACATTTACAGGCCCTTTACAAGGGCCTGGGTTCTAGAAAAGTACTCACAAGGTAATATATTTTTATAAAATTTGTAAAAGTAAGATACTTTTATTTATTTTTTTCTTAAAGAGAGACAACAAATTATATAAATTTCAGGCCCTGAAAAATCCTGAATTTGTCCCTGACCCAACCCAGAATATTCTGATGCAGTGGCTTTGGAGATGGATACCAGGAGGCTGTATCCCTCCCTCCCTTCCTCCTTTCCTTCCTTCCTTGCTTCCTTGCTTCCTTTCCTTTTCTTTTCTTTTAATGCCACCAAATGATTTTGATACAGCGCCAGGTTTGAAAATCACTGACAAAAAACTGCAGACTGATCAGTTTAATGAGTCTCTGACATCTAGGTAGTATTTCTTTCTGGAGCTTTGCCACTATTGATTGGGATATAAACCATATAACACTATGTAGTTTGGAAAAAGCAGACAATTGGCAACAGCCACTTCCACACAGCAGGGATGAATCACATAACCCTCTGTGCTGAGTAATTAGCTATCCATTTGTACATACTGGCGGGAGTGATATAGTTCTTTTCAACAAGGAAGGAAGGGAATTTGGACATAACATTAACAGTTGTTAATACCAAGCAAATAGAGTAAATTGGATTTATTAAAGAGAGTATGTGTGTGGATTTTTTCCCCCTAAGAGTTAATGCAATTTGTCTAGCTTTCTAATTATAGCTGGGACAAAAAATGGCTGAACCCAAAGACCTCTCACGGTATCTAATAAACTTTTACTTATAGGCAGAACATTTCTTGGGTTGGAGAATGACAAATAATTTACTAAGCTTTTTCCAAAAGATAGCTAAAGGTGTTTCACCTATATCTAGCTGATGAATTAGCTTTAGCTAATAATCAGTGTCATGAGACAGGGAAGAAGCAGCCTGTAATTACTTTGAAAGGAATGAAGGAACAGATCTGATAAAGAAACTAAATCGGCTAATTCCTCCAGGGGCATACTGAGTGGGAGAGAAGCCGCCTTTATTGCAAGTTTAAAGTAAGGCAAAGATAGGAGACATCAGTAGTTTTTACCTCCCCAGCATCCTTTCCTACTTTTTGGTAACAAACCCTCAATTTTCCTTGCCATAAGTGCAGAGAGACTAATCAGAGGTTCCTGCCCTTCCTCTGGCTGTAGGTGGGCATGTGACCCAAACCTGACTAAGCATACTCTCTGGCAGATATCTGAATTCTGCTTGGAATGACTTAAGAAAACAAACAAACATCTTATGACAACTCATCCTGGTGGAGGTTCCCCAAAGAGATTCTCATTATTCCCAGCTACCTAGAGATTCCATGTTCTTGTCTTTCCCAAGGTCTACTATATTTAGTTTTGAATTTGATTCTGGGAGTTATCCCATTTTCTTCCAATAATTTCTTTGCTTTTGTTCTTAGCTTTGTTTCTCTTAAAGAAGCCTCTGTTGGTTTCTGTAACTTGCAACCAAAGAATCTCAACTGAAAACTATGCACATGACAACTCAGCACATGACAACTTAGTTATTTTCTATGACAACATGAAAACTCAAAGGAATTCTCAATAATGCCCAGCTGAAAGAATCACACCAACAGAAAATATGAATATAGCTCAGTTAACAAACATTTGTTTTGCTGGTAGATATTATTGAAATAACTATACTCAGTACTTTAGCAATCAAATTAAAACAATTTTATTCAGTTCCCTGATGTCTTTTAAAATTTTTCAAGCAATGACTCTATTGATTGTGTGAAAATGGCACAACTTATTATAAAAATTAAATCAATAAAGTATAAGAAAGCTTTAAAATTATCCCAAATCTCACCATCCAGAAATAGTACCTTTAACATTTGGTAAGCATTCTTACAGCACCTTCTGCATAGAGATAGAGCAAAAGAAAGATAAAAGTAATTTCAGAAATCTTATAATTTTACATGCTTTTAAAAAGTATTTAATTTACTTTTGAGTTTAACCAAAATAAAGAAATTGATTTGAAACTAAAAGAATTGTTGATCTTCAGTTAAATATTTCTTCACCATAAAAGATAATAATTCTTAAAAGAGTTTACATAAATTAAGAGAAAATTTTATGAAAACCTTTAAGAATTTAAAAAATTCTACACTTTAACCTCAGACAGAATCTACCGACTCTCTTCTAGGAAAAATGAGAAAACTGGCAGGCATTTCTTCCTTTTCCTTCCTCCTCTCATATTTGTTAGCTATATTATTATTTTCACATTGTTGGGTTTTAATGTTTTTATCTGCTTTTGTAATCACAATTCTCATGGTTGTTTTGCTCTGGTCCTATATTAAATGGGTTAAAAGCATGAGTCTCTTCACAGTTTTTTTTTTCACTCCTGAGATCTTTTTTTCAATTAATTTCTTAGGTGGCTAGATACCATCTTCAAGTAGATTTTTTTTTTAAAGAATTTCAACATATATTCCCTAAGTTCTTGAATGCTTGAGAAAGACTGTTAATCTAATGTTTAAGAAACAATGTGGCTAAGTATTAAATTTTAGGGTCATCCTTTTTACCTTCGGAGCTGTATAGACAGGTATTTCAGTTTTGCCACTGAGAAACATTAAGTCCAATCTGATTTCTTTCCTTTTATGTGTTACTTTTAATGTCTGGAACACATGATTCTTCCTTTATCTCTTAGGATCAATATCTTTATCAGGACATGTCTTGATTTTTCTGTAGTGATTTATCTTCCTAGAATTTGGCAGACCCTTTTGATTTTTGTAGATTAAAAACTCTTTGGAAACAGGGCCTATGTGTTTCATTCTTGTTCTGATAGCCTCACTTCCCCCCACCTCTAGCCCTGCAAATGATGCACTCAAATAAAATATTAAGCATAGATGTCTTAAATGATCCTATGTTCCTTTCAAATCCTTCTTCTTTGATTGCAGTTGGTTATCTGTGGGGCATATGGAGAGATGAATAATGAGCTAAAGCTGTCCACAGGAACTACTTGGCAATCTGTCCAGTACTCCCCACAAATCTGTTATTTCTTTTATCCTGACACACTCGTCCTCTCCGATTTCTGTGTTCGAGATGTTACATATTGCTAATAACAAAACTGTTTGGGTCATTTTGTGTTGTATTCTGGCACGTTCTGCTTCTCTCCCTCTTTCACCCACTTGTCTCCCCATTCTGAAGCTGGAGGTAGATGATCGAGATAGCACATCCATGTGGTTTCCCTTTTAGTGACCTCTTCCCCAGTATTTTTGGAATGTGAAATTGGGACTCCATGTGGACATTCCGCCTCTTCAGGGGCATGGAGATTCATGGCACCAATCGAAGAACTGCTGGATGTGCATTTCTGAATAGGCATGCCCATTTCATGTTTACCAGTAGTATCCCCCAATATTTTTTTAAAAGAATTAATGAAGTTAGAGTCAACAACATTGAAAAAAATAACAAATTATGTAGTGAATTTTTGAGGTGTAGGCTAAATGGACTAATATTTATTGTATGATTACCACACGCAAAATAACAAAGAGGATAAAAAGATGAATAAAAGAAAGTCCTGGATCTTGCTTTCAGTGTGGTTAGGCAGAATAAATAAAATAGAAGATATTTGGGTGGTGAACATACAGTGTAATATATAGATAATGTATTATAGAATTGTACACTTGAAACCCATATAATTTTATTAACCAATGTCACTCCAATAAATTTAATAAAATTGGAAAAAATAGTTGGGCAGTGTATAAAATCCTAGGTTGAAAACCAGTTCTCCATAGTTTTGAAGGCATTGCTTCATTGTCTTTCAGCTTCCTATACTTCTTCCCCTCCACCCAGTTTTATTGAGATACTTGACATAGAACATTGTGTAAGCTTAAGGTATACAATGTGTTGACCTGATGTACTTATATATTGCAAAATGATTACCACCTATATTGCTTTTAAGAGATTTGGAGCTATTCTTATTTCTGATCTGTAACATGGATCCTGTCTTCTTTCTTGGGTAACTTTTAGAATTTCTTTTTCATTCTTGGAAATCTAAAATTTCCTGATGCTATACTTTCATGTAGATCAGTTTTCACACATGGTGCTGGGCATTTGGTGGACACATGGTGCTGGGTATTCAATCTTTCACAGAAGCCTATTCTTTCTCAAGGATGTTCTTCTTGTTTCAGAGAATAGTACTTAGGGTTTTTGATATTTTCTTCTGCTGTCTGCAGTGCCTCTGTCTCCTCATAGCCTCATTTTTCAGTTTGTTTTCATATCTCTCTTTGGTGTTGTAAGGTTTTCTCAAATGTCTCCTTTCTCAAATGGTCACTTAAAGATCATTGCCCATATCATTTGGTGTTTCTAGAGCATCTGATGCCTCTGAGAGCTGAGCCTTGCAGGGGTTCTGCTGGCCAACAAGCATACCTGTCATGGAGGGAGTTCCTCTCTGAAAGCACTTAGGTTATGAGTTCCTCTGCTTTGTTAAAATGGCACTCTTCCTTCTGATTTCTAAAAACGTGTTGACATCTCTCATCCTTTCTTAACTCTTTTCCTATTCTCTTGTCCTTAAAAAATCCCTTTAAATGTCATTTTGGCAAGATTTTAGGAAGGAGAGAAGATTAAATGCATGTGGTCTATCAGCCATTTCAACTGGGAAGAAAGGCAATGGGAAATCTCTGGTCTTTCCCAATTGTTCCAGTTTTAGGTATTCATTAAAAATTGCTTCCTTTGGGCTTGAATAAAATATATAATTAAAAGAAAGGTCAGTGTCTTTAAATGTGTATGTGTTACATACTCAGCCTGTTAAAAGCAAAATCAAAGGCAGAGTTAAAGCAGGACAACTTGGCATTAAGGGTGAGCAGTATATCCTGGAAAATGTAAGTAAACCTAATAATTAAATGATAATATTATTTTAGTTATTCCTGGTTCCTCTACTATTACTCTGCTCTAAACTTAGGTTAATCCATATGGGTGAACACATTATTTAAAAAACTGTTAGGATGTACTTTAACTATTTTATCAACTGGAATACTGTATTTACCATTAAGAAAATAATATTTGAAGTTAAATCCCAGATACTTGAAAATTCTCCATATATTCTCAAGGAACAGTTTCTACAATTTGAATTTTTCTGTCAAACATATTTAAAACTTTTTCTGATTTTACCAATACCTTAATACACTAAATATTTTTATTTCAAGATATTTAAAAACAAACAAGTAAATATTTGGCATTTTATACAAAATGATATTTTTAGTAATGAGGCTATTTTTACTAAGACAGGTGTATTAATATGACTTGATTTAGTGTGTCGTTTAGTAAGAGAATTCAACTCAGTTTAATTGTAGCAAATCTTGATGAAATAGCATTGTGCTTCCATTTACTTCATTCCATCATCTATCCACGATGTATGTAATAGTCATTTAATTCAGCCAACTGTTTTCTAGGTCCAGAGAGAGATGTCTTTAAGAAAACAGACTATGATTGACAGTTCCCTCAAATGAGTAATATCACAAATATTTATACATACAGTAATAAACAAACTATTATTAGTTTAAGAAATGCAATGTAGCCTCAATAGTAGCTTTGAAAGTTAAAATGCATTATTTAAACATTTTAGTTCTCTGGAATTTTACGTTTTCAACAAAAATAAACTCTTCCAACTAAAGAATATGCAGTTCTCTATTAATTATCACAGTTCATTTTTTTAGATATGTATGCAGCATACGGTAACCACTACGTGCTTAAAAAGTATTTGTGTGCACTAAATACATTTGGAGCACACATCAAGAGATGAAAGATTTTAAATAAAATTATATCCCCCACGGGGCTTGTAGTTAAGTCCCATGTATTTACTGAAGTTTCTTATAAAATCTACTGAATTTCAGGTGATAATCTCTTTTTTAGGTGAACCCAAAAAAGCAGAAAGTTGTGCCCATAGAGGAGAACTACCAAAGTATAAAGTAATTAATTTCCAACACATATTTATTAGACGCTAAATAGAGTAAGCCTCTCCAAAGACAGTATTTCATCTCAGGGGATTAGATTTGCAAAGCTACTGTCCTCTCATAATGAAAGGCTTATCAACTGCAAAATATTTTCAATCATTATTCTCAGAATATATTATCATATCCATGAACATAAGACTGTAATAAAGCATGTTACTGTATATTTTAATTACTTTTATAAGATTCACATAGTATCTATAACTATTCTTCAGTATATTATGAATTTTATTAACCTAGATAAAGTGCTGTCTCTTTTATTTGGTATTGTGGAAAGAAGGAATTCCATTTAAGTCACATAAACAGGTAGTAGAAGCTTATTCCTTTAGAGTAGGTTAATTAATGTGAGGCTGCCATTTTTGTGAGTCAAAACCTATTAAATATTGGCAATTTAATATGATCAATGTATACATCAAAAGTTTTTTATATTAACTATTTCAGATAGAAATAATTCTGGAAAGTTTTACATACTTTTTTATCTTTTTAAAATAGCATTTACTAGACAGAATCAAGCATTTCCTTGATTATTATGATTTTATTCCACTGTAATAAGAAGCTGTGCTCAGAACTATAGAGGGGCTCTTTACTAAGCCTAAATGCTTAAAAGGCCATTTAGGTAAAGTAAATGAGAAAGTTGCTTTATTATATTATTTTGACACAGACATACTTTATTTGCATATTACACACAGAAATATTTTTCTCTTCCATAAAACATGCACTTCCTCCCTTTACTTCTACAGCATTCAGCCCACTAAGCTTGCCTTCCTGTTCCTCGCTTTTGATGGAGACTCAGATGCAACAGATATTTTGTTCAGTTTCTTCTAGGCTAGATTGTTAAGAAAATATATGAAGATAAATGGCAACCAACACTAAGCCTCTATGTTAGGAAGACAAAAGGGATTGCAAATATTAAAATGCCCTCCCTAAAAGTAAGGGCTGTGGCAAACTGGATACCACACACACTGCAGTCAATTGAAACTCCCAAGAACAAATGCCTTTTAGGAATGTAGATTCAGTGCTGCCAGATCTTCAATTCTTCACGAGACTTAAAAGAACTTTTAAAAAAAAATGTGAACCATCTAAACCTAAGTGTTAGTAACAACAACAAATAAACCCAAACAAAAACATTATGTAGATCAACATAATGAGAGATAAACAAAACATGTTTGTGAGATGAATATGGCCCATGAAGCACTTGTTTAGAATCTCTACTCTAACTGTTCTCACAATATGCTGTGTAGTTTTAAGTCTTTCTATGTCTCTCTCTTCCCTGTCGTCATAGCTATTTTTCAGCAGCTCCTAAGGTTGTTGGACAGCTTGAGAAATCGAATAATCTTGGTTGTCACAACAGTATATAAAGTTAGAATGAATGAGTTCTGCAAGAGTAAAGGACAAGAGGTTTCTTTGAAAATATTTTAATTTACTGATTCCAACGTGATAGCACAGGGTGGACTTTAAAGAAATGTTTATTATTGGAACAGTACTGATGCAACTAAGAGTGTCAGAGGGACAGGCAAAAAGAGCACGTGCCATGCTTTATTATCCTATCACAGTATCCCCTTTTAAGGTTAGGAGTAGTGAGGAAAATCATTAATACTGCAAGGTTTCAAAAAGCTAAGTTAGAATTATCCTTCAGTATTTAAGCAAAGCATGGGTATCTCCAAGGCTGTATTCTGCCTTCCATAAAGCAAAGCAGCTATCTGAAGAGATGCACTCTCGGAGATCAACTAAAAATATCTTTTTGTAACTTCTTCTCATTGCCTTTATTTTTTAAAAGTTCTTATTATGGAAATTTAAAAACAAAGGCACAAAGATTTTTATGCATGTACTTCATAGTATCAATTTTAATTGCACAAGTTTTTTTTTTTTAATAACTTGCATGCTTTTGGTTTGTGTTCAGTTGAAGTTGGTTGATAATTGATCTCCAGACAATTCAAATTTTACTGTAGTTTGTAAAATAAAAATCATCATTCATGGCATTGACTAAATAAAAAGTGACGAGAACAGAAATTTTGTGTTTTATCTCAGTAATCTATGAGACTAAAAAACTTTCCTTGTGTATTTTATCAACTTCTATATATAAAAATGAAAACCATTAAGTCATTTTGATTTGTCTTTGTGATTGTACTTAATTTGTACTCTAAGCGTAAACAAAAAGATTTAGGCAACATACTTCTGGAAAGTATTTCATATTTCACATACCCTATAGTGTGACATTTCCCCTTACATTTATTTCTTTACTTTAGATTTTCAATTTAAGTAATTTTAGCTTTCCTTGAAATTTATACAAGAAACTATCATTGAAAATAGTTAATTAAGGTATATTTATAGTGGTAGTATAGTCAATCATATAGTAATTATTGAATATTTATTTTTGAGCACCTTCAAGGTACTCTAAATACAGTATGTCATCCTCACTAAATCACTACACAGTATTAGGTTGAACTAAATGAAATTTCTGTTTTCGTAGACTGAATATCAACAATTTTAAGTGGCTTAACCTAGTAAGTAATATTAGCATAAGCCTTATGTTACAGAAGAGAAATCTGAGCAGATGGAGATGGAACAACCTATTCAAGGTCATGTTAACAACGAAGCTAGGATTCACACTCAGGTCTACTTGGTCCCAAAATTGTATTCTTATATTAAAGAGCTATGGTGGGGGCATCTGATGATAGTGAAGACAGAATAAAAGGAAATAGGTGGAAAAGAGTCCCTTAACTATAAGAGGTGTACACTTGCTTGGGGAGAAAATATCAAAATTAACTGGGAAAAAAAGAAACCGTCATACCACAAAGTGCAAAATGGTGGAACATTTGCTTTCACACCATGATTTGAGCTTTATTGTTGCAAACTCAGAAGCACTTTTTCTCTACTTTTCTTCATTTCCCAGAATTATTTTTGGGGGGCCATCAGGGCACCATGTTGCGAGTTGGCAGGAGGGAAGCCTTGGTCAGTCATATGATCCAAGGACTACAAAACGGCTTTCTCTAATACATCTATAACCCCATATCTATAAGAATAACATTTTGACTTTGATATCGGTATAATTCATGAAATAAATGAATGTACTTCTAAAACATTAGTGACTCTAAGCCTAAGCCCCTTCTCCAGAGTTTTGCACTGCATTTTTGCATCTAGGGCTTCACCTAGATGCTCCAGAGTTGTTCAAAGGCAATACGTCTAAAAATAAACTCACCATTCTTGACTTTTACTCTTCCTATTCCCTGTCAGGTGCTGGCACCGAGTTGCCCAGATCAGAGCCAGGAGAGTCGCCCTTTACTCTCCCTTTTCCCAGGCATGCATAGTCAGTCAGGAATTTACTATTGAGTCTGTCTCCTAAACAGCTCTTTAATTTATCCCAATTTCTCCATCCCCACTGTGTCTGCTCTAATTTGGATCCTCATCAACTCTTGCTGACCAGTGACCCAGTCCAAATGGTTTTCTTGCATCCAGTCTAGGATCTAGCCTTCAAAGAAAAGAACCTTTCTGATATGTTCACTTTAGTCATATCAAGTATATCCAAAAGATGAAAAAACACCTTTCTTTACTTACATAGCTGTTTTGTCAGGTAAGTAACATCCACTGACAACAAGATTGTGCCTAAACATTTAGGTTCTTAATGGAATGTTTATTCATAACAATAATTAAAAATAATAACAAAAATCAAACAATAGTATATCTGCCCTAAATAAAATCATTAAAGGATCAAAGATATAAAACAATAACAACAACTTCAATGCTTATGTGTTAGCACTCTGAGAAAATATAACTTTTGCTGAATTGCTATTAGACTTTTTACTCTAGGAGCAACATTCCAGCAGATTGCTAAAGAACCCTGAATTCTGCTGAAGTACCAGAGGTGGAGCCAAAGGAGGAGGAGGAGGGCGAAGGAGAGAAACAGAGGGAAGAAGAAAGAGAAATCTCAAATTAAGTTGGATTCCTGGTTTTCCACTTCGAACTCAGATCTTCTCAACTCTTTTTTTTTTTTTTTTTTTGGCTAAATGTGTGAGTGGTGGCTCTTCATAAAATGCAGCTTTTAACTAAACAATAACACAAAACAAATCCCTCTTTCATAAATATAAATATAAAACTGTCTATTCTGTGTCTTCTTAAAGATTTTCTGTTTACAAAATAATATATTTCTAAAGGGACCTTATCCCAAAGATTTCATCCAACATTACTCTGATCAATTCTTTTTGCTTTGATTTCTTACATAAGCTACTTCTGATTATTGAGTAAGTAAGTACCTTTAAAACAAGGTGAGTGGAATATCTCCTCAGACTCCTATGTTAATATTTGTTTACTATTTGTGCAATAATGTATACCTAGTACTTAGCATATACTGCAAAAATGGGACATTAACATACATCAAATACACACAACTGCAGACATTTGTAGTTAAATACAGCCAGTAACAGGTAAACCTGAACATACAATCACAATGTGTGTGTATGTGCATGCATGCATGTGTGTGTGTGTGGTGTATGTGTGTGTGTATGTACCCTCCCTATATATCTAGATAAGGCTATAACTCACTGACACTAAGAGATCATTTTCAAGCCTTTGTCCATCTGGAATTATTTTCATAATGGAATTTCATATCATACTTTTGGGGTGGAGACTTGCCTTTTAATAAATTCTATATGTTTCATATTTTCTCTGCGCCTTACCTGCCCCAGGCAGCTGCAGCCTCCCCTGGTAATTTGTGAGTCTACCTTTGTGCCTCTGGGCAACATTTCTTGAGAATGAAGTATGAGACTGCAGTCAAGTTCAGCAGGAATATAAAAGCATGACCCCATTGGGAACCAAACTGATATTATGCCCAAATGAAACGAAAAGGAAGAGAGGCACATTGCACATCTAGCATGTACCTTTCTTTTTTCTCAGGGAGTTTAGCAAATCTGGTAAATTCTCTACATCCAAATGTACATTTTGACCTTTTCTTGGAAACTAGATGACAAGCCAGTCAAACAATGAGAATAATTTCTATTAATACAGATTTTTTGAAGCATGTTCCTTAAACATCACAGGTATTCAAGATATGCTATCTTTAGTGAGTGCATGCTAAATGTAAATAAAATATATCCAGAATTTATTACTTTAAGCTTAATATACTAACGCAAACTATTTTAAATAAAAGTAAAATGAAAGATAAAGCAATATAGCTTCCACCAAAGAGACTACAAATAACATGATAATAATGAAAGGAGTGACAATTTATGAATATATGCCATCTGGTAACATCATGTTAAGTGCTTTTATAGACATTTATTCAATTAATTACCACCCCATTCTTGTGATATAGATGCTGACTGTATCTACAAATGAGGAGGCTACATTTCAAATGAGGGCGAACAACTTAAGGACCACAGTTAATAAGAGGTGGTGACATGGTCTGGAGCCCGTCTGGTTACTGTCCCAGATTCCAACATCTCACCTCATACCAACAGCTCATTTGATACAACTCATAAAGGAAAGAAAGCAAAAGGACTTGGTGGGGAGAACTTGTCTAGGAACATGGTTAATAAATGTGAATTGTCATGAAGAGTGAACTAAAGCAACCAAAGAGAATCAAAAGCAGCAGAGTAAAATAACCTTTCATTTAAAAAGTCTGAATAAGACAAATAAACTACACAGACATAAACAGTTGCAATTTTAGGTAGCTTATAATACTACCATTACATTAATTTAATTTTCTTTCAATTAGGCTTATCTCTACAGTAGTTTACAGTTTTCTGCACGGAAAGCAGTGTGATACTAGAATGCAAGGGCAGACATTTCCTAGTCAGACTTAGAAATATAGTCAATTTTTGAATCACAATTAATATCTTGGTAAAATAGATAAAACTCCCATGACATGTACATTAATTCACTGATGAATGGAGCAAAATATTAGTAGTTAATTTGCACCTTCCTATCTATTGTCCTCTACCTCTCCTTGACCATATCATCCATTTACACTTCACACATTTACCTTGTAAAGATCTATGAAGTGTGACTACAGTCTAATGAATAAGGAATAGTTTCAAAAGATGACTAATCTGAAGGCAGTAACAGTGATCTAAATAGGGAAATTCTAGTATGTTGGTTAAAAATCAGTCACATTATATTAAAGGCGCCCTTTGTGCATTGCTACTGAGCAATTGCATATGCAATAGCCACAATACATACATACAAGCTCAGTACTAAACATCTGTGTAATCTCAGCACAGTGCCCAGCTCGGGATAGCTATAAACAAATCTCTCTTTAAAGCAAAGCAAAACAAGAAATAGAATTAACCAAGCAAATAAATAACCAACAGGATTCTATTTGGTATCATCTACACCTAGTAATATGGTAATTCTCATGTTTTGGTTATTTAATCATAGTTAGATTTGCTAATTTCACCAAAATGCAAATATCACCTCTGCACACAGAGAAATCCATTCATTTATTCAACAAATGATTATAAGTTTCTACTAAATTCCAGGCACAATTCTTAGGCATTGGAATATGAAAGGATGGATTGGGTGGGAGACAGATTAAAAAATATATATTTTAAAGCCAAAAATGTCCATATATTCAAATTTAAGGAACCGGGACCCCATTCGAGAAAACACTATATATATATATATATATATATATATATATATATATATATATATATATATGCATACACATACACACATATATATACACACATATAAATATGTATACACACATATATATGCGTGTGTGTGTGTGTGTGTGTATATGAACTTAAATATGTGACCAAAAATCTGTATACAATCAATCAAACCTGTATACAATCAATTCCCTATAAAGAGTTGTGGGTTCAAAGATAGGGAAAATCCTATGTGTGCTGGAGTAGTGAGCAAAGACTTCAAGTGGGCTGTGAGCTGGGCCGTGAAGAGAGAAGGGCTGAGAAGTCATGAGTGGGCATTCTACAGAGGAGATAAAGGACGCAAAGGCACTGGGGTGGGAACACACGTGGTAGAATGGAGTTCGACAAGCATATCAGTGAGGATATTAATCTATGGAGAGAAACGGTGGGCATCAAGGTGGTAAATGTAGATTGGGGGGTATTCTTAGGAGGGTCTTAAATGCTGGTTTGGGAAGTTGAACTGTATTGAAAGCCCCCAAAAGCCTTATACTTATGAATCTGGAACAGTGATTTCCTTCTGAAATGATTCTTTCTGCTGTGCCAATACACACTTTTGCTGGCTGCAGAATAGCAAGTGGCCACAGTGATAGATTCTGCCCCTATGTTGATTATGACTAAAAAAACCTGTGATGATCTCACTTGCATATTTAAATGAACGTAAATAGATGTTTAGAGCAATCTATGAGATTCTGGGAGGAAAATGACAAAATTAACAGAATTCTATACTATGAATCAGTGTATATTGTGTATAAACACAGTGAAGGGAATATTTTTAGTCAGGCCATTTGAAGACTCATTATTAACTCTAAGTGGATCCTAAGTACAACAGAAAGAACAATTGCACTAAATGTGCATGGAAAGAACCAAAATTTGTGCACAGTACCTCAAGATTGTCAAATCAGTTACAAATAATGATACCTACTGTATATAAACAATGTATATTGCTCAGTGACTACATATAACTTATATATTCTTTAGATTAACAGAACTTCAAACCATAATTAACTGCCTTACTTAATAAGCACACGAAACTTAAGCAAGGTGGTTGAACGAATTTGTCTTCAAAATCCTTAAGCAACAATGTAATTGATGGAAATACAAAAAAGAGCTATTAGTTCTACAGGCCTTTGAAACATTTTCCCTCAAAACTAAAATATTTCTCTATCCTATCCTGCATCATAAGTTTAAGTAGCAAAATCTTACTCTTCTCGCTAATTAAGGCCTTTCTGCCTCAGGGATTGTTCAAGAAAATATAATATAAATGGCAGCATCTCTTTCCTACTCTCACAGAATGAATTCTGAGACTTAAAATATAAGGCTTGAACGCAGAGTTAAGAGTGGTGAGTGGAAGGGCTGCAAACAGAGATGGCGAAGGCTGTTAAAGGTAACAGATGTTAACACAGCTTCCCTGCTTCGAATTCAGCAAGCTTCAAGTTCAAGGCACTGGGACCCAACCAGAGCTGTCCTCTGCTTCAAGGAGTTTAAAATTTTAGGGGTAAAAGTCAACCTTGAGGAAGTTAAATATATATATGTATATGTACATATATATTTATATTTACCATACTATTATTGATGCTAAATGGCATAAAGTATAGGATATATATTGGTTCCATAAGGAATCTGCTTCTTTAGAAAAGTAAAATCACTAAATTATTTTGGAGAGCTACATACACTGAATTAAAGTGACCTCACCATAAACCATTCATAGAAATGCAGTTCAGAATCTCCAAAGTCATTTGCTTCCAGTAAGGAATGGGTATTGTGAGGAGAGGATAACCAGAGTGGGTGAAGGCCTAGCCATGGGGGCTGAGGGGACTAACTATTCAAAGAATTCAAGAAAAGAACCGTTAAAGGAAGAAAGAAATAATGGAATTGGGCCTGACCTTTTTGAAAACTAAGAAGCAAATGAAATATATTAAAAATCTTACATTCTTAAAGACTTACTCAGTGACAAATTACAAGTAAAATACTAGGACTTTCACTTTACAGATTAAAAAGCTGACACAGAATTCTAAAGCTAATTGTTTCAGTCTTCAAAAGTGCAAAATGAGAAACAGCGTGGTGTAGTAGAGAGAGTTCTACTAAAGAGGGTCCATTTGAAACCCTCAGCAGGTATCAGACTGGATGGTGCAATGGTGTGAGTGTCCGTTAAAGCCAGGAACAAGCCAGAGGTGTCTGACATGCCTAGCATCCAGGGTATTCACGGTCCTAGCTAACGGCAATAAAACACGAAGAAGAAATATGAGCCATAAAAATTGGGAGGAGACAAAATGATCAGAATTTTCAAAGGACATGATGTGTCCTTAAAAAAAAAAAATTAAAGATTCAAACTGACAAATTATCAAAAATATTAATGAAAATTTAGTAAGTGTGCCAGTTATTGGATCCATAAAACCAACTGCATTCCAATATAGTAACAAAAATCAGAATTTAAAAGAGAAGGATGTTCCCACTTAAAATAGTAACACACAACAAAATAATGTTATATAGAAATAAACCGAACAAAACATGAAATGGTTTTCTGGAGAAAATAATAAAACTTTATTAAAGGACATAAAAGAAGGCCAGAGGTAGGGAGGTATATCTAATTTATGGATGGGAAAATTTAATGCTGTAACTATGTCCTTTTTCTTCAGAAAAATCTATACATTTAGTGAAATCCCCCAAAATGCCAACATGGTTTTATAAAAATAAATTAAGAAATTGATTGTAAAATTAACATGGAAGACTACTGTGTAAGAATAATGAAAGCAAATTGGAAAACAAATTAGAGGAGGATAAATCTAATAGATTTCCAGTCAAAATTAAAAGTTACAATAATTAAAATAGTATATGATTGGTAACAGAATAGACAAATAGAAGAGATTCCAGGAACTGGTCCATGAGTATATAGACATTTTTTCTGTGAGAGAAGTACCATATAAAATCAGAGGGGAAAAGATGTCCATAAATGATGCAAAAAAAAAATTTATGATCATTATATAAAACTATGTATATCCCAAACTCACACATAAAAAAATAAATTCCAGGTGGGTTAAAGACCTAAAATTTAAAAGAGAACTAAAATAATTAAAATACTATAGGAGAAAATCTTCTTGATTTTGGGTGTGGGGGGAGAGCAGGCTTACTTATAAACAAAACAAAATAATAATAGAAAATAGAAAATGGTGTTCACTCTGTGCCAGGCACTTTACATGTATTAATTCATACACTTCACAACAACCTATGAGGTAGATACTATTATTATCCTCATTTTACAACTGAGGAAATAAAAGCATTGAGGAATTATTTAAGTTGTTCAGGATCTCAGAGTCAGTAAGTGGCAGAGCTGAGATACAGATCTCAACTGTCAAGGCCTAAAGCACATGAAAGAATAGATTGATAAATGTGGCCCCATAAAATTCAATCTCTTTAAAGACTAAGATATTTTAAGCTAAGGTAAGTTAAGTGGCAAACTGAGAGAAAATATTTGCAGTATGTAACACAGAATTAATATGAAGAAATATATATTTTTTAATTTGACAAAAATCTACAAAAACAGAAAAATGGACAATGGCTACAAAGAATTTAGAGAAGAAATAAAACTAATAAAAACATAAAAATACTCAACTTCACTAGTAATCAAGAAAATGCAAGTTAAAATGTCACCAAGAGGAAGTTTCTTATGGGAAGAACAGATAATAAAAAGGTTTGATAAAAAAGGTATTGGGAAGAATTAGGAAAATTAACACACTCTTGTGCTGCTCAGAGAATTATAAATCGATGTGGTCACACTGGGGGGCAATTCAGAAGTACCAAATTAAACTGAAAATGAGCACAAGTCAGGATCCAGACATTTATGATATTAACAGCTTACTTTATGAAGCATTTACTATGTGCCAAGCTTGTAACTCAGCATCTTACATATCTCATCAAATCCTTACAACAACTCTATGATGAGGAGAATGAAGCTCAGATTGTTTAGGAAACTCATCCAGGGTCCCATTGCTACTAAATCGAGAGCTGGAATTTAACGAGTAAATTATACTGCTTTGCTGCACACAAGGAGGTCCACTGAGGAATCTGTAATAGTGAAAAATGAAAAATAGCTTAATGTTCATCAGTAGAGGAACAGAAAAATGCAACATGGTATATTCACTTCATTGGATTCACAAAGTGGTTAAAAGAAAAAAGCAGACCTCTACGAATCAATAAAAATGAATCTCAAAAGAATATTGTTGAATGAAGAGGCATGTTAAAAGGTAGTTACAATATAACTCATTTACATAAAAAACAAAGACAATACCACATATTTTCACTGTGTACATACATGTAAATATGTATAAAAATAGTCTGGAAGAACCATACCTGTCATAGTTCTCTATTAGAGAAGGAGAGTGGTAGCTTAAAAAAATTTCAGATTTATCTGTAACACTGCACATGTTTTTAAAGGACAAAGTATTCATGTATTATCAGTGCAATTAAAATGTAAAAGAAAGGTTGCAATTTGGTGCTCAAAAGACTTGGTTCAGATTCTAGCTTTGCCACTTATTTCCATATTTGACCAAAGTTTAAATATTGTAAAAGGGTGTAGTATAAGGACTTAGGGAAGACAGTAGGTCTGAGGCCTGAGGTGAGCACTGCGACTCTTGGCGAGGGGGTTTCAGTGGCTTAAGTAGGATGGGAAATAGCTCTCATAAGATTGCAAGTGTTTTCAAAGCAGAGACCATATTTTATTTATTTTGTATCTTAATAGTAATCAGCTTTTCACATAATAGGGTCACAATATATACTTATTGAATAATTAGAGACTTTAGGATGATGTGTGTTTGTGTCGGAGGGTGATGGTTGGAGGAGTTGAGGAAAGTGGTATGGACTACAATACTGATGACCAAAAGAATAGCCATGAATGAGAAAGAGAATCAACCCACCTTCAATTCTTAGCTGCAGTTAGGTGGGATTGAACCCATCTTCAACTCAGGAGTTAAGGCTTTGAAGCGCTTAAGGACTTGTTTGAATCCCATCCCACAGTGGACATCCAACATAAGCCAGTCCCACCAAAGTAAACCCCAGGATTTTTGGTGGAAATGCTGGGACACAGATTCTTTATTTCCTCAGAATGGTATTTATGAGGTATTAGGTCCGGAACTACTATAGTCATTTTTTGCTGCTACAAGAAGAGTCAGCCTAAGGACAACACCAATATACAGAGGGAGGCAAAGAGGAAAGAATTGCAGAAAAACAGAACTGGAGCCTGAGAACTGAGAACTGCTGGTCCAGCCCACACATGTAACTAGAACTACCTCTCCAGTTCTATAAGCCAATCAAACCCACCCTTTCTATTTTGTTTAAATAAGTTGAGTTGGTATTTTTACTAATTGCAACCAAATGGTACCTGACAATATTCCATTGATTTGATTAATGATTTAAAAAATGAATATGGATAGAACACTGATAGAGATGCTAATAAACTCTTTTGTGCAGAGAAAAATTAGTTTCTCACTATTATTGAAATTTTATAATATATTATTTGCTTAGGCCCAAGCATCCCTTCATTACTTTTGGCACTTCCTAAAATTTATTCCATATGGAATCTGGAAGGGGGTGTCTGAATTCTAAATGAGGAGTCTCAACCATTACAAGCTGCATAAAACATAAGTAAAACATTTTTGCCAATTTTTTTATTTGTATACCCTATTTTAGATCTGGGAATCTGACACTAAAAATGGTCTCAGATTTAATGTTGATTTGTATTCAATGCCAAAAATAAAAGAAAAAAAAGAACCCTAGTTAATATGCCTTCGGTGTTTTTATTTTAGAGAACTGCTATTTCATAAAAGCGGTTTCCCAGATTAGGTAGGGGCTGAGGTTGGGGAATGGTTTATTCTTTATATGAGAAGAAAAACTTCCACCAATAGTCTGGAAAAAATATACAACAGTCTTTTCTATAAGAACTTATGAAAATAATGAGATTCTTTCTCCCTTAGCTTCTAAGAAATTTACAGTGAGCCACATTGTTCTTGTGTAATCTAGTCTTGGGACATATAATTTTAGAACTTGAATGTACCTTTTTACATGTAAAAATAAAAGTAATTTTGGTACTTATAATAAATCAATAGCTAAACAAGGGAGCTGTGTTTTACTGTAGTCCTGTCTGCTGCCTTTTTCAACTGCTAGAACCAAATACCTTAATCCAAACTTGACTTCCCAAACATTTCATCGCTATTGCTAGTTCCTGCTGTCTCCCATCCGTGTTCAATCAGGCTGACATCTATTGGTTCAAAGAACTTTACACATCTGCCAGCAGACAAAGGACTCGGTGCCATATCTCCACGCTCACCAATAGGTACCTCTGGACTTCTCGCCTCATCGTTTTGCAGATTATTTCCTCTCACTATACAAAGACTCGTTTAACACTTTCTTTGCTCCAGACAATAGATTTTCTTCCTGTGATGGGGCAGTCTAATAAGACTCTAAACTGGTGGCTTAAAGATCATCTGTGTAGTGCAGACCTCACCTAAGCCCTGCTGAGTAGTATAGATAGGGCAGTAAACACAAAGTCTAGATCTCAGGAATTATGTTCATATTTATTCAATAAAGACTAGGTGGTTTGAGACTATAATAATCAATCCCTTGTTTTCACAAGGTTTTGTAAAATATAAGACCACCTAAACATGTTTTAAGGTCATACTTTTAAAGTCTAAAACAAAATGTACAACAGAGATTGGGAAGGCGCTCAGCTATGGCTAAAGTCACTGTAAGAACCCCACTTGATCCACATCCTAGGTGAGCACAGGGTTGGAGAGGGTTATCTCACCTACTCCAGTCTCTATTCTAATGTTGTAAATTTCCTTAAAGCTGTATTACTTCCTGTGTACCTTTTTAAAATGTAGTTTTACCAGATAAAATGACACCAAATAAAGAGATTTGGGACTATACAATTTCTGACAAGATTGTTCTTTTTTCCAAGAAATTCAACAATAAATAAGCATTATGTTTAATCATTTTAAGTTAAGTCACGTCTAAAATTTGCTGTTTTTCTTCCAGAGCACAGACATATGAGCATTTTTCTTCTATCTTATATGAGAAAATAAACTTCTTAAATAAGCCATGTCATTTCCCGTGGCTGCTCGACATAAAATGTGCTATTTATCTAAAGAATATTTTACCTCTTCCCTTTATCCTGTTCATTTTCCACAAAATAATGTACATCCTTCACCTTCGGAACAGACTGAGAAAATGCCTCAAATGATGTGGTTAAAGAAGTTTGTTTTCTAAATTTAAAAATACTCAGAATGTTTGAGAAACCATTTTCTCAACATGCTAAAAATTTTGTCTTTGAGCATAATCAAAGGTGTGTCTCTAAGACATAGAAACTTTTGGTACAAGGATCCTATTTAGGATTCCTATTTCACAGTCTCTCAGGGCATTTCTATTTTTTTCCTAAGGGTGCTTCAAAGAAACAAGTAAAAGTTTCTTGAATACATAAACCTTAAATATATTTTACCCCATTAACTTGCAGATGTTAATAGACGACGAGGACTACCACCGCCACCACCATTAACAACTATTATTACTGGCTGCTGACAGGAATTGCCAGTTCACTGTAAGGGAACAAACACAGGATGTGCATGTGTCAGGGAGGGAGATCCCCTACTTTCCTATTCTAATTTCTAAGATATCTGAGGGTGTAAAACGATTTGTGAGGAGGCTGTTAAAACCACAGCTGTAACTCCAGAGAATGAGCATTTTATAAAACCTAAGAATGAAAAAATATCAAAAGCTTTAGAAAGCTGTGGATTTTTTTGAAAGGTGAAAGATGAAAGGAAAACCAGCATAAGTAGCATACCAAGAAACAGATGGTCTTTTTAAAAAATGAACTAAGAGTGTGCCTTCCACAAGCATGCGTCTTAATTGTAGCATCCTGAGCACTTTTATGTAGATTATTGCAATTGCTAAGCGCAGAGCCAAATAAACAGGGTTAGCTCCCTGACATTAAATGACATAGTGTACTCGGAGCTCTTCTACTATTTAGTCTGTAAACACCTGATATGCAAAATTGTATGAAAAAACTAATGCCAAGACGGTTTAAGATTAACCAATGTTCAGTGAAGATTTAAAAGCTTGGCTTTCGTTTTGCTAAAGATGCTCCCTTTCATATTTAATCAATGAACTCAGTTCCATTTTAAGTGCTCAATTTAGAATGTGTGATTTTGTTGCATTTTGGTTTATTCCCAAACAAGTTAAAGGCAGCTTAGAATTAGGAGGGGATGGGGGACCAAAAAAAACAACTCAGGAACTTATATGAGTTAAACAGAAGTAAAATTTCACAAGAGTAATCCAGAAACAAGTAGATTATTATTTACCTTCCACTGGGCACATAATGTTTAAATGTTTAAATGTTTATTTCAGTTTAGTACAGGATCATAGAAACATTGCTGAGGAGTTAAGGTCTTAATATACCTTCCTCACTTTGGTTTGCCAGGTTAACATCCCCTCATTCTTTGCTGAGGATAAAGGCAGATCTGCTGACACAGGAAAGCAAGCTGCTCCCTCAGCTCCCTGGTGAGAGAAGAGTGGGTGCAATGGGGGCCTGCTTTGCAGGAGAGGCAGATCTCCCTTGGTGGGGGGAACCCTCACCATGGCAACGCCAGATGTGATGCAGAGAGTCTGCACACAACTGCTCTCCAACCTCCATGGACAGCTGTAACCCGGGCAGGGGCACCTTTCAGAGCTGGCTGGGGACTCCTGCACATCTCAGTACCCTGCTACTCAATGCCCAAGATTTTTCAAAGGAATCTGGATCAATATCTTATTAATTTGGGTGCTAACTTTCCAAATGTAACTTTTTTGTGGACAGAAAACTTTGAGTAGCTTATACAAACTCTTAGTTTACTATTGCTCTTACTGATCACAGTAGCCAAGCAATTTCTGAATATGAAAATCTGGAATAAGAATATGGATGTTTACATTCACATCCCTTTAGTGCTGGTCTATGTATACATAAAAAAATATACGTGGAACTATTTACCTACATAGGTCTACATTTAATATATCTATAGTTGAAATTACTGACATTAACTACTGTTACATCACTGACATCTCTGTAAACGGTATACATAAAATCCTAGTGCTCCACTGAGTTACGGTGGGAACAAGGTGCTTTCACTACATTTGAAGTTCCTCAAAGACCAGGAATGTGTCGTATTCCTTCACTAAGTCCCAGTGCTTAGCCTGGCTGAGTAGCTATACCAATCAATTTTTGCTCAGCTGTCCTCTAGATTTTGTCTCCTGATCCAGGAAACTCATGCATGAGCTCTTGTTTTTGTTCTGCTTATATTTCAAACTTGACACCCCCCCCCCACCCGCTTGCATTATTTGTGGATTGTACTTTTGGAGGAGGAGGTGTATTACAGAACATGGGCATTTGGTAACTTAATTTTCAAGGAGCATCTCTATTTTATGTTATACCACAGTAAAACTTTGTTTACAACAAATACTATTTGCATCATGTTGTTCTTTTTACAGACAGAAACAGATTTTTCATTGAGTCATAAAGAAAAAGAATATGTAGGGCCCTTGTTTTGGCAACTACATAAATAATGGAGCCTCTAACTTCGGCAGTCTTGACTCCTCTCTTCCTCTCACATGTATACCCGTCCTGTGAGCAAATCCTGTTGGCTCTGCCTTCCATTGGTTCAGAATCCTATGCTTCTTCCCAACTCCTCTGCTACCACTGGGGTCCAAGCCAACTTCCTCTCCTGCCTGGACTACTGATGATGGCCAACAGTCGCCTGTTAGTTCTCCATCCGCCTTTGTCTCCCTAGAATCTATTCTCATGGATGGCCAAAGGGATCCTTTTAAAGTGAAACACCTCCACACATGAACACACATGTGGGTTCTCACCTCACTCAGAGAAATGCAACAAAGGTTTTACAAGCTCTGTCCCCTTTACTGTTAGGTCTTATCTCTTATTTCTCTGCTCTTGCTTACTCTACTCCAGCCACACTGCTCCCATCCCTGTTTTTCCAACAAACAAACCATCCTCCTGTCTCATGGCCTTTGCACCTGCTGTTCCCTTCACCCAGATATGCACAACTCTCCAAATCTTCACGGCTCATCATTTCACTGCCTTTAGATCTTTCTTTTAGAGTTCCCTTCTCAGTGAGGCATCCTCACTCCCTTTGTTAAAATGACATTGCTTCTTGTCCTCTCCTCACCCTGCTACCCTGCCTTATTTGTCTCTATATCACTTAGCTGATTTTACTTATTTATTTACATCAGAATGTAAAGCCCTCAAGGGAAAAGATTTTTCCCTGTTTTCTTCACTGCTTTATCTCCAGCACCTAGAACAATACCTGGGGTACAGTGTACAATAAATATTTAAATATTTATTGAATATTTAAATATTCAATAAATATTCAATAAATATTTATTGAATGATGGCTAGACAGTGCAACCAAATAACCTTTTAAAATCCTGTTTTACACCACAGTTGCAAAATGCATACTCCAAACTTAAGCCAAAACAGCAAAATTATTTAATGTTGTGACTCTTCTTCGGTCACTAGCTATTTCAAAATGACATATTTTCCTTTTTGACAAATTTGCAAATTGGGAACTGAAGTGACTGGATCTGTCATCTTCATATTGAAACTGTGCATGTGAATCTTAACATACAGCTTGCAAGTCTTAACAGCGCTAACTTTGTACTTAATCAGCAAAATTCTGGTGGCCAGAAAGAGTTAACATAATTTTAGGTGAATGTAAATTACTACAAAGGATTGGAACAACCTACTTCAATATCAATCTGAGATTTTTTTTTTTTAGATAGTCAACTTTAAGTGACAATGGGGTGATGGCTAGGATATGAAAAGATCTATACCCCAAAATCTGAAATGAAGTTTTGAGAAAATTGAATGACTTTTATATAGCACCTTTTATAAATCTAGCAGAAACCAAATTTACATCAATGCCAAAGGCAGAGTGAATCTCCAGAAAGTGCCTAATCCTGTAATAAACCTATTGAAGAGATAGGTTTAATGTTCACCAAGGCTAAGAGTTTAAGAGGTCTCCACGGTGTAATTTTGTCACTACTACAAGTTCCTGCTTTCCTTTAAAAACCATGAAAAGTGTTCCACAATCCCACTAGGAACTAAGTTGTTCATGTCAGGAGCACGGTATACAATTCGTTTCTATTTTCATAACACTTCTTTCTTTATTTCATGTTGAAAAAATATGTGCTATTATATATACCACAAAGCCACAGGATATAGCCACATGAATATTCAAAGGAGAAAATATTTTAAAACGAACACTGCTTGACTATAATAAACGAAGTAAAAACAGCATTATATTGTTAATCTGACAAGACAAAATTTGAATAGAAGGTTTCAGATTTAAATGGGAATAAGGGAAGTGGTCACTGACTTTTTACTTCCAACCTTGTCAAAAAATTAGTTATTCATACCTTCTTAGCACAATGAAATATTATAATCCATGAAATTTATTCAGAAATTCTATAAGTTTGAACATCTCCGAGTTCTTTTCATCATAATAGTTGTAAAAGAAAATGTGTGCTAAAGTTACCAAGTGCAATAGTGTTTAAACTTAATGTTGCAGGAATCTAAAGGGAACTTTTAAAAAACATTTACATGTTAAATACATAAAAAGAAAAAAATAAAAACATAGTTGGTAAAGACTTTTTTCTTTTATTTTGCTTTAAGAACAACCCATTTTTTTCAAAAAGTGTGCAAGTCTATAGTTATTTAAAGTTAGGGTACATTTTCAAGGAGAAATCCATTTATAACAATACTATTTACTAATAAATAGTCACAAGAGGTCTGGTAAGGTCTGAGGAGCTTTCTATCATTAATGATAAATTGAAACCTTCCTCAGATTTCAGTTCAGAGTATCCTTTGGTAGGGTTTTAGTGTAAAGTGTTAGGAGACAGGGTACTAGTTTTAGAAAATTCTAACCATTTATTGCCAACTTTGGATTAAAATTTCAAATTTTTGCCAGGGGGTCCTTGCTTTAGACATGGAATTTGATTTGTTTTCCACTGCCCTTTTATGTACCACATACAATGCAGAGGGCAGTAGATGGGCATGTATGCTGCATTCCCATACTCGCATACATCCCCATATATTCCACATATTTTCATATACAGTCTTAAGATATATACAGTAACCCCAAACTTGGTATCGATTAGCTCTTCCAACAGATTCTTCATAGCTCAAAGCAATACAGTTGAGAAGCAGAAAGCAGTGTGGCAAAGGGCAAGGCAAAGCCTGTGGGTTGTAATAAAGGGAGGGGATGGCCATAGAAAGGACTGGAGAAAATGGAGGCAGCAAGCCCAAATTTTCTTATTTTTTATACAAAACACAACTCCATAGAGACTTTGGAAAGTTAAACCCAAGCGAGCTGTTGTTATGGGTATTGAAAACCAGGACAGGGCAATGAGAGCTGCCAGGGTGAACAGCCCAACACTTATGCTTCACTGGTGAGGAATCAAGGTGACTGGTGCAGTCTCCTATGATCCAGGAAGGGGCTGCCGGACCAGCACTGCCTCACATCCCTGATATTAGCCTGTGAGCAGGGCAACTGAGAGGTCAGATCAGAAGAGAAGTGCTTGATAACAGAAAGCATGCAAGGGCCACAGATTTAGCCAGGAACAGTCACACCTAGGATAGGGGAGGGAGAAACTCCTCCTCAATCTATACATAGAGAAAATCTCTTCTCTTTTTTTGCATGGGCCTCCTGTGTCTGAAATTGAAAAAGACTTGATTTCTCTCTCTTTTTCATCTATTGCTGCTGCTCCCCCCTCCATTTCTTGCTTTCCTGGAAAGATACAGTCACATAACTCAAACCTGATTTGGCTCAGATTTACTGAGTCCTGATTCAATTCAATTTCAATATCTATGAAGCATATGCTGAATACAAAGTTCACACTTCTTTGTCACCACACAGGTAGGACAAAACTGCTGGAAGCCAGCTGATTGAAACATGGATCCTGAAGCTCGTGGCAGGGATCTGGGTATCACCAGATTTTGAACAAGGATGTCTGCCACTGGCTTCCTTACACAGGTACCAAGTGATGGCAGGAAAGCCAGAGAGAGGCCTGTAAGACCTACTTTCCCTTAGTGTACGAAACATTTTCTTTCCAAAATGGATTGAGGTCAGACAGAAATACCACAAGGCATGCTGAATCTCTGAATGTGGAAGGTTTGCAATGTGTGCTGTAGGCACTAGAGTCACTAATATGTATGAAGGTCCACGGGACTACTTCACCATGTAATACATTATAACGTCTGAAAAATCAATGTCCTAGGGCACAGAAAGATGAATACAGAGCTTTTCAATTATCTTTTTTTTTTCCCCTAAAAATATTTCTCCCTTCAAACAGATTCAAAAGGCAATATGATATAGTTTTCATTATGGTTAAGAAGATGTTGACTCTATGCAAGTATCTCACCCAGTTCAATCCCACTGGATAATAGCCCACTGAGCAGAAGACTATATAGACCCTGAAAACACAGTAGGTTAATAAAACTCTCCCTAAGAGCTCAATGAATGAGGATGAGATATCTTCAGCAATTGACTTCTCTTTTTAACAGTCTGGCTGCACCCAATTTCTTTAAGATTGACATTGCCTTTTATGTTTTTAAACCAACATCTTTTGTCAGTAAGTACATGGATCATGGTAGTGTTTTAAAATAAAACTTCCTGTCACTCTCACATCTTCTGAAATATAACAGAGCAATCCCCAAAGCCCAGCTTTTTCATATTCAGTAAAATAAGAAGCCAGAATCAGCTTAATGTAACAAAAGAAAACCTAACTTTCAATCTCAATTACCGAAAAGGCACAGGGTCATTTGCCACTTTAAAAAAAAAGGGAGGGGGGCCTGCATGTAAATGGTGCAAATTCGAAAATAAGCTTGGAGTCTTTCCAACTTCTTGGGGACAGAAAGGACTACTCTGGTAGGACATAAGGCATTCATTCTGTGTTTTGGAATAGGAGTATCTATCTAATGCCTAAAGCGCTCCCTGCTAGTGTTCATAAGGTGTGCAGAGGCGGCTTGCCAGGCTTGTAGTGGTAAAGTCTTTTTAACAAATCAAATTTTACATGAAAGGTTAATAAAAAACAAAATCCAAAAAATCATGACTTTGTAGTAATGGGTATGCAAGTGTAGTGGGGGGAGGAGGAGGAGGAAGGGATGAGACTGGAATGTAGTGTTAGTGCACAAAAGTGCTTGATAAATATTTGCTAAAAGAACAAATGACCTATCATTTCATGAAAGTACAAACTGAATTGCTCTGAAGTCCCTTGATGTGTTTATCTTGAATACATTTAGCCTGTCCTTTTATCTAGTGGCCTATAATGGCATTTTCACCTTATTCCTGGTCTTGCTCAGTAGGTCCTGAAACCAGGGAATGGCTGGGATGCCATAGCCATGAGAAAGTGGGGATTTACTGAGCCTTTGATTTCTCCTGTTTCTGGACTAATTCATGTTGTCCTAACTCCTCAGTACTTCACTAGTACAGTTTCACAGCTGCCTGGCACACTGACCAAGACTGTCTGCTCCTGGCCATTCTAGTGCTTCCTCGTCAGAAAATCTGTGGCCAACAGCTCAGCTTCTATTCATGAGAGGCTGCCTCTTTCCCAGACTTTTATATTATTGCTGCAAAGAAATAAAATGCATTTTTAAGTTAGAAAAGAGTTAAAGTTCCTTCTCTAAAACACTAAGGTACTTGATATGCTACATTTATTTTCAAGGACACAGGATTCTTAATATCCATTCTTTCATTGATTCATTCAACAAAAATTTATTGAGCGTCTACTTTGTGGGAAGCACTGTCCTTGACATTGGGATATAACAATGAATATGACAGATAAATTCTTTCCTCCACGGCAGTAACATTCCAGTGGGCAAAGTCAGACAAACATACAAACAAAGGAAAAAGTATAAATAAAGAATGCAGATAGTGATGAGTGTGTTGAAGAAAATGAAACAGGATGACATGACAAAGGTGAGAGGTAAGGAAAAGGGACTATTTTAGATGAAGTAACCAGAGAAGTTCTACCTGTGGAAGTGACATCTGAGTTTCAGTGACACTCGACTTTTGGGAGAGTGTGCCTCTGAGACCTCAGTTTGTAGCCTTCATCAAAAAATAGCAAAAATATGAAGCTTATAAAATATCTTATTATTTATCAGCATTTACATGGTTTAAATTCCACTAAGAGCTAAGCTTCATGGCAGAGAGCCACATATATTCCTAATTGGGTACAAGAAGTCTTATTAGAGAAATATTTATTACATGTAACTGGGTAAAATACTCCAGATGGTATCTGGGCATTCGCATAGAGCTTCATGACAAATTAATAATCATTAATTAAGGTTTAGATTATTCAGAATAAGCAGGGTTGAAAAAAGAAAAATAAGTGGTTGGGCCAGTACTAAACCTCTGTAAAACTTTCAAGTTTGGCCTTAAAGTTGCTCTATTCTCCTTCTAGAACTCTCATTTTATCATTTTCACCACCAACGAACCCAGAGACTCTACACTTTACAATTTAGCAACTCTGAACTTAACCAAGTAATTGAAATGATCTGCCCTAAAAGGAATCTGAGGAACCCTCCTTTTAACCTAAAAGCAATTTCACCAGATGATGTTTTAAATTGAGTAAGCCACCCATCACAAAATTCTTGAGACCAATTTAAGAATTCAACAAAATTTCTTGTGCCTAATAACACCCTTGCTCAGCTTCAGAGGCAAGCTAAGAAGATCATATGTGAAATAGAGCAATTCTGAAATCTTTGCATTTTCCGATTTGTGTTATAATACAATGAGAGAATTGCTTTGACCCTGTCAAGTGGAACCTCAAGGACAAAGATATTATTGTTTCTTTTCCTGGAAAATTGATGTAAAGATTCAATTTACTTTGGAGTGTGCAAGTGCTTCAGCAACTAAGGGAAAAAAAGGATTGATTTTTCATATAGACGTTACATAATTAAGTTCTAATTTGATAAAAGAGCTGATCAAAAAGTGGTGACCATTCTGAAATATTCCTCATTGCCCAACAATATATTGTGATGCTTTTAGAAAGAAAAATTCTCAAGTATGTTTCCTTTATGTAAGTCAGGAGCTGTGTTTCCATACTAATGTTCTCACCCTTATTCTTAAAAAAGAATGATAGATCCAGCGTTTGTACACTCCTCTTATGTTTCTATGTATTTTGACCTTGTCACATACAGCCTTGTGTTGTAGTTTTGGGGTGAAGATCTATGTAGCAAATGCTACTGGTGCCCTCCCATATCTCTTTAATAATCACTGTGTTTGAAAAGGCCAACAGCTTCCTTGCTGCAACAGCTTCCTGTGACTCCACTGAGTGTGCTCTCTGGTCCCAGAGCACGCCGAGGTTGCTTATGGTGCTCATTGGAAATGCCAGTGACAGAAGGGAAATGGTAGATAAATACTCCAGCTTCTTTTCCTCTTGGGGAGACAACTCACAGGAAGCTCTATGTCATCTTCTAGAGACCCCTGGGTGGAATCGAGCCCTTGCGCCCTAGCTGCATACTGTAGTAATGTGCTACTTGATGTAGCCACTAATGGCTTTCTTTTCCTGCCCGCTTTCCACCTCCACTCTCTTTCTAGTGTTTCTCTGGATAATCCCCTAAATAAACTACTTGCATTTGAAGCCTTGCATCAGAGTCTATTCTCAGGAATTATAACCTAAAGAAATCTATATCTTAAATATGCAAAGAGACAATGCTAAAGGACAGAGTACAAGACCTTTTTTTTTTTTGCATTTTATAACACCTAATGCAGTGCTTTGTACACAAAATTTGGCATTGATAATGAAGAAGACAGCAACTAACATCAACTGAGCACATCCTCTGTCACGCACTGTGCCAAACCTTATATCCTATTGACTCAACAGCCTTTTGAGGTAGATACCATGGCAGGCATAGACTTTATTTGGTTCACTGCTAAGCCTCAGCTCCTAGAATAGTACCTAAAACACATAAGACCTATTGCATAAATCCAATTTTACAGATGATGTTTAGTGACTTAGAAAGGGTACGTATCTTGATGATGGTTATGCAGCTGTAAATGGCAGGGAAGATTCTTTATGTCAAACTCTTAACCCCGCACTAAACTAGAGGATGACCTAGATGAGGAAGAGGAGTGGGGAGCCCGCTTAATGAATATTTATTTGCTCTGGGCTTGTAGACAGATTAAGTAATATGTGGGGTTGCTAACATAGTTGTTGTCTTTCTCTCTCTCTCTCTCTCACACTCACACACACACACACACACACACACACACATCTGTATTACTTGCATTTTCATTTACTGATTATACTAGTCATAATTCTTTGGGCTACCCACATCCTTTCCCTAATCTTTCTCGCTGTATCTCCTATATAAGTAAATTCATGTGTCTACCTTGTGTATGGTAAGAGTATTCCAATGTTTAATTGATAATTAAAATGTGTTGTGATCTCTGGTAAATGTCTTACTTGCTAACAGTTGTTTCTCAGGTCAAAAGTTAGGAAAGCAGAATAACTAGTCTGCCTGAGCTAGGTGAAGAAATAAATCTCTCTCCTTTACTATTATCATTATCGTTGTCATTAGCATTAAAAAGATAGTAATATGAAGGGAAGCAAGTGCAGAGGGTACTATGGGTAATATTTATTTTCTGCTTCAAAATAAATTAGAAACATTTAGCACCTCAAGAAAAACATTTTTTTTTTTAGTTACTAGTGCACATTTTTTAGCTATCTTTATTTGACTTTTCTAAGTTAAGGATTTTGCTGGTCCATGAACTGGAAATCTATTTTTTGTTGTTGTTGAACTACTGACATAAGTTTTGTCTAAAAACAAAGCACAATAAAATTACTGATTAAACATGTAAAAACATAAAACAATAAATGATGCATCTAAAAACAATAAGTGTAAATTGCACAGGTGAATGAGCAATTAAAAACATGCTAAACTTAACATCATCCATAGACTAGATCTTAATGGTTATTAAAATGATGCCCCTAAAGTCTTATGACTTTTCATAAAAAACACTAAATAGAAAAATAAACACTAAATCAAGTTATCTTCAAATATTTAAAATGTTAAGGTTAATCTATTTTGGTGAACTAGCCATGACAGAGTGACATGCTGTAGGTAACAAACAGCTTTTAATAATAAAAACTGCAACTACATAATAACAATATTTAAATAACAGCTCAGAGCCACCTTGCATGCTGTAGGCGATCTGCCATACGAGGAAAAAAAAAAACGCAATGGCAACTCCTACTCCAGAGTTATATTACCCAGATTTTGAAGAGAAGCATGCGAGTACTTAGGACCATTTGGAAAGCTTTAAAATCTTTGATTCTTGAGCATCCCATCTGCCCGATAGCTAAGAACAATCACTTCCTTTTATATAAAAGATTATGAGCCGAATGTGAAAAATGAAACATACATAAAAGAATTTTTCCAATTAATAAGCTCTCATAAGACTTCAACTGTAAACACATAATGGTTCTCTAGTAAATAAAACTGAATATAAAAGAGCATATTATCTATCACAAGGATATATTTTTCACTAACACAGTATTTTCATTCTGAAAAAAAAGTTCTTCAATTTCAAAGAAGTATTCTTTTTTTTGAAAAAAAAACTCTCAATTAAAAAAAATTATGATGATAAATTGACACTCAACATAACCAACCCTTTTTCTTGACACATGCTGATTGGTACTCTACATATATTTCAAGAAGTTAAGGAGCAAGAATGAAGGAGGTTGCACAGGACTTTTTTTTCATATCATGTTAGCAATTACTCTTTTCAATTCACCTGTCCTTATAACTGACCTCATTTGGCATTTAGAGATTAAATATCCACCTATTTTAAGGATGGCGAGTGGTATTATAAAGTGATTAATTTCTTACCATCCATCTATGGCACCTTTAAAAATATTAAGTCTGCCCTGGGAAAAAGAGGTTCTTGGATAGTTCCTTTCAACCACAACAAAGGAAATTCTAAACAATAATTAATATGAGAAAATACGATTGCTCTTTGAACACTGGTATAGGAAACGTGGGTATATCTTATAAAACAGTAAAGACAAGCAGCATGTAGAAACATATAAAGAGAAAATAGGGCTCCTAGGGGGCCTGCTCAAGCTCTAAGGAAAGCTTTTCATTAAGATTAAAGAGGTAGTGGGTGGGGGGGAAGCCTTTGACTAGCTTTGCAGGAAAATACATATACAGTAGCAATCCATCACACCCTTAGTTGTGAAACATTTATTCTTTTAAACCTTTATTTACTTAAGAGAGTTTGGCTCTAGGATTCATGCTAAGAGACAAAAAGCTACTTTGATTTTTTAGAAAGTCGGCAAAGATGACCTTCCCAAAATATTAACTAGGTATTCCTTTTGAAGAGGCTATATTGCATTTAGAAATAATATTGCATTTTAGTTTTACATACAGAAACCCAACAGTTACTACTAATTCTAAATAATCTTATATTCTCAGATTTAAAGAAGGCATGTAGTTTGCCCATTTAGTTTACTGGTTCGTAGTTTCAAACTTTTATTTTATGGGGTGGACAGAGCCTGAAGAGAAAGAAGCAGTGTTTTTAACTGGATTAATAACTAACATATTATGACTGTAAGAGCAAAAGGCATGTATGCCTAATCTTCCGAGTAAGGTTCTGTCGTCTGTTATTTAGCTATGGGCCTGCCTATGATTATGGGCCTGCCTATGATTATGCAGTCATCATTGCAAGAGCATGCAACTGTTTGTAGAAAACATCCTCTTAAAGTAGAAGTTATTATTTCCTAATTATCTCTCTGGAAGAAGAGTTTCTTGCTAAAGCAGACTTTTTAAAAAAATGTACATTGACACAAGAAGAAAAAAAAAAAAACAATCTCCTTGTGCAGGAGTGAAAAACCTAAGGCTCTCCATCTCATACACTGCCATTTTACCATTTACCTTTCTTTACATAGTTCAGTAGAGGGGAAATAACACAAGGCAATGAAAGGTGAAATCTCTTTCTACCTCAAAAGAACTTGCCATATTGCTGGTGAAAAGAAACTCACTGTCAATATTGAAAACTGTGACGACTAAACAGACACAATAGGGAAAGTCTTCAGAGAAGAATTCATTTTTAAATGGCTTGTCCTGTTATTTCCTTTGGGGTGGGGTGGAGGAAATGGAGACAAATGCTTTTGAAAGCCTAAATCTAATTATGCTGTGGTTTCCGATTTTTCTTGATGCTTCTTTTCCTACTCTAGTCTCATTACTTAAAATGAGCCCCATTTGTTTGGCATTATTAAATCTGATAAATTAACCTAAATGCTCTAAAATTACTTTTACTACTACTTAGTGGGAAAACATATTAAATTATTATAAAAACAATATTTAACTATGATAGGGTATACAAGTGTACTCTAGTAAAAATGAAAATATTTAAAATATATACACATATATATTTCTGATTTTAGAGTTTCTAAATGCTTCAGTAGATTTTCTTGGATTTTACTCTCAATCTAAAATGTTGATTTATTGAAAATATGAACATGATGTAGAAGACAAAAATAGGAGTTGGAACCATATACTTATAAAACATAATGCTTCCAAGAACCATTTGCTGATGATATAATTACAGGACCCCATAATGCTTACAGTTCTTTGTGGGAGGAATCAAAGAGAGAAAGGCTGTAGGAGAGTGACTGCTCTTTCTCTTCCCTCACCTGTGTACACAAAGGCAAAGTGTTTCTGTGATGACCTCCCTAAAGAGGACAGAATCCAGGGTGGAGAAGGGAAATGGGATCTGGGAGGTAGCAGCTGTGAACATTTTATTATTTCCCTACATTTCTACACCTATAAAGTTTGGACTTATATGCCATATTCTTTCTGAAAATAATGCTCTAACAACTTCATGTAAATTCCAAAAGAAAATTCAATGCATCAGCAAAGTCTATTCATTCTACCTCCAAAATATACCTTGAATCTATTTACTTTTGACCCCTCCAATGGCCACCATCATCTCTCCTCAGATCACAGAGATAATCCAACTGGTCATCTTTCCACCCCATGCCCCACTCTAATCTACTCTGTACAACAGCCAAAGTATAATATTTAAACAGTATTTCTGATCACATTTCTCTGCATAATACTCTTCAGTGGCTTCCTGCTGCATTTAGAATAAAAGCCAAGTGCATCACCACTGCCTACATAGGACAGTTCACGTATCTGACTTCTTGTGCATTCATCCTGTCATTCAGGTCATGTTGATCTTTCGTCAGGTCCTTCGACTCGCCAAACTCTTCTGTGCAGGGCCTTTGCGGCTTTCATTTCCTCAGTTTCTTTATGCAACTCTTCTTGTGCCTGGCTCCTTCTCATCTTTCAGTCTGGGGCTTAGATATTTCCTTCTAAGAGTAGCCCTTCTGATAATTCTGCAAAAAGCTGGACCCCCACACTATTTTCTGTCACAGAATCTTGTAAATTCCCTTAAGAACTATTTTATTTCTTGGTTGATTAATGTTTTTGTGGACTAGCACACAAACTAGCGTACAAACCCCAAGTGGTATATGTGATTATGCAAGCTTATTCCAGGCTGCAGTCCCAGTGCCTAAGACAGTGTCTGGCATTGGCACTCAATAATCATTTGTTAAATGAATAAACACAAAGAAGGAAGTGAGGTGAATAGAGGAGTCTAGCAACATCCTAAAGTTCTTTTATATTTCACTTCACTGTGTTACCTATTTACATACAATTATGACCTATAGCATAAACTGTTACTGCATGCTTCTCTATAAAAAGTGACTGGTTTATAGGAATTAGTACCTTATTAATAAATATTGGAAAGCTATATCCTTGTTTAAAAAAGCTTTATTTATACTAGCTTGTCAATATTTTCAGCCTTGACATTTCCTATTGATTGTTAAGCATTTTTTAGAATTTAGCTCTATTTATCATTTTGCAGTGCTGGGTAAAAAGTAAATAAGGACATTTTCTTTGGTACTATTTATATAGACTATACAGCTAGTCTTTGTGAACTACCACTTTTGGTTGAGCTGAGCAGTTGGTTGAACTGAGGATAACAGTAAAACTCAAGTGATGGACACTTCTGAGACTCTGCCAGTTGTACATCTAAACAGACCAGGCAGTAGTGGTAACCTCAAGTAAAGTCACTTGATATTACTTTTGCTATGAAGTGTATAAGAAGCCAAGACTTCTTTAGCATTTTTGAGCTATTCATGTTAAAGAGAATTTTTTTAAACTGAGGAATTTAAACAGGTATCTTTCTACTTTGTTGCATGGCAGATTTACTCCTACTCCTTGTAAACATGACTTCATTCTGACATTTCTAGTTCAAGACATAAAGAATCTCTAGAACAATATGTTTAATTAATTTCTGTTAAAATTTAAAGGCACCTTAGGCATGGAATTTTAGATAAATTATCCATGTGTTCACTTCATATGATAGGTCACATAGTCACATTTTACATTCATTAGAAATACAAATTTAAATAAAGTATTTATCAATGCCAATTCTATTAGAATTATAATCACTTGGTGATACACTTATTTCTTTTTGTATCTGTCTTCTTGAAATACAGGTGCCTCTCAAACTAATGAACAATGAAATAGCTGGATAACTTATTTAAAGGTGCAGATTCTTGGATCCTAACTGCAGATTATGATTTGGTAGGTATGAGGTAAGGTCCAGGAATCTGCATTTTTAACAAATCTGTAGGTGAATTCGATATTAATGGAAAGGGGCAAACATGTTGAAAGCCACTGGTCTAGTCTTTTCTCCTCAGCAGAAGGATTTTTATCCAGCACTTTTTAATGTTTCCTTCAGCACTTTGCACATGACCTGGCATCTCATAAGCATCAGCAAATTTTCACTGAATGAATTGTTCATGAGAATAGAAAGTTTATTTTATGACTTTATGAAACATCTAATGGAATATTCTCTTTGGTACAATCTATCTTTTGAATAGTAATATTAGCTAATACTAGTTTTTATTTAAAGGACTACCTTTAAGGAATATATTTATGTTTAAAACTCTCTATGATTACAATGAAATTGGATATTTCAATGACTGCCATGTGGCTAGCAGCAGGTAGAATTACTGTGAAGATCAGGAGAGTGCTCTTGCTACTACTTGATCTGTTTTATGCAATTCCATTAAACGGTTTGAAATAAAGTGCTGACTATTGTCTACTGAACTCTCAACCCCAAATGTATTTAATAAAACAAATTTGATTTGTTTTAAAAGCATTATCATATCTGAAATCATTGAACTAAGACAGTCTTTTTTCTCTTTTAGCATATGGTGAAAAAATTTTTAAGAATCAAAGGCAATCTTAAAATATTCGAATTGAACATGATCTATTTAAAAATAAGGGATATCTGTTAAAATAAGTTTAAAGAGAAACTGGAAAGAATAGCAGAGGGGGAAAAACCTCATAAATTAGCTCTAAAACAGTATTTATAATACAAATTACTTCTAAGCCTAAAAAAAAATTCTCTTACCATCAAAAGCAAGGAGACTAAGAAATACACAGGATGTCTAGTTCAATGTTGATTGTGGATAAAAACTAGGAATTGTAGGAACTGGGTATAAGGTAATGGTTTTATGAAAACTGAAAATGGAGATATAAGTGGTATAAAGAGGGAAAACAAAATGGTATCTGAAGACAGGAGGAGGCAGCAGTAAAGAATAGGATTTAAAACCAGAAGATGCAAGTTTGAGGTCCAGCAATGTGACCGTGGCCAAGTTACTTGAAAGAAGTCTCAGTTTTCTTATTTGAGGTATGAAATGGTACTGAATTGTCTAAGGACATACTATAATCTGTGTTACAAGTGCCTTGTAAATAGTTGATTGTTGTCATTTGGATTCCCATTACCAAGGCACAGAAATAGGATCGATAGGTAAAGAATGAGATCTACATTTGCCATTCTATCCAGTTTTACCAGCCTGCTCAAAATTCACCCCTCACTGATCGATCACTCCACACACATAGTCTGAAAAGATGCATCACAACTATTGACTTACCAACAATAAACAGTCACTTAAATTACACCTAAGATAATGTGACTTAATAGGCTTTTTATCGAGTTAACTGGAACTCAGAGAAATGTAAAATCTAAATGCCTTTTTGTTTTCCTAATTATTTCAAATATATAAGAAATTTTTATTATTTGTTTGTTTGTTTGTTTGTTTTTTAGGTGAGGCAACCCTTGGTTGACCTCACAGATTGCAAGGACCTTGTCAACTTACAATCCCTTATTTTTTTTATTTTTCATTTTTTACACCTACAGCACTTGGTCTTCCTAGGCGGTTTTCCATCCAAGTACTAACCAGGCCCGACCCTGCTTAGCTTCCAAGATCAGACGGGACTGGGCTTGTTCAGGATAGCATGGCTTAGACTCAAATATATATGGAATTTGTGGTAAATATATAGACTTTAAACACTATCCTTCCCCCAACAGAATTAAGAAATAGTCTGAAAAGTCTCTAATTCTATTTACTTACTTCTTACATACCTCTTTGATTCTGCTTGCGGGTTTTCATCTTGACTTGCTAGTCTTTCTTTTGCAAAGTGTGGGATAGTGTTAAAAGTTAAAAATATGTGATTTATTCCAGGATACATTTCTTCCTAACTGTCTGACTTTGACCACTGCATTTATTTTCATTTAAGAAACTTAAAAAAGATGGAGGTTGGAGGAAGAGGAGGAAAGGATATGAACTCATATTCCACACAATCAGCTTTATACAGAAATTTTATAAAGGAAGAGGTCTGGATTGTTAGAGTTAGATGAAGATTGTGGCTACTCTTGAACACAAGAAACTATTACTGTGCTACCAAACAACACAAACACAGGAGTCTTATGACATCATAGATGCAATATTGTGAGACTTGAAAAGCTCTGTATCCCTTTGTGGCATCTGAAATTCTTTTCTCCATAACTGACTCAGATCAGCTCTTCCTCTCTTATTTTCCATGACAAATTCAAGCTTTGAGAAAGAAACCATTGTCACTGTAGAATAATAATAATCTAAAAGTGAAGTTTGAGCAAAAATGCTATCTCAAATGACATTAACTACACATATTGCAGTGCAGATTTCAAAGAGAACAATTCTAGTTTTTGATTGTCATTCAATACATTAAATGAGCATCTTACACAAATTAAATGAGTTTTTTTCTTAATTTTAAAGTAGTCAATATTAGAAAATAAGCAGACAAGTTCAGTTATATCTTAAACCTTTTTTAAAGTATGAGAATTTAACCAAAGGTGTTTTTTTTCTTTTTAAAACTAGTTACATACTTCCAGTGTTAAAAGTTGTTTTCTTACTTTCTTTCCTATTTTTTCTTAATTTAATTTTCTTATCATTCTTTCCCTGTGCACTCTTTAATTTACAGACTTGTTCTAGTTACCATATCTGAAGTGTAGTCCCTAAGGTCCTTATGGTGGGAGGTAGGGAAGCCATTACTATGACTGCATTTCAGACAGGTCTCTGACTACGGGAGTCTCAAGAGCTAGAATCTTTTACTACATATTGTATTTCTTATAAAAATATAGGAATGCATTTTGAACTACTGCCCTACTTACACAAATTTTATCACATACTTAATGTACTTTGTAAAGTATCTAAAGTCATGTTTAAAAGGTAGGCGCCAAATGTCGGCCTAAAACCTAGTACTGTTGTGACTAGAAATAAAACGTGTTCTGAAGACATGGACTTTGAGCCAGGTAGTCTGTGAAATGAGTTGTTCTAAAAAGGTTTATCATCACCTATCCACAGAAAAGAATGGTCAGTAGACTGACAAAATAATGTCTTTTGTTTTATTTACTTTGTACATACAAGGTACTGTTTAAATAAGTGGCATATTTATAAGTTACCTATATGTCTACTTCCTTACAGAAGATACAAAGTATACCTAGATTAGATTCTTTGGTTGCTATGTGTGAAGAGCAGCATTAAAAAATCAAGGACTCTTAAGAATTGATTTGAAAGTAATTGTCCCTTTTACATTGGCAGGAAACTTAGCAAAGTCATATAAATATTATTGACTTGCCTTAGCTTTTCTGCAAAACCCAAACTAAAGCAAACAAAACAATGCTCTTTATTCTCAAAATGACTTTAAAATAAAAGAATACACATACACATACTTCTCCCTCTCTATGTGTATATATACATGCATATATATATACATGCATGTATATATACATGTACATATATATGTATATATACACACCTATAGATATATACCTCATCTCAAAATATTAGGAAACATTCTTTTAAAAAAATGTTGTCAGTGGTAAGAGAATACTATTCTTAGTGATTGTTAGAAATCTTTAAGGTGAATGTGCTCTCAAGGTTTCCCTTACAAACATTTTACGTCCTAGTACTTTAGAAGTAATAACAAAATAAAAGGTATATCAAATAGAATTTTTTTTCTTAGATACTTTTGCAAGATGTAAACATGTGAGCTGGCATACAGGACCACTTTCCATTTACTAAGCCAAAGAGGAATGTTAGGTAACACATATGAATAGAAATGCCAGCTCCAGTTTGTCCAATAGGTTCACAAGGTCTCACTCCATAGTTCAGACTGAACAGGGGACAAAGCAATGGAGGGGAAGCTAAGATTGTATCACCATAGCAACCTGAGAGGGTGGGGGAAGGCCTACCACATGCTAATCAATTAGGAGAACTGTTAGCAAGCTCAAGAAATCCTGGAAAATCTGCATGGGCCTATAGATACGGCTATAGATAAGATTCAAGTATCACATAGAAACTTAATTGGGAATTCTCTTTTCAACTTATAACACTCAGTCATATAGTTAACACTCATATATTAATAATACTGTAGTTTGTACCAGCCACTTTGCTGTATGCCATCTGCTCTAAAGAAATCTTATTTTTGTGCTATGACTTTAAGTATGATAGCTATTAAGGCAAGTTGCATTGATAATTCCCCTTTAGTTTGCATTAAATTGCACTATAAGATGAATTTGCAAATGAATTTGATTTTTCAAAAGCAATATTTTAGAATCACTCATTAACGTATCTTGGGGCTTCAATGTTTATATAACTATTTTACACTCTTAAATCTGTTCAAATTCTTAATAGCTTAAACACTCAAAATACAAATTCTTTACTAAGATTTATTTGCCTTGTGTGGCAAGATTATTCAACTTATCGTTGAATGGGGTCAAAGAAGCTTGTAAGTCACTTAATTTACTATTTAATTCTTTTAACATTATTCCCAGACGCTGAGAATCCTCTTAAGTTTGCTGTTTTCCTTTTGCCTCTGGCTAACTATTCTTCCTCCCCTAGCACCACCTTCTACTTTCACAGATCTAAAAGTATTCTTTTGTCCTACTTTTCTTGAATTCCAAACTATTGATGACTCTACATTAGAAGAATGACTGATGTGCTACAGAAAGGCCCCCATATAGGTGAAGCCTCGAGATGTGCTAAGCAGCCCATTATTTTCACAATACAGTGATCTGCTCGAGGAATTTTTCTGAAGACATTTCCAAAGGACAAGACACTGGAGCCCCCATTCCTGTTTTATATTGACTTTTGACCTAACATTGGACCAGTAAATCCCATGTGTAAATATGAGGCTGGGTGGCAAGACCACTTTTCTAAATATTTACAATTGTAAACTCTCCAGGTTATAAATTACAACAGAAACAACATGATCAACTTTACCCACCAAGGAACGTGTCTGTAATATTTATTTTTGTATTATATTAAGCAGGCTGGCAGGAGTTTAACTAACAGTATAAAGAAACTCAAAGACGAACAAAATTTAGATTAAACAATTCATCACTGAAAATAACCATGGATAAGAAAAATGACTGAGAAAAAAACACAATGGCCAATGTTAGCACAGGAAAATGTTTTTTTAAATTAAAAAGTATGTCAAGATTTAACTTGGGTAATAAATAAATCTTATTATCAAAGAAAAAGTCCATATTCTCATTAAAAACACAAAAGGGTGTATATTAATTTAGTGATAAAAAAGATTATACAATATATGTGCAACATCCAATAATCATCTGAACATAAATAGGTTGAGAAGCTCAGCCACCAATCGGTGAAGCAGGGATGCAAATCAGCCCCATAGAATCGAATCTATTGTGCGCAGTGATTCTCTGAGAGTAGAATAAAGGGCCCAGAAGCCAGTGTTAGACTGTGATTTCTGTCTTCTGGGAAACTCTACTTAACAGCTCTGAATATCATTAAAAGGCTGTGAGACAGTCATTCAAGGGCTGTTGCTGTAGGCTAACGTGGGAGCTTTCAGAATGCACATGCAGAAAGATAGACAGCTCATGGTTATAGATCTTTTTGCAGAATAAATCCAGTGGCCAAATGTTGTAAAGCTTACTCTGACATCCAACAGCACATCTTATCTGTCCCTCCTAATCATGAGGTGGACTTTTATCAACATGTAATAATGCTCTTTGGAGGTAGAAACTGTGCCTGTATTTCTTTCTATCTTGTGGCATCATGTGTATTTTCTGGGCAAATGGCAGGTGTGCAATAAATACATGTTGAATTGAATTACAGCATGAGATCACATATTTTTCCCCATCAGCAGAACCCCACATACTGCTCACTGGCAGTATTGAGATTACAGGGGTCACGGGCAGCACTCTGCTTAATGGTGTGCTGACTGACAGGGTAGAAAATCAAATCAAGAAGGCCAGCACGACCTTTGAGTTGGGCAGACAGAGTGCGCACTCACTATAGCAACAAGGTCAAGATCAAAGTGATGAATGTTCAACCTTCTAGTACATGGCTAAAGACCTCAACTGACCACTTCTGATTATCTGCACAATTTCATCAGTATCACCTGTGAGTAATGCTTTAGTGAATAGAAAACAATGAGAGAGGAGCACGAATAACATAATCCCAAACTGCAGCAAATTTACCAGCTTGAAGAAGTGCACTTGACAACGGGCTTCTTGTGGATTATGCAAGCCTACTGATTAGACATGAAAACAACTGCTTTATGGTGACCTGAAATGGGATTAACGTAAGCCGGATGAGTGTTAGAAATTCTTTAAAGGACTCAGTGAAGTACCATTCAAAATGATACAGCCAAGATGTTAAAAAAAAATCCTGGGAAAACAGAGAAGCTGTGATGAATCTGGTATCAGTAATCAAGAAATGAGACAGCTCACACTGAGAAAAATTATGTGGGAAAACATGATTCTAGGCATCAAAGTCACTAGTTTCTATGAATCTGGGGTGAAAAGGGTTATTAGTCACTTATTTGTCTTTTAGCCATATCATTCTTCACAAATGGTAATCAGAACCAGTAGCATTATCTTTAAATACTAAACACAAAATAAGTACATTATTATAAATATGTTTCTAAATGAATTTTGTCTTTAAAAATAACTTTACTTTCAGCTATTAAAAAGCCCCTTTAATTCTAAGAGTGATAGTCAGTAGGTGACTAAGGCACTGCAATTTACATTCGCTTAGTGGTGATATAGTAGTCTATCTCCAGAGGGCTTCCAACCTGATTTTCTCCATATGGTATCCATATGTTATATTACCATAAACATACCTTCAAGAAAATAGCCATATGCTTCACTTTTATACCTGAATAATAGTGGTCCTTCTTTATCCTTTGGTCGTTATCTCTTCTATGGATTTTGAAATATGTATAGGAATTAAATATGAAAAGAATTATTTTTAAATCAATTTAATGCAATTCATAACATTGCATTTCTAGGACCTACAAACTTCTATAATACTAAAATTCTCAAGCTTGAATATCAAGATAGTATTATTAGTTACATGTGGGTCAAATAGAATTTAGCAGGAATTTTAATGCATCATCCCAAACAAGGTTCTTAAGTATGTTTTAGAGGTGGAGGATTTTTCTCCTATTGATGAATGAGCCATGGATAATCATCATCAATCATCTTCATCAATCTCATGATATCAACAACGGTTTATTGTTACTGAGTACAGACAATATGCCAGATATTGTGCTACAGGACATAGCATGTCATTTTTCAACTTACCTACAAGTTAAATGTAGATAAAAAAAAAAAGGTAGTAATGATGTTTATAGCTACATTATTTTCAGATTGAATTCATTATATTCTCAGTCATCACAACGGTAATTCTGCACATATGAGACCTTGACGATCCTAGTGCTTCCAGGACATGCAACATGAGAAAGAGTAAACAAATCATCTGACTCTCGGCTTGTTCTCTGTCTTTTGTCGCCATCTTTTTTTCTTCTTCTAGCTTTCTAACTATCAGAACTTCCACAGACACAGACCATGGATCAGAAAGGGCTATGCTTATTTGGTTTCAGTGAATGCCTCTGAGTGGATGACTGCAGCCATAAAGTATTAGTGTGTATGCAACTTTTTAAACTTCAGGCTGCTTTAGATTAGGAAACTCAGTGTCAGTCTCTAACCTCAGTAAATTCTCATTATTTCATGGTAGATTTTGGGGGCACCATGCTGTTCCCAGTATTTTCTATTTCCGATCATGTAAAATTGTATTAAAAAAATTCTGTTCATACGCAATCTCAATTACTTCACTCTCTTGCTATAGCATATCCTTTCAAACTCCTTTGTCATCCACCAATTATTCCATGTAGCTCTATGTACTCCTTTTTAAAAGTCAGCCAGTAAGGCCTTGGAAGAGAAGGGAGCAGGATTCAACTAACCTAGATTAGACTAATGGAAACTTCATTGACCATGTTTCACCTGTTTCATGCTCCTTCTCTATCACAGATAATACTTGTATAGGTATGCCCCACTTTTCGAAAGTTGGCTTAACGCTACTTGGCTTTTGGGAAAGAGCTACATTATTATCTGTTTTCGCTAACCAAAAAAAAATCCAAAGAAGATTTTCACTTTTACGAATAAAGATGAAAAGGGAATATAGCATTCAGTGTTTGTTTTGCAGCAAATTTTTACAGTGGCAGCTCATATCCTGAGCAGCAAGGGTGGCACCACCAAGCCCCTTCCCCAGGAACCACACTCAGCAGCTCATCACCAACTCACCGTAGTTTTGAATTGTGACTGTGAGCATCTGTGCTTCATCTCAATTTATTTTGTGCATCTGTTAGCAAGAAGTGTCCTAAAGTAACTGCTCCTTCGCTTTAAGCCATTTTAGCTTACAAAAGTTTTCATAGGAATGCTCTACTTTTAGATAGCGGGAGAAACCTGTACTTACATCCAGATAAAAACCAATTAGGAGATAATAAGCACTGAATATTTATTTAATGCATACTATGCATTTAGTACTATACTAGCAACTTTACAAATAGTGTCCCATTTAATTCTCACAAGCCTATGAAATAAGAAATAGTATTATTCCTACCTAATGATAATGAAATTGAGGTTTAGAAACATTACATAACTCGCTCAAGTTTACAAAGTTAATAAGTGGCAGAGTTGTCATTTGAACACATACAGTCTGACTTTGGAACCCCTGCTATCACTCCCCCTAAAATGAATTTTTATAATAAATTTCATTCACTCATATGCTGCATACTCACAATGTTTTAGGTACTGTATAATAATCTAAAGAATAGTAAGGCCCAACTCTGTGTTTTGGAGAAGAGAGACATAGAGATAAATAGTGATATGTGAGATAACCAAGTACACGTAAGGCAGAAAGAATGCACCACCTGAGGGAACTGGGAAGCCTTGCTAAGTAAAGGGTACTGATGCTCAAGGGGCCCTTAAAAATGGAAGGACTTTGGTGGGCAAGAACAGGGTCTCTTCTCCAAAATATTTGCTAATAAATAGTGATGGAAAGTAGGACCCCCTATTTGAGAAAATGAAGTATTAATGTGGTAATCATTTCACAATATATGTGAATCTAATCATTATGCTGTACTCCTTATACTTACACAGTCAATTATGTCTCAATAAAACTAGACAAGAAATGGAGTAGTTGGAAGGTGTACACAGCAAACTGGCATGAGCTTATTTGGACAGTGGTGGAGCTGTTTCAGGAAGGATCCTAAACGTTAGGGGTTTTGGCTGTTTTCTGTTGACAAAGGTTTTAAAGTGTGGAGACACACAGTTGGATTTGCATTTTAAAAGGCAGGAGTTCTCAAACCTGACTGAACAGTAGAATCATCAGGGGATCTTTTAAAGAAATGCTGGAGCCTCGACTCCACTTCCACAGAATCAAGTTCAATTCATCTGAGGGAGGACCTGGGCATCAGTATTTTTAAAAGTCTACTAGGTGATTCAAATATGTAGCCTAGGCTGAGAACCACAGCTTCTCGGCTTCTGGTGTCTAATTTATGAAATAAAAACTGTACTTTTAGTAAACATTTGCTACACAAAAAGCAAAACATAACTAACTACCAATTCAGAAGATTTTGGCTAAGATATAATTCTAAACAGTGTCTCAAATAAAATTATTGCTAAATCAAGTGTAAAGAAAAACCACTTTTGCTTTTGATTACATACTAAAGGTAGTAAGGATTTACCAGCAAGATGTGTGCCAGAATGCTGAGGGGTTGGTTATATTACAGCACTAGATTATGAGACAGTGTGGAAAAGCCATGACATTTGTAAAAAGAAAATCAACAGCTTATCTTAAAAACCCTTTCTTCTTAAAATTCCATGATTCTCTACCAATGCATCTTAGATGATGATCATTAAAATTAATTATGTATTTACAATATTCTACAGAATCATGGCTAAACTCTGCCACGGCAATTGCAGAAAGCTCTTAGTTGAGTTATACATGGCAGTATCTGTAGTAGTAAAAGTTATTCCAGCACTTGGGTAGAATGACGGATGCTCCACAGTTTCTTCGGATGTGAAGCCACTAGGGACCTAGCTGCAAGCATGTATTTTTATAGATACCTCAGCTACTGTAAAAGTCCTCATGCAAACTTTAGTGCTTGGGAACATTAAAAAGGTTTGGGATGCTTCCCCAGAGAGTTTTAGTTCCATTAACACAAGACTTGGTGGCTGAGGACGGATATAATCCTGATTCCATGCTAGAGATATAGAAAGAGAAACTCTTTACTGTCTTCAAGTTAGCACTCACATTTCAAAAGATAAGAGCCTTTCAGCATTGGGAGGACTAAAGAGTTGAAGTGGAACCAAATTTAGCATCTTATACACACCCCTTCCCCCAAAAGAGCTCAAGTGGCAGAATATAGCTAAATTATTTCAGCTGTTAAAAGAAAGAAAGACATAATTTGTGGGCCTCATTCAGTGCTACCATGACTGAAAGTTCTGTTATTGAACTACCTGCCCTTGGTCCTTGGGGGTTCTGACTGTTGGCTCTCAAATGGCTAAGAGCTGTAGCTGCATGTGAAAATGTCTATTGCCAAATCAAAGGGGCCATGATGGTCCCTGCCCATGGACGGCCACTGTGCACAGATGTTCCTATGCGAAGCTTCTACTCATGGCACAAGTCTAATCCAGATACAGGCAACACCAGCAAATCTACTAAGCTCCCATGATTGTCCTCAGAGTGCCTAATATTACCTCACTAGGCCTTTCCTGACCACCATGGTCCCTCAAATCATGTAAGACAGGCTCTAAAGGAAAGAAAAACAAAAGAAAAGAAAAGAAAACAAGACTTTGTCTTCTTGGAGAGTTCAGAGAGGAAGTAGGGCCTCCATGGACATCCAAGCTCCCCAGAGGTAGGTCCCACAGCCATTTTTCCCTCATCACCAGTACTCCAACCCAGCCATTCCAGAACATCGCCAAGTCTGCCAACCACACTTTTGCAACATTTCCTCAGCTGTCCCTTTCTCTCCATCCCTATATTCACAGCCCTCATTTGGAACCTCATTTAAAAAAAAAAAAAAAAAAAAAAAACTAATCTAGTCCAGTCATTCAAGATCTTCCTGTTTCTAGTACATCTTCTCCTCAATCTATCCTCTGCTCTAGCGGTCAGTAAAATATGGCCAAGTGCCAAATCCTGCTTGCTGTCTGCTTCTGTATGCGATGTTTGATCAGAACACAGTCATATCATTCATTTATGTATCTATGGCTGCTTTCATGCTACAACGGTGAAAGAGACGGCATGGACTACAAAACCTAAATTATTTACAATCTGGCCCTTTACAGAAAAAGTTCACCAACTGCACTATTGGATTTTGATCAAAAGTATAAATCTGATTGCATTGCTTCAATGTTTAAAAGACTTTTGTGGCTATATTTGGTGGTGGTGAGGTATCAAACTGCAGTATTTCTGACCATACTAAATAAACTCCTGATCTTGAATGTGCCTTGCATATTAATGCTAACTTTGTCCTTTTGTGCCTATGCTGTGTGTTCTGCATGTCATGTTCTTCATCTGAAGAATTTCTACTTATCCTCTCAGGTTCAGTTCATATGTCATTTTAAGCATCTATCTATCCTTCCTTTTCTCTTCCCAATGGTCAGACTCTCCCTACACATAGCACTTGATATATTTTTTCTAGTTTGTATTTATCACTCAGTATTTCTTGCATTCACCTATCTACAGATCTGGTTGCCTTGCTAAGCCATAAGGGATTGGCTTAAATGTACCAGGATTAAACTTCCAAATGAACAAAATGGAGATTTTATGACCTTATTTATACTGAGGTTACTGTTATTTCAAAACATTTTGAGAATTTCTCCTAGGTGTCTGCCTTCATAATCACTTTATACTCATGCCAGAAAAAGAGTCTTAACAGTCTGCAGTTACATTTTAAGTTAAATAAAAAATAACTCTCTAGCTTCATCACCAAGCTTATTTTAAAGGACTTTTAATCCTTTCTGAAAATTAAATTTGCCCTTAAAGGAAAAAATTTACCAGTAATGGTAGATGTTGAAGAATTTATGGTAGGCTTTGAATGTAATTTAAAAAGGAGAAATTTGAAAAAATACTTTGAGCAATGACAGTCATTAAAACAAATAATACTTTTGTTAGAATTAACTTTAATGGGAATGCCACATAAACCAGAATGTATTTTTTGCTTGATTAATTAAATCACACTAGGATGGACTACTCAATAAATGGTTAACCTCATTTTTTAAAAAAATTGGATTCAGGTGGATACACAGATGCAAGTATATTTAAAAAACTAAAACCTTTAGGAGAATATGATCTTTATAAATTTTGAATAGGGAAGGCCTCTAAAAAGGCAAAATAGAAAGGACCAAACAAAGCAAAAGATGATAAATTCAACCACATTAAAATGAAAAATGTGTTCATGAACATAACATAAACAAAGTCAAGCCATAGATTTGAAGAAGATATTTGCAAAGCATATAACTGACAAAATTTACCATTCAGATTGTCTAAGAATGACTATAAATCAATAGGATAAAAGCAATCTCCTAAACAGGAAAAAAAAAAAAAAAGATATAAACAGGCAATACAAAATAAGATGAAACTTCAAGGTCCAATAAACATACCTAAAAATTCTCTACCTCATCAGAAATCAAGTAAATACAAATTAAAGCCATAATGAGATGCCATTTCACACCAATCAGACTGGCAAATATTAAAAGTCTGGCAACACCAAGTGTTGGCAGGGATGTTAAGCAATGAGAAAGATCTTATACCTGATGGTGGAAGTGTAAATTAGCACAACTTTGGAGAGCAAATTGGCAATATCAAGTAAAGCTGAAGAAGCACTCCTACATCTATTCTTAGAAATTTATTCTTAGACATAGATGTATTTTTTATATATATATATATACATATACATATATATATATATATATATATATATATATATATATATAGAGAGAGAGAGAGAGAGAGAGAGAGAGAGAGAGAGAGAGAGAGAGAGAGACAGAGAGACAGAGAGAGACAGAGACAGAGACAGAGACAGACATACATGACAGCACTGTTTCTAATAGAAAAGAAAAAAATCAGCTAAATATCCATCAATTGCAGAATGGAAAATTAAGTTAGGATTGTTTACAGAATGGCAAAAATTGATGCATTGGGACATATGCCAATGTGGATAAGTCTCAAAAGCATAATGCTGAACAATAACAAAGAAAGTGAGAAGCAGAAAACTATATAGTAAAATATCATTTTATATAAAATTTTAAAAGCTGTAAAGAAATGATATGTATATTGTTCAGAGATGACTTACCAATGAAGCAAAAGTATACGCATGTGTGTGAGAGTGATAAATACCAAAATCAGGAGAGTGGTTACTTTTGCAGAGGAAACTTTATTAGGGACTTTAATTATATCTGTAATCATTTGGTTTTTAGGCTAAGATATACTTATATTTGTATACTATTTTCTATGCTTTTCTGACTATCTGGAATTTTCATAATCATAATCACTTTGAAGACAATTCTTTTTGAAGCAAGTTGCCATAACATGTACCTCAATAATAATACCTCCAATAGCCAGACATATTCTATTCCCTGACAACAAACTGGTGAAATTTTAAACTACTCATACAATATTATCAGTTTTAAAATTAGAATTTACCTTGAAGCTTGGCCATTCTAACCCTCTCTCATTTACAAGTAAGAAAATGGCAAGGAGAACTAAATCACTCAGTGTTGTCAGATTGGCTAGTGATAGGGTTGGGATGGCTAGGTCTGTACCCTCTAGCTGCTACAATTCCAGACACCGAGTATAATTAAAAAAGGGCATACTGAAGCACAATGTCCAACATTCTAGCAGTATTACTTTTATGAATCTTACTTAATCTTAAATCGCAAATGTGTATCTTGAAACTCTTGTTAGGGACAAAAGCCCCTGGGTACATTTTGGATTTGAGATGGCTCTATAATATGAGTCCTTATAACTATTCATCAAATGAAAATAGTGAGGTGCAAAACAGTTTGTATAGTACAGTACCACTTTGTAAAAACTGAAGAGAAACAAGAATATTGTATGTGCTTGGCTTATATATGTAGGAAAGTTCCCATAAAGGATAAAAAGTGGTTAGATGTTAGCAGGAATGAGTACTGGGCAGAACAGATGACAGGATTAGGAGGGTGACTTTTCACTATATGTCTTTTTTATAGCTCCTCTATTATGAAAGACACATTATTTTTCTCACCTTCTCTCAATGAATTCCAGTTCCAGCTTTTCATGTCTACGTGACCTTTTTCATAGACTGATCAGAAAATGACGGCTATGGTCAGGACCTGACAGGTGGAGTACACACAGTGGCCATTACCTTGGCATTGCTATGGGCCCCAATTTCAAGGGCTCAGCTTCTTATGTAATAAAATTTTGGTTGTAGTTCCTGAGTTGAAGTATCTCATGCTTATTGCTTTCTGCCTATAGCCTTAAGTTCGGGCAGGTAACATGGTGTGGGGCTTGCCTGGGCTGTGAGGTGCTCGGGTTTCTTTTGATGTCTCAAATATGTCTGCCAGTCTACTTGGCAGCTCGTCACACCTTGACCCCTTGCTCCTGGGTACTTAATGGCTCTCATTACCCTGTCTTAGCTTTGGCTGACCTTGACTTCTGCCGCTGATTCTCACTAGGGTATCCACTCTCAGTTCCTTTTACCTCTCTTTTCACCTGTCTCACCTACTGACCCTTAAAATGTGAAGTTCTCACTGATATGTTTTTCTGCTATGATAATTTCCACAAACCAGATGGAAACTACTTCTACCTTAACTTTGAATTTGGTTTCCTTCTCCACAGCTCTAAAGAATAGCTTTAAGAAAAACCATGGCAGTTGAGAGAACCATAGACAGAGGATCTAAGGCCCCAAGCTGAATAAAGAAAAATTCCTCTGGCTCTTAATTTCCTCAACTCTAAAGTGAGCTCTTTAGTAGACACTATCTGTGAGGTTCCTTACAGAGCTAAAATTCTATCACTTTCTTTTTTTACTCTCTTCGACCTCCTTCCAGCTCTATTCGTTCTTCCACCTAAACATTTCAAACATACTCTGAACAGAACAGATGTGTTTAGACACATGTAGTCATGATTTAATCTCATAGAAATATATCAGAGAAGACCAAAAAGCTTGGAAACATAAAGGAACAAATGGGAATTGCTGTCTGCCAACTTTCCTCATGGGAAAAAGGCATTTTCTTCTAGAAAGAAAAATCTCTCTAGGAATTATTGTTTAAAAAAGAAACCCTAATTTTTCCTCTAAGGCCAGTGTCTTATATACTTTTCCTTCAGATATGAGGTAATAGAGAAGTTAGCATTTTGAAAGTAAGTAGTCTCTTATTTTAACTTTATCATCAATTCATTTAGTCACCCACTAAGATACTTTCTGAGCACATAATCAGGTAGGCATTAACTAATTTGTACTTTTAATCATCGTTGTCATCTTGTGGCTAGAAACCTGGGAGTCACCCTGGCGCCCTCCCTCTCTTTGACCACACATCCAGCCAACCACCTCAAACTCCAGAACAAATCTTGAACCATTCACTTTTTTGCTGCTCTTCTGTCTGTCCAGCCATGCTTACCTAAACTCGTTAATAGCCTTGCCGTGCCCCCAGTGCCCTGTGGCCATTCTCCAATCTCCACTCCATAGTGCAGCCAGAGAAATCTTTTTAAACTCACAAACCTTGCTGGGCCACTCCCCAGGGAACGTTCTTCAATGTTACATCAATGGCTTTTGAATCAAATCTTCACTCATTCCCTACCCTTCAAGACATACAGGATTTGGTTCCTGTTTACCTTTCCATCATTAACTAGCCATGTGAGCTTGAGCAAGTTATAGGGTCTCTCTTTATATTATAAATTTTATGCTACAAAATACAGCTAAGAAGTAAAACCTGCCTGTAAAGTGCTTATGATAGTTCTTGGTTCATAGCAAGCAGTCAATGAGTAAATAACTATTTGCATATTTTATAGTTAATAAAGACTCATAGAGTGTCCCCTCTGTATACTACACTCAACTAGGCACCTCAAAAAACTAGTGAACCCTTTCTAGTGCTTCTCCCAACATATACCCCTTTCTCGTTGCTATGTCAACAAGAGAATATTACATTTAAGCAAACTATATAAAGTCATACGCTTGGGTTAAAATCCCAATTGTATCAAAATTGGCTTAGGACAGTTTCACAGTTAATGTGAAAAAACCTTAAGGATTTTAGGCGAATGTAAGCATCTTAGAGAAAAGAGCATAGTGGTTTCCACACCACTTCTCTACCCAATTCATACACACATACAAAAATAAAGAAATCTTTGACTATGATACTATTTATATCTAAAACAAGAGAAGTCACATGTTGCACTTCAGATAATATTTGGTTTTTATTCTAGGCACCATATTTTAAAAGCAAAATTAACATGCGGATTAAGACCAATTTAGGACAAGTAGGAAGGTAAGTGCCCTACATACAATGTAATATATAAGTAGTTAAGGGAAGTGAGATAGCTAAGGGGCAATTAGCCTTGGGAAGAAAAGACCCTGAAGAGAGAATAGATATTTCAAATATTGGGAAAGTCTTTTTTAGAAAATACATTATATATATTCTAATGAGCAGAGCTAGACCCAAAGTATAGAAGTCACAAATCGATTCTCATTATTAGAACTATTCAAAAATGGAAGGAAAAATAACTACATGGAAAGAATTTTCTTTGTGGATAACAGTAGAGACTAGATAACAATAGCTAAGCACTTAATGATGTGCTAAGTGCTTTATAAATGACTCATTTAATCCTCACAACAACTTTCAGAGATAGAGACTATCATTTTTCTGATGAGGAAATTGATACAGGTTAAGTGACCTACCCACGGTCCAATAGGAAACAGCTGAAACGGGAGTCAAATGTAGGCCTCTTGACTCCAGGACTTGGCCTCCATACTGCACAGCTTCTGAAAGAGCTGATTTCTGAAAGTCTTCCACCTCTAATTTCCATGTTTCCACCTCTCACAACTTTCTGCAGTCACTTGCTGACTGGCATCCCATCTGCCTATAATTTCCTGTTACTAAGATATGTTAGAGAAGGAAATTTTTCTGGAATAGATGAATGTGTAACATTTCCTGGAGATACATAAGAATTCATATGTAAGGAGAGAGTTGTAGCAGAAGGGGAACATTAGTCTATGCAAACTCTCCAAGAAAAGAAGTCTCTGTTACCAAAAAGGACCCTACAAGAGGTCCCTTTGCTCACTCAGAAAGAGAATTTCTGAGATGGTTTTAGATATGCAGTCATTTTAAATATGCAATACTTAACAAAGAGGTCCAAGAGAAAAATCAAAAGGTATAGCAGCCTTTAAAATATCTTCTTCTTCATCATATTAAAAAATGATAATTGCAGGAAGTTATTAAAATGCTAGCATTCTAAAAATAGAATAATCTCTATACAATATTCCCCACAAGGAGAGAGTTTATGAAGTAAAATGTTCTGGAGTAATTTGAGACCCAGATAAAAATGGGGTGGATAAATGAGATAATAGCAAAGAGCAGAACACCCCATAGAATTCACAGATATTCTGTTCTGGTAAAAAATTTTGGTGTATTACTACGCTCAGATGTCTCATAGGGTCTCATCTGGCACAATTTTACAGTCATAGTAAAAAATACAATTTGCTCATTTAGAACATGTTTTAGAACTGGGTGAAAAATAATTTCCCTAAATTGAATATTTGGGAACCAATTACAACCCTGAATCTGTTATTAACCTCAAAATAGGTAATTGCAAGTTTGTGTCTAAATCCATTTGTCATAATAGAGCAAATTAAGAATCACATGATGGACGTGATTAATGTGTGACAGTTATCATGAGCACCATGAGCCCAAACTAATAACAACATGAAAGAGAGATTCCAAATGTGATGCAGCCATGAAGGCAAAACTAATTTTCAAATTATAATAGCAACATCCAAGAAAGCTAATGTTTTCTTTGTGCGATAGTCACGGCTGGGCATCTGGAGGCTGGCCGGCCACTAATGTCCTAATAAATGGCTGGCACACATTGGAAGGGCTGTCATCATGTGGTGAGCTGAACACAGTTGTTGCTGCTGTTGTCATAATGGACTGGCCAGGCAGCAGGTCACAGGGAACTGAAAAAAGTAAGTCTTATTACTGGCTCGGGTTTAGGGCTCGATACATTTGAGAATTCTGACTCACACTGCATAAACACATTTTCAGTGCACATAGGTAATACTTCCCCCTTTATTCTTGTGTACCATTTCCTCCCTACTTTTTTTTTGAGAGAATACCAGAAGACTTGGAAAATACTTGATAGTGTCACAATGAGAGTTTGCTTTAGGCAGTCACTTTGGAGTTAAGATAGAAAATTGCTTGCAGATTCTGTAAGAACAGGGACTTTACCTACTGTCACTTGATGCCTGAGAGGAACACCTACTCTGGCAGGCACTGGCAGGCCTGATATTGCCAGGTGAACCACATGATAAAAGGCAATGACCCTATCCTGCTAGACTGAGTGCTGTGAGATCAGAGAAAAGGTCTTTTTCATCTTCACATCGCTGGCATGGTACTGGAGTAGATAAGCAGGAAATACAGGACATATAAATATAAAAGAGTTAAGCGAATGGGTTTAGAGTCCTGGCTCTGCCACTGACTGGCCTGTGTGATCCTCGGCAACTTATTTCAACTCTTCAAGTCTCAATTTCTCTGCAAAAACGAGTAACAGTCATGAGGATTAAATAATGTATTAAACTATTTAGTACATATAGTTGTGTTAAAAAAATGGCTGTTTTTTTTTTTTTTTTATCAAAAACATTTTAATGATGAAGACTGCCTAAGAAGTACGAGGTAAGAGAAGATAGAAGAAAAAGTCCAAGATAGTCATTTTTTTATAGATCAAAGGTGGCAACAAAAGTTCTCTGCATAGCACTCTATGAGGTGAATTACAAATAACCTTTACTTGTCCAAAGTGGTTTTCTTTTAAAATCTAATTGGCTTTTTAGCATTTTTCTTACAATGGTTCCAAAAAAATCTGTACAAAAACAGTAAATTCTCATGAGAATTAATACTGATTAGAATAAATATTTCTCACCTCATTTAGGCTCAACAAATTTCTTAAAATCTTGACCATTTTAACACTTATGGTGCCTCAAGGACAGGTATAACATATATATTTTAACAACTTATTTTTACTTTTAGTCACTGATGTATGAACATATCTTCCAATTTAAGAGAACTAAAACATAACTCCTCTTTTTCAAAACTTTTACATTTATTCTTTGAATTCTTCTATAATAACCTTTCTATGATTTTATCTCTTTTGATAGCATAAAAATTGGAATCCCAGTCTTAAAATTAAAGTGGATATTTTAGGTGTTAGAAATTTCCCACATCTGCCTCCAACATTACTGAAATTATCTTAGTATCATCTCTGATAATAAACCTTATTTGTTATTTGTAGACTCCAGTCACAGAGTCGGTGAGACATTATGTATATTTTAATTTAATTGTTTCTTATTTAAGTGTTAAATTTGAAAAAAAGTACTGTTAAGCCTTTGAGAGTGTCTAGGAATTATGGTTTTCTGATGTGTGTCAAATTCGGGGTTCACAAATGTGTTTGTGTTATTTTAATACATCATGAATTAGTTCAGATAATTGAATGATGTTTTCAGTGGTTCTGTTTAAAAATTGGCATGTTTCCAAAACATAAACCTGGACTAAGTAATCGGAGATTAAAGCAAGGTTATTTTAACTATTTAAATGGCATATATCTTGTGATTTGTGATTACAAACTCTCTACACTGGTGCCACAATGTGATGTCTATCTTATCAGACACAAGGAGACATGAATCGTTACTCCTTCTGTCAGTCTCCTTACTTATTCTGCTTACGGTCTCTGTCACCTCGCACACTGGTATCTCTGCTTAACACTATCATCTGCCCTATGACAACACATTCCCTTCTGCTTTGTCTTCTAATTTGAAACTGCAGTGTTCCTCTAGGCTGAGCCCTCCTCCTTTACCCTCACTAAATATTCCTCTTTTCTTAGAGGTCATATGTACTTCTATAGATTCAATTACTACTTATATGCGGGGAACTCCGAAATGTTTCTTTATGAATGTTAAAATGCAAGGAACCTCAAGACTCTCTTATTTACTATATAAGAAAATGGAGGCTGGCAGCCATGAAGTCACTTGACTAAAGTTAATCACCTAGTTAGCATGAGGAAGAGCACTACAGGTCTCTACAATTTGTTTTCTGCTCTCATATATATATATATATATATATATATATATATATATATATAAAACACTATGTCCAAGATGCCTCATATGGTCTCTTGCATCTCTACTTTCTTACTGGACGACACATGTCAAATGTCTAAAACCAGATTCTTCACCTTCCCTCTTGAGCCAGTGCCATGACATCTTTTTGTCACTAATGACATCTTACTCTACAGGTTAACCTAGCATGAAAGCTTAAAATCACCTTTGACTCTTTCCTTTCATCTTCTAAATATCGTCACTACAAGGTCTTTGGATGGTGATTATATAGAAATAAACCCATCTTTTAAGGTCACATGCAAATACTAGCTCTTCACCCAAGCTCTCCAAGGTCATCAGTTCATACTAATTTCTCTTTCCTTGGAGCACTGATTGAGTCTACTAATTATTTTGATACTTAATCATATATCTTATGGCATCACTAATTACAAACTTTAAATTGTTTTGTATTTCTCATAAGACCTAGAAAAGTTTACACATACAGTAGATACTCAATAAATTTTCATTGTATTGAATCATATTTCACTGTAATGTTATTGGCTGACATATCTCTAAAACTTGAATAAGATGTTTGCAAAAATATATATATAAATGTCTAATCACTGTGCTATATATGTAAAACTAATATAAAATAATACTGAATGTCAACTCTAGTTGAAAAATAAATTTTTAAAAAAATACTCTTGCAAATATTTTCTGATAGTTTTGAATATTAAAGCAAAAAATATTGAGTTCTGAAAAAGTATTCTTCTTAAAAGAGCATCTTATTTAATATAATATTTCCAAATGGAAAAAAAGTAAATAATTATGCACAAAAGAAAATGGATCTGAAATAGTTATCACATAATATGGATATTACTGAAACAGAGCCATTTAAATAAATATTTTCCCTGATGTGTACCTAAATCTCACAAAAATAATTTAAAATATCAACAAGTTTAAGTAGTCAGTGCTGTCTCATTAGGTAAGATCAGTTCAGAAAGTAGGCTGTATCATGCACTGAATAGTAATCGACACACACCATAAACTCATTCTCCCTCTCGCCTAAATAGCTCTTCATCTTAAAAAAAAAAAAAAAAGTGAATATTAGTAGCATGAATTTGTGATTTTTTAAAATCAAATAACTAAGAAAAAAATCCAAAGATGTTTCACTTTTTAAAAACCAATAACTAAGAAAGATCACAAAGAGGCTTCACTTTGCCACAAATGGATTTGAAACTCTCTCCTTAATGTTAATTTTGCAATCAGAGGAGAAGCAGCTCAGAGCTACTGCAGCTCCCTGTGACAAGACTCTCCAAAGGAGATGAATGAGATCATCCTATTGATAAGGTCACAATCGATCTGAAGCAGACCTTTTTTAAATTAGCAAAATGTTACAGTACTTCAGTGAGTGTCACAAACAGCCTTTCTCTATGAAAAATGCACTGGCTTATGGAAAACTAATTTTTAAATTAAAAATTTGTCTCATAACAAAAAAAGTGTCACTACACCTATTTTTCTCCAATTCATTATTATATCCGAGACATACATTCTCAAGGTAACCTACTCTTATGTTCGGTTTTAGATAGCCCACCTCCCAAAGAGCTTTAAAAATAGGTTGTGCCCACTAATTAAAATCAATGTCTATGTCTATAAATTGTCAAGAAAGTTCCTTCAAAACACTAACTGATATCTTTCTTAAATAAAATTCTGATCTTATCAAAATGAAAACATCTTTAACAATACCTGAAATTACTTAATTAAAAAACCAATGACCTCTTGAATTAATCTGAAGAAAACAAAATCAACACTACAGTGGACAGATGAAATGCTTGACTTTTGTAAAGGCTCGACTTTAAAACTATCAAAAATTTAACTGTCATGTGGCAAGAGAAGTCAATTTCTTTTTCCTTCAAGTAAAAATTATTATAATTACTCTTCCAGATATATATACATATGATAGATGGATAGATGGAAGGATTGACAGGTATAGATAATTTTATTATTATCTTTAGAAAAGCAATTTTTAAAGTAGAAATCTGCTTCAGAAAGACCTGGGGTACTTATTAACAATGCAGACTCCTGAAATTTCTGCAGGTATGAAGAAGGATCTGCAGTTTTACTCTGCTTCCCATGCACTTATTTTGCACAATAAGGTTTCAGAACCAGTGCTGTAGAAGGACTTGGCTGTCCACCTCACTTGTGCACATCTTGGTACTGGTAATCTCTAGCTTCCTTTCCAAAGACATGAGGTGTGTAGTGGTCCGAGGTGAGGTAGAAGGAAGGCTCCAATTCTCAGTCTTCCCTTTCAAATTTAACTTTGGGCAAGTTACTTCAACTCCCTGAGATTTGTGCTCCCTATCTTGAAAATAAGAATTTTAGTACTTCAAGAGGTGGTTTTGGGATTAAAGAAAATTTATGTTAAATGTCTGGCACACAGGAGGCTCTCAAAGATAGTATTATTAGTTCAATCTCCACAGTGGGAATTAATTTGTTCTGCGGCTGGACCACCGAATGTACCTAAAAATAGCAGTCAATAAAAGAAACTAACTATTCTGGGGTGATATGCTCCTAACTCCCCAAGAGTAGATGATCTGATGAAACCCTAAGAAGTTTCACTAATACCTCACAAAATAAATTTTGTGGGAGTAGGCAGAGGAGAGGTTGCTTATTGAACAGTTTAGGGGAAAGTCAAGAAAAGCATTAAGAAGAAATGGTTCCAAAACAAAGGTAAATTCTTGTTTTGTTTTTTTTTTCCTGTGCCCAAATCTTGGTACCAATAGTGTCAGGAAGTAGCAAGTACATTTGCATAGATTTCTCATTTAAATTAAGATATAATTCGTCACCTTTAGGATTGTAAGGTTGAGTCCTCTAATTTTAAATTTAGATGGTTTCAGTGTTTTGCTTAATATAGTCACTTCTTGATTATTCCTTTCTTTCCTTTGTGCTTTCTCAACCTTCTAGTGTCACTGATTAAGGATCTTTATACCAGAGTATACAGCTAAGAGGACAAAGGGCATTGGCTTTATAAGTAATCCAGGTGAGGATAATGGGGACAGAGACCCAGGAAGAGTGGGTGTAAACAACATCTGCTTCCACCTACTGTTCCACTATACTCAGCCAATTAGTGTGATCAGGAAGTAACATGCTAATAAACAGTTCTAACACTGGAAAAGAAGAGAAAGGAAACAAGATTTTTTCATTAGTTAGAAAAAATAGCTTCAGGCTAAATTACAAAAAAAAAATCACACAGGAAGAAAAGAATCTTTATTTCCTATTTAGAATGTATTTAAAAGATACATACAGAAATATTTAGAATACACATATAGAAATATATTACTTAAAAAGTACCATCCTTAAAACTGATATTAGTGAAGAAAAAGTTGCACGTCATTTTTTAGAGCTTTGTACAGATTTTAACTCATTAGTGATATCTGATTCCTCAAATACGGAAACATTCCATCTCTCCATCTAAGATACTATGGAGCTCTCTGCCCACATCGATTCAGGTGCAACCTAAGCTGCTTTGTATGCCCAACAGCATAAGCACAGTTATGTACACACATAACAAAAATAAATACTTTTGATTGTGTTTTGACTGCACAGCACATAGTTTGCGAATACTTAAAATATAATTGTGGTAGAAACTTCCTGGTGATTCAGTTGAATTGGGAAAGAAAAATGTTTAAAATTAAGTCTCCATTTCCCATTTTCACTGAGCAGTTTTAAGACAACCTAGTTGATTCTATGGGCTGATGGACGTCAACATGCAGAATGTATCCTTAAAAAGCAGTTTGGGACCCAGACATCCTGTGCAGGGTGTGAGGCCCTGTGTCCATGTAGTGAATTCTTAATTGTTGATGTGATAGAGAAAAGATACAGGTTGAAATAGTACAATGGCCATGTTATAACAGGTGGAGAGCATAATTATCTCCCTTATGATTATGAGTCAACTATGGTACACAGAGATGGAGTGGCTTGAAAAAAAAGTGATTCATCATGAATAAAAATAGAAAAAGAAAAGATAGCCCAGATTCTGTTTTTTGTTAGTTATTCTCAGCACATAGAACTGTTCCTTTATTTTTTTTTTTTAAGTTTAAATTACTCCTTTCACTTCATGGGCCATAATGTTTCCTCTTATTTAGCTTTAGGACTCCTATTGACTAATAATATAAAACCTTTACTGTCAGAACAAAAGATATACTGTATGGAGTGATCTGCATTTCAGCTAGCTCAAAATTTGAGAATTAACATCTCATGTAGCTTTTCTTACTTCCTTTTGTGAAGAAAGAAAAGCTTGAATTATTTCTCTCTCTACAGTTAGGACAGCGCAAGTTAACTTGTCCTTAAAAAGCACCGAAACACAAATGACTTAGCTGCTTAATGTGGAGATAATTATTACGTGCTCTTGTATCTTACAGCCTCATTTTTTAAATCATCCATTTCCTATTTAATTTTATTTCAAATTGATGTTATACAACTAGAGTTCAGTAAAAACAGCATGACAAATTAGAAAAAATTTACAAGAAACCACAGGTTCTTTTATTTAAAAAAAAAGTGACCTGTAGCATGTTTGTATATTGTACACCTCGAAAACCATATCATTAAGCTCTTCTTCCTAATCTCCAAAAGAAAGGTTAGCAGGGTCCCCATCCTTCAACAGCTGCTCCTGCAATGACCACTGCTCATGTTCAAACTGTGACTTGTTCATTAGCAGTCTACGTATAATATAAATCTAGGAGAGGCTTTGGGATCACTCAAGTTCCGGGCTTGTTTCTTTGAGGAATTGTGCAGGGCTCTAAAACGAACACTTCTCTGGGCGCTCCTGGCATGCCCCTAAACAATAGTCTCTTCTTCAAGTCCTGCCTCCTTCCAGATGATGTAGCTGCCAGCTAACATTCTGTGACCCATTTCCTTTATGTTATACAGGCCTGTGCTTTCTCAGAGGTATCTATATTAAAAGAATAACATTCAGAATTTCATGGAAAATAATCCTGTCATAATGCTAAGAAATAAGAAAATGAAAGAATGAAAGAAAAATTGCATCGAGTACAAATTTTATAGGGATTATTGCACATCTTTCAAAATCTTGCATTTTCAGTTTTATGAATGATGAGGGAGATCACACATTTTCTTAAAATAAATTCTGCCGTATTAGAGTTTAAAATGTCAAGTATAGACAAGGTTCTATGGAAATTAGTGGAGACATGAAGATCAGGTGCTTTAGCATCAGGAAGTGACTTGAATCATGTGGTCTCCATGGTAACAGCCTTGGTGTTGACATCAAAGCGCCTTCTCTCACATGTACAATACCCCATGATATTTCTGATGAGTGCTTGGGCCATGGAACTGTTCTTATTGGGGTGGGGGCCTCTGCATTCAGGGATGGTCACTAACCTTAGTTTAGTGACGCTGATAGGTGAAATTACAAATCACAGAACTCTGGTTCTAGCAGAGTACAAAACCACTTTGTATAAAGAGAAGTGTTCAGAAATATTTATTCATTTACATAAAATATTAAAGTGTTCTGAGTCATGACCATCATTTAATAAACAAGGCTGCTATATAATCACATACACGCTCACTCATGTGCATGCAAGCAACTCTTTATTATCCAGATAGATTTTATTTCTGTATGCATTTTGTGATGTGCCTCACCTGCCTTTCACCTGGTTCTAATCAACCTGATACCCCCTTTCACTCACTCATCAAATTCACTAGTTGATTTGCTTGGTACATTTCAACGTTCACACTGCGAAAAGCGTGTTAATTGCTTCATCTTATGTTATATTTTAAAAGGAGCAGATTTATTATGCACAAAAGTTCACATCCCCAATATACAAAGTTTTGTTATAATGGTTCTTCTAACATGAGGGCTACGCCTGCTGTCTGTAACTAAAAACATCAGTTTCAGGTCCTTTCCAACATGGTCTTGATTGACACTGAATAAAGCTTAAAGTGATTTGCTCAAGTTGTGGCTAGAAATGGCCTGAATTCCCTGTTTCTTTTATACATTTTTTTTTTTGTCTTTGGAACTAACATGGCTTCACAAAGGCAAGAAGAGCTCCGGGAGGCTTATTCAGCACTTTGTAATAAAATCCATACTTGCTGCAGGGAAGTTTCAGCCGGTCTGTTCTCAACGACTGAAATTAATCTGTGCACCTTCCTTCTCACATGGCACACAAGTCCCAGGGCTTTACTCTGTTGTGGAAACTGATATTCAGATTAATCAAAGAAAGGAATGATATGGGCAGAAGGCAAATTTGGAGAACTTATGGTTCCTGTCGGTTCTCAATTCCTTTCTATTTTTGCTTCTCTGGATGCCTCGCTTTTCATGTGGGCCATTACTCATTTATCCATGGTCCTGGGACTCAACCTGTTCTCACTAAGTCTTCTGACATGCACAGCTGCTCATTCATCTACTCTCAAGAATAACCCCAAAGGTTTCTGTTAGGCTGAAAATACAAACATAGCAATCCATTATACTTAGGTCTGGTAAGCTGGCTACAATTGGAAAAATCCTAACACTATTTTAACAAAATAGTGTTAAAATTTTTTTTTTAATTCTAACATTTATTTTACAACTGTTTACTGATCGCCTCCTCTTTGCCAGGTACTATGCTAGGAAATAGGGACACAAATGCCAAGCCTTTATCCTCTCAAAGAAACTCTCTGGCACCCAGCCTCCTCTTTAGTCCCATAACTTCCCATGCATACCTTCTAGTAACCTATAGCGCACTCTACTGAGAATAAATACTTACTCTCCTTTTCCTCTAGATGAGTTCCTAATCTAAAAAGGAGGCTGGGTGCCACAGAGTTTCCTTGAGAGGGTAAAGTCTGAGCTGAGCATAAAGCAATAGTAAGAACCAGTGTGGCTACAAAGTAGTAGGGGGTCCAGGTTGGGGAGGGACACTTAAGGCAGAATATGCAATACATGCAAGAGGCACAAACATGGGCACTTCTATGGCGATGAGAAGTGGGTACCAAGAGTGGGGCAAGGACAGGGGAAATAGTCATACATGATTCAAACTCATGGTTAAAACAAAATCAGTCAAAATACAACACAATGTGAATAAAATGTTTTTCCTGATAAATGTTTATTTCTTAAAAGACATCTAGTTTGAGAATGCTTTCATTTAGATGTGAGAAAGCCTATCTCAGCTGTTTTCTCAACTAAACTTTTGATTTCAAGTGTTTGGGGTATATGTATGTGGGAACAGGTGGAAGAGAACAAAGGACAGGAGATAGGTTCTTGGAGTTGGGGAAGAAAAGATCAAGATATTTATAATGCTAACTTTTGTTAATAATTCTTTATGGTAAATGAGACTCATAAGAGAGTGAAAAAAAAAGGAACAGTGTAAATGTTCACTATAGATCTGTTAAATACATTTTTGTTTAAATCTTTAAAAAGTTAAAGTAAAATATATACACAGTTTCTGTTTGGAAAGTTCTAGAAATAGTGCTAATGGCTACACAACACTGTGAGAAGGTACTTAATGTCACTAAATTGTACACTTAAAAATAGTTAAATTTCATGTTATATATATTTTGACAAAAAATTAAAATATGTATAATGATACGTTAGGATTTATAGTACCAAACTTTTTATGTAGGATGAAACACCATTAACAACATCATTTAATAACCCATGCTTTCCTTGTGACTACTAACATTCCACTACATAAAGAGCTACCAATTACTGACCATCTACTCTGTAAGGCCTCGTACACAACACATGTCCGTCGATATTGGCATCATTCCCATTTTACAAATGAGGAATATATATTAATAGGATAAGAAACAGCATTTACATACAAAATTCACAAGACCATTACATAGGATTTATTGCTATTACCTCACATTACAAATGAGATTTTTGTTTGTTTGTTTATTACATTCTTAAATGCATTTTAGAATATGTCTATGGACCATTTTCTTTGAAACAAGTTTTGTTTAATGAATAACTTTATTTTAAGGAAACTTGTCTAACCATAAGCTAATTATTTTCTTCATAATTTGAACAAAGTAGATACCAATAAAGTTACATAGCTGATAAATTTCTTTTAACAACTTTAGTAATTTTAGAGTCTACATAGGAGTTCTAGTAGATATGCCAGAATTTGGCAAAAGCATAAAAGTTTATAGAGAAGGCAGTTATTTTAAACAATGCATACCATCCAATAATCTAATTTTAAAAAGCTACCTGAATAATTTCATGATAGAAAACCCATCCCCCTCTAGGGAAGGTTTTTATTTGTAACAGAAAGTTATGTGTTTATAATAAGAAAAAATACACTTAAAATATTTGGAAGAAGTAACCACACATTATCAAAGAATAAGGTATTTGGTTATTTTTATATATAGGATTCTAGAATCCTGATCTTTTACTAAAACACGAAATAATTTTACTAAAACACAAAATAATTTTATAAATTCCAGAACCCTACCAAAATACTTAAAAGATTAGCTTGGGAGTTAGACGCCTATGGGTCTGGTACTGGCTCACCCATCCACCTATTAATTGTGGGCCTGCTGTGGGCCAGGCACTCCTATTGGGCACTGATGAATGAGACAGACACAGACCCTTGCTTTCTAAATGGAGAATGAGAAATTAAACAAAAACAACACATAGATATAAATTATACTCCTATATAACGTATGTACAAAGTGCTAAGACTAAACATAAGGAAAGAGATCTAATTAGATCACTAATTTTAATGAACTGAGAACAAAGACTTTGAAGTCAGAAAAAACTGGATTTTAATCCTGGGTTTTCTTTCTAGTTAGTAGTTGTGTTACTTAACACAAACCTTTGTGTTAAGTAATAAACCTTTCTAAACTTCAGTTTTCCCATCTGTAAAATTAGGATAGCACTACTTTTGCTTTGAGGATTATTGTAAGAGAGATAAAGTATGTAAAATGCCTAATAGTACCAACTGTATACATAGTGGGTGCCATTATTATTATAGTATCACCATTTATTATAAAATACAAAAACTGAGCATGAAACATCTCTGGGAGCATGGAAAATCATGTAACTTCTCTATGACACTGTTCTGTTATCTTGAGCACACTCAAATTTTGGATACACAAATCAACAATTTTATTATTGGAAACTCACTCTAGAGTTTTTTAACAAAAAGTAAAATTTGGGAAGTAGGTTTTTTTTCTAGTTATTGAGGTAATCAGGTAATACAGAACATTAAAAATCCTGGATAAATGTGTGCTTGTCTTCCTCTGCATATATAAAGGAGACCTAGCACATTTATCAAAATAAACAAAGTTTGTGAAATGTGAATAAAGTGGAATAGTTTTTATGTCAGTAAGAGCTTTTGAAGATTTATTATGGTTCCAGTCTAATATGGACAGGTGAATTCACTGCACGGCTACTAATTTTTTACTTCACTTTGTGTAGGGATGACCTGGCATCAAGTAAAGGTTCCCATTTTCTTTATCCAAATGAATAATTTTGCCTAAAGAGATCACTTTGTCACATGAGTGTTCTTGTGGTGAGCTGGCAGATTTGTTGCTGCCTTATGTGATCAAACAACAATAATAAAAATCACAGGGGATGCAGTATATGGGCAAAGCACAATTAGAGCCATGAATAATTCTCAGGGATAAAAATTATTACTTAGAGAAGAAACACCATGAAATTACTGATTATCTATTCCTTTCAAAAAATTACTCAAAGTGAAAAGTACTTAAATGTAATATAAATATCAAATGTAATACAAATATCCTAACTAGATCCTAACTGCATGAATGGTAATCCTGAGCCAAGAAGCTGCACCAACTCTCATCTTTTAAATTAAGAATCTTAATAAAAATGATAGTTCCCATTAAATGTCCCATTATTATTAACAGACAGTTAAGACTTTGTATAGAATGGATAGCTTTACCTTAAAGGCTATTTAAAAGAAGCTAATAACTGAGACCCCCAAAGACCTCAATTTGCATAAAAAGAAGGCAAGGCTACATTCACTCAGGTATACAAATGGCAACCATATAGACAAAAGCTCTAAGAACTCATAATCTCTTCTTTTCTGATTTTGTCAGGGATGGCTGGCTAATTGGAGGAACTCATGAAAGTTCCTTACAATCCAATTAGCACTTCAATGCAATTAAGTAGTAGAGGCTTCCCTATTCTGCAGAGACTGGCTTTGATCTTGCAGTGAAAAGTGTCCTTCCGTAAAGCTGCGGTTTTGATTTTTTTTCTCTCAGTAATTAGTGCTAATTGTAAACCCAAGCCTGACCTGCTATAAACAGAGTGTTTTACTGCATTTGACACTAGGACCTTAAATCAGTGTTCTCTTTTGTCTATATTGTACTTGCTTATTAGAAATCTGGCTATTTTGCTCATTATTTGATGCACAATGGATAAGTACATACTAAAGTCAGCTGAAACAAATGCCTTGATCTTAAGAGCTTGTGTGGGTATTTTCACTGATGTCTTTTAAGCCCAGTTACCATAAAAGTAGTTGATTGAATTTCACTTAAGGAATATACTGTAGTTTTTTCACACAAAGAATGACTATTCAAAAGCAATTTCCAAAGAGGTTTAGTGACCCTTAGTATGTTTGGAAAATAAAAACAAAAGATGAAAATGGTCTTTTCATGAGAGCACACATAAAGAACTGCATAAATCAACTGTAGTAGTCTGCTGAAAAATACCTATTATAACAGTGTCTGGTAAATCGGTTCATTGTTTAGATACATAAAAATGAATTAAAATACCTGCCTATTAGTGACTAGTCCAATGAGATATCTCTGTATGGAAATAGGATGCTGCAAAATATAAAATCCCAGGCTTTCTCTAAAGTACAGGAGGCCTTTGTAATTAACACACAACGTCCATGCAAGTGCAAAGCAGCTGGGTATCAGGGAGGACAGTCCTCCCTCAAATGTGGGCTTAAACACCCTATTCCATTACTTAGTCAATAGTGTCTTCGCAGAAAAAAATATAAACGAAGCTAGGCCCAGTCCAGGTTATACTTGTAGGCATTCTGAATTATGACTATTTAGTGATCTCGAAGGAGACACAGTCTAATGTACAGACATGTAGTTACTACATGGAAAAATATGTATCTAAATGCAAACATATACTACATATAAAACATGATGACTCAAATGAGCACTTCTTAGAAATAGATACTTTAGTGGGTTTTTTTTCTTTTTTTTCACCCTTAGGGAAAAAAAAGTCTAGAAACACTATTTTCTATAAAGGGCAATATGATCGAATATGACCAAAACATACAAATGGCAAGATGGGCTCTTAGAAATCGTCCCTTATTTTATGTCTTTTATATCTATTTTAATCATTTAAAAAAAAAACAACAAAGTATTATATGCATATAGTTTAGAAATCAAACAATAATAAAAGTTCTGTTAAAAACTTAGGGGTGGGGTGCTTGTCTCATCACTTCCCCTCCTCCCTCCTGGAAAAAACAACTCTTAACCCTGTCAGCCATTGCTTTGGCTCTTGACCTCCATATTTTCAAATCAGCTGTGACTCCTCTAGTGAGACGGCTCACAGGGATAAGCCCTGACTATCTGTGGTTTGGAGTTCATCAGGGAAGAGGCCAGAGGCTCACATTTAGTATTAGGCTTGCATCCATGTTCTAAGCATAGTCCCTCACCCTCTTCCGTCCACAAAATCTCCAACTCCTTAGACTGCAATTTGGCCTTCCCAAGAGCGCCGCTCCTGCATCCCCTGATGTAAGTGGTGAGGTCACCTGACCAGGGACAGTAGAGATGTGGGGACGGGGACATCGAGAGGTATAGTTGCAACCTGTATACATTTTCAATCAATACCTGTTTTTACTACTCTCACCTTCTATCACTATCTGGCCTTCAATTTCAGACCTTTTCTGGGAGGCAAATGGGCTAGCTGTTCTTTGGTACCCTCAAACCATAAGCATTTTTGTTTGACCTCCCTTCTCTCTAACTCACTTATTCCTTTATCGTGGTAAAATATATATTAAAAATTTGACATTTTAACTATTTTTAAATGCGCAATTTGGTGGCAACAATTATATTCATATTGTTGTACATCCATTACCACTATTTCCAAACCTTTTTCATTACCCCAATTATTTATCATTCTTCCAGCTTCACAGGTTACGTTTTTGGGCTAAGGTGATCTCTTACTTTAATTACAATTAAACTTTATATTTGTGCTTATTTTACCTATTTTTGGCAGGTGATTTTCATGAGAAGGGTGCAGAAATGTTTTTATTCTACCATTGCAATACCAGATGTCTCATCTTCGTATTTTAAAAATGGGACAACTCTTGCCTGTAAAGATTAAGCAACTTGCTCTAGGTACCAATGTGATTTGCTTAATTACCCATGCAGGGCACTTTCCATCAACATACTCTTTATATCATTATTGGGGTCCTTGTGAGTTTAGATAATTTTTTTTGGTACAATTTTAAATCGTATATATGAAAGAGACTGGGGATGATGTTTCTGTAGAAATGATTAGAACGCTAACTGTTGGATAATTGCTGCTTAGTAAGCTAGATCTTCCTAAAGTCTTATGGTGACAGCAGCCAGGAAATTGAATAATAGAATTAAATCTCTGGAACTTCTTAGACATGCAGGCATGAAAGAACTTGCTGACCAATGGTGACAACTAAATTTATCACCTTCTCTTAGAGCTGGCAGATGTTATATTAGAACCTGTTTAATACATTTTCACTATTTTACCTAGCATGTATCTAAAATGAGATGTAAATAATACCTTAAACATCCGATAATGTAATAGCAAAAGTGATAAAATAATATTTTCTATACTTGAATGTAGCTTTTTAATTTTTCGAATCCTTACTTCCTATATGTCATTTATCACTGTGGCCACCTATTTGAAAATGAGACAAATTAAAATATCTAATCTCAGGTATTACCTGCTTCATTGATGAAACAGAAAGAAAAGGGGCCTTAAAAGGAATGTGTAATTTAAATAGCATGTTAAACTTTAAACCTATAGTAGATTTGAGAAAAAGAGGAGGAAAAAGAGGAGGAATAATAAGGGCAACAACATCAAAGAAACAGGACAGTTATGCTCTCAGGTAGGTACCTTTGTCACTCGTTTTATAGATGAAAGAGCAGAGGCTCAGAAAAGTTATGTAACTTTCTTAACGTCACACAACCATAAGTGATAGAGCTATGATTTGAACCCAGGTCCAGTGCTCTCAACAACTCAGCTTTGTGGGCAGATTAGAGTTCCCAATAACTCAAAAACAAAGTTTAGTTATTTGAATAAAATAAACTTAAGAGTAAGCAAAAAATATTATCATACCCTCATCATGGTGAGGGCAGGGCAATTTCTTCTCATCTGAAAGGCAATTTAGTCTCTTCTTTTAGAGTAGACACATCTGTTACTCTTGATAAACTATTCATAAATATGGAAAACACTGGACGAGACACACTAAACTATGCCCATGAAAATGTAGTTGAAAAATTTGTTCTTACTTTTAAGCAAATGTGATGTATAGTTACAAAAACCCATGGAACCATAACAAAATCCTTTAACACAAAAGTTATTTTACATACCAACAATTTGGTCAAGAACCTAAGAATAAATAAAAAATGGCCTCTGAGCAAGCATTGAGAAGAAAAGTCATAGTAAACGCATTATGTGCTTTCTTCACTGGAAAGCCCTTTGACCGTCCTTTGGAGTCTAGTGACTCTTATTTTAGGTACAATCCTAACAAGCTACTTGTTTTTCTTGTAGTTTAAGTCCAGAGTACATCAAAAGCAGTAAACAGAAAGGCATGAGATACTACTAAAAGAAGGAACATAAGAACATCAAAACATCAAGAAATGACCATGATGAACTTCAAAAAAATAACTCAAAAAGATGGTAGCTGAGGTCAGAGGCTGTCAAATCACAACCTGCAGGCCAAATTCAACCTCTGCCTGTTCGATGACAAAGTTTTATTGGAAATCAGTTGTGCTCGTTCACTATATATTATCGAGGCTGCTTTCATGGTGCAATGGTAGAGTTGAGTAGCAGCAACATAGTTTTAAGTTTTACATGACCTGTAAAACTTAAAATATTTACTGTCTGGCCCTTACAGAAAAAGCTTGTGAACCTCATGCTCTAGGTCATTAAAAGCATAGATAAATAAATTGTGTTCCATATCTCACTGGGCCCTGTGGGCATAGCACATCTGAGTTATCCAGAAATTGTTAGCTTATGTTTGGTATACTTTAGTATATATACTCTTTTTAACATAGGACTGAAAGATGTAATGCATTTTAGAAAGGTTACCAGGAAAAACTATTAATTACTTAATTGACACAGCACAAACATTTCAGTTAACCAGAAAACCCTTTATAGAGAACACCTATATAAATGACATGTTTCTAAAGGAAAATCTAATATGTCAAAAACTAACTTATTCAGAAGTTGAAATCTTAAAATTATTCACTGGCATAAGCAGGTGAACAATATGAAATCACTTCAAATGATCTTGCTAAAATATTTTTCCCCCTTCAGATGAAAGTTTGTTTTAATTTCCTTTAGGTGATCCACAGTCTTGGGGTTATAGAAGCCTCTTGTTCCCTAAACTGAGCATGTTGGAAACACTGATATCAAGACAAGTGAATTGACATTTTTTGAAGAGCTATGGCTGTAATTTAAACTACTCCTTGATCTTCCCCCAAAGCATGCTAGAGAACCTAATTTCCATAAAACTTTCTAACCTAATTTGAACAGTATAATGTGGACAGTGGGGAATAAATGGGTTTGATCAATTATGAATTTATATGATATGTTAGTAAGCTATTCAGGCTGTCTCACAATTCTGTATTTTGAACTCTAATGCCATGCTACATAATTTTAAAATGGTGCATTTCAGAAAAACCTCACTAGGGCATATTTGCATATTTGGAAATCTAATTAACCCAAGCATATCTTAAGGCTTTCAAGAGAGAACATACAATAACATTTTTGTCAGCTGAATGTTTGCTTGAGGCTGTGTAAGGATTGTATCATCTGGTGTAGTTTAACCCTTCAGCTCCCAATTTTTACACAGAGCTGTCAAACTGGGAGTCAGGTCTCTCTGAGGCTGTGACTCAGAGGTTTGGCACGAACAAGAGGACTGTGGCCACTTCAAGAACACACGGTGAACTGCCTGTGATGACCCTCTGCTACCAAACTCAAATCTAAAAGTCTCTTCTCCACTTTCTTAGATAACATGACCAAGAGCAGCTTTTCTTGCAGGAACACTTGAATTAGGTAGGAAAAAATGACCACTACATTGCATAGATAGCAAAACATCCTTTTTATAGATTCTGTGGAGGAAAATATTTCAAAAGGTGACAGGGGCCCAATAAGGGAGATGGCCTGACTTGCCTCCTCAGCTGCTACCTCCTCTGCCCTTAACCTTAATTTCCTCCAGTGGAGTTTTCCTGTTCCCCTAGGCCAGAACCTATGCCCTCTGCCAAAACAGAGGGAGCAGAAAGAAAAGACTAGTTCTTTGGACCTGCTGGCTCCCTAGAGAAAGGCAAGACTTTGATTCCTGCAGGCACTGTTCTTTCTGCCTGCCTGATAGTGGAGGCTGATCCACAGCCAAAGCCCCACTCTTCCATGATTTTTCCTTTGCAGTTTTGTCCATTTACCTTGCCAGAGTGAAAAAAAAAAAAAAAAAAAAAAAGACCTGCTGTCCTTGTTACTACATCTCCCCAGGTATTGCTGCAGATATGGAGGCTCAGACTGCAAAACACTATTTGTACTCAAATGGCCTTTACCCGTTTTGCCAAGTTCCCTGTAGATGCTCCTCTGTTAGAGAAGTTGAGAGTAAAGTGTTGCTCTGGAAGAAATGGAAGTTGCTATGTCAGTAGAAAACTGGATTTATAAGGAATCAATCCTGAGATGTCCAATAGAATCTAAATACATTATCCTGGAAATTCAGGAGATAAGTAAAAAAATGTTATGAACTTAATTTGCAACAATATACAGTCAATTCTTGTTTTGAAATTGCAACTCTGCTCCAATAGGATTTAAATATTAGGAAACAGAGCATAATGCAAATTTCAGATTTGCTTAGGGCCGAGTTCTTGGTGAGAAATACCAGGTGAGCACAGAAAACCATACTGAGCTGATCTGAACTGTGGAGAAATTTACAAAACACACGCAAGCATACATCTCAAACTTCTCATTACCCTTCCTGTGTTATGACTTAGTTGTGAGCCACATTCATTCCCACAGGCTGTCACAACTTTCTGCAGAATTCTAGATCACCTCCTTCTATCACTTCACCCACTGATTGACTTCCACAAGTAAACTCCAAATCTTTATCAAGGTACTCTGCCATGTTTATTGTAATATCTATGTTCCACTGTAGTACCAGTATGTATTGCTTAACTATTTAACACCTGTAAAATTGTGCTACCATATTTTTTTTTTAATTTTGTGTGTCCCTGATGAAGTTTTTGTGTTTGCCCCTAACCCCATTTCCCCATAAGCTACAATTTTCTGTGCAACATGATAGATTTATAAACCTGTATGTCATCTTATAACAGAACTGACTATAAATCAGATTTCATTGTTTTATTAAAGATCAAAGAAAGGGCAGAGGACAGAATCAATAACATTTTAGTTGATAAAAATGAAACAAATGTTTTTATATATCTTGCTAGGTAGATACAATCAGTTCATATGATAGTCCTCTTGGCATTTTAGAGAACACTGGGTTCCCTTCCCACCATACCCCCAATTCAGCTCAGATGTCACCTCTTCCAGCAAACCCTTCCCAAACTTCAGAAATTCGCACAAACTCTATTAGCTGCACCCACCATGTTCCATATGTTTCAAGGCTGCCTGTTCATACCGTTGGCACAGGCCTCATCATATCGTACTGCAATTCTGCTTACTTATTCTCATTTACTAGACTGTGAGCTCTTTCGAGCCATCTTTGCACAGGTATTTGAATTCGGAGTATGTCAAATAGTGTGCAGCACAGGGGAGGTGCCCAGCAAATGTTTGTAAAGAAAGGATCAAGAAATGTCCAATTATCTGTATCACTCACAGATTTGAGCATAGCACTTTGTAGAGAGACAGCACTCAATAGACATTTGTTAAATAAATTAAAGAAAACAGAAAATAAGAAGTGCCCTTATTTATAGATAGGAAAGTAAGGAAAGTCATCTTTTGGCATTGTCAAATAAAGCGCTAAGATAAATAATGTAAATTTATTTTTAAAGATGGATAAGAAAGGAAAATGACTGTGTTATTTTATAACCATGATAGAACTGTTAAATTCCTCAGGAGGCTGTCTGGCTCAGCTCTGCAATAAAGCAGGCCAACTGTTAAGCCTTCCAACCAGGTGGGTGTTCATTCCATTTGAAACACCTTCAAAGATTATATTATGTCTCTTGGTAGCCATAGACAATGCTTAATGATATTTTATAATCAAGAAATCCCTTCCAATGTAAAAGCAAGCTCTCCCTTGCTACTTTAAACTCATTTTCTTTTGTCCTTCCTTCTGTAGAAATGGCGAACTGGTCAGCATTCCTGTTATAAACCTCTGTATGCTATAAGACAATTATTAAGTCATCTCTTCGCTTCCTATTTTCCTGGCTAAGCAACCAAACTCCTTTAATCTTTCCCCACATGCCCTATTTTATATCCCATTAAGCATTTCTGTTGTTCTTCTACAGACCTTTTCCACCTTTCACACTTCCTCTTAAAATGTGGAAACTCAAAGTCGACAAAATAGTTTAATAAAAGCTTATGCAATGCCAAACATAACAAAGGATTATTTCCTAACTCCCTAAATCTCAGTATCACATGAGTTTTATAGTATGCTTTGCTAAAAGCCAACAAACTCTAACCACATCTCCGTGCCTGTTAGTTCTCATGCACTCCCTGAATGCCTGGTGACTGAAGAGGGCCTAGCACCCACACTCTCTCTGTAAACAGTTTAGTCAGTGGTGCCCTGAGCACCTGCAACACCTTCTGTGTGTCCTCTCCCAGCATGCTGAACGAGGGTTTTTGGGTGTAGCGCATGGTCCAGTGTGCCTCATCTTAATTTTCTGTAGTTCTAAACAGAAATGAGCCTAACATGCCTTTTGCAGAGCAAAGCTGGCCTTTGTAGTCTTGTTTTAGAGTGGGCACCACTCTGCTGACTCACCTTGAGCTCACAGTCCTTTTCTTGTTTTATCTGTGTTTAGACAATCTCCTTCCTCTGATGACTGTATAGTTTGGTTTTCCCTTTCAGGATATAACCTTGACTTTGTTTCATATTTTTGAAATGCCATTTATATAATTTATTAAGATCATTTTTGAATTCTGGTTCTAGCTTTCCAAATGTCTGTAACCCCTGTTAGCTTAGTGTAATCTCCAAACTTAATCAGTATGCATTTTATTCTGTCACCCAGGAAAGAACGAAAATGCAGAACGGAATCTAACAGGGGCACCAGACTGAATCCTAAAGATCCTGAAGGCCCCTGTGGCTTATGATAAGGATTTTAGAAGGTAATCTCCTAAAAAGAAAAAAAAATGCCTGTTTACCTAATTATGATGAGATCTACTTAGACAATAGCTTCTTATATTGATAAGAGGTAGCAATTCATGGGGCGGAATTAAAGGTGATAGTAAACTGATAATGAGTCTATCCACTGCTTTCCTTTAGTCTGTGTGGGTTAATATTTCATCAAAGAAGGAAATCATACCACTTTAGGTAGAATTTGCTATCCACCAAAGAGAAAGATAAAATTATAACTAAGGTTTTATGATGGTGATCTTTACTATACTGGTTATTGTCACTGTGGAACTTAGAAATAAAACAATAACTAATTAACTATTTAAAATGTAAAATGTAAAAATATTTTTGTCACAATAAGAAGCTAAAGGAAGGAAGGGAGCTTATCAATTGAGATGACTGTGATGGTGGTATTGTCCTGAGATGAAGTCGCTGAATGATTCAACAAAAACTGAGTAACTGCGCAGAGAGGCAGAAACTAGTGAAAAGTAACTTTAAAATGAACTGCATTCAGCTAAAGAAATTCTGTTACCTTCTAAACTCGAAACTAGATGCCCTATTTATATAGTTGAACAAAAAAGAGTTAAGCAATTATAAATTATGTCTCAATAGCTGTAAAGGTTTTCTTCATTGGTGATTTTTAACTAGATAAATTTAATTTCCACTCAAATATATTTGATCATAGAGCAATTTCCATTTGATAACATTTCTGTGACTATTGCTACAATCTCCAAAAGATACAAACAGTACACCTAGAGATAATTAAAAACGATGTCCTTAAAGAAGTGTTCGGTTAGTTAATCAAAAATATTAACTGACTAAAAATCTGACTGCTATACAGAATTTCTTGACTATTTCCTAATTTCCTTTAGTTCCAGTTTCAGTTATTTCAGTTATTGTGCCACTGTTTTGTTAGATGTTTACTAAACTGCACAGAAATGGGTCAAGGGAGAATTACAAAAAATTATCTCACTAGACTCAGATTTATGAAATGTTTGATAAAGGGATATCTGCTGTTAACAGAAAAAGGAGCATATATCAAAAGAAGAAAAAAAATCTGAGCTGTGATGTTCAGCAAAGAGTTAGTGAACTGACCTTGGAACTGTGTAAACATACAATCCTCCCTGATTTAGTTTTCTGCCGGCATATATACTCTGTCTGCATATAATGTTAATGCATCATTTATTTATATCAAAAAACCTGCCCTAGACAAGCGTCCTAAAAATATAGTAAGATGACGGTCTTTCTTCTAGGAGTAAAAGAATTTGAGAAAGTTCTCATTCTTAAAATATGATATTTTATAAAATCAATTCTCAGATATTCAGTGTCTGGTCATTGAGCTATAGATTGCCTATAAATATTCTCAAATACTTCTCCTCTTCCTTTCTTTTCTTCCTGTATTGGCTTCAACTGCTCATTAGCAAATCCAGGATGAGACAGGCTGGGTGACACAAATCTATCAATTTAGAAGCTTTGCCAAAAACTTGTGGAAATTCATTTCTCTAAAGTAATCTTATTTTTCATTACAGTTCTTGAAATATGTTTAATTAATAGGATTAAGTTCAAGGTCAAATAAACAGATCACTTAAAGAAATAACCAAATAATATATCATTTCAATTCTCATATATCATCAGCTTATAATGTATTCTTGCCAAATACTATCTGACATTTGTTTTTTATTTCACATAATATTCAAGATTGAAGATGTAGGTGAAACCTTTTAAAATTAATATATGTTTTTTATTTGTTTTGGCACAATCTATTCATTAAAGAGTACTTGAAAAAATGTATCATTATCTGAGATTTGGATATTTTTTTATTATAGTGCTTTTCATTGTAATGGCATTACAATTAGTGGAATTTGACTTATAAATTGAAGTATGAAGGATGAGCTTACTGTTTTCTTCAGTAATATACAAAGAATACTAGGAATCAAAAGAAAAAAGAATGCATGGAATCTGAATCAATTTAGATGTAAATATGACAGTTCATTTTTTAATTCAATGATAATTGGAGTTTTGAAATAACAAGTTTATAAATAATATTAAAGATTCCATTTGTAAGGTTCAATGAGGAGCTTGCTCTTACTAGACTGTTCTGATTTTCCTAGCTTAGTTAAATCTGACTTTTCAGAAAAGAAACTTAAAGACGGTTAAACTAATATAGGTAACAGTTTTATGGGTGATATATTTAATATTCTGACATGAAGATAATTATACCAATAATGGGCATAAAATGGTTGTATAATATCAAAATGAATATAAATATTAGTTTACTCCAACCCTTTTATTTTAGAATACATTTAACAAATGTGGACATGATAGTAAGAAATTCAACAAAAGGTTAGAGTGGTTATGTTTGTATATTTGAATGCTGGTGGTGATTTTTTTCCCTTACAATTTCTGTATTTTTCAAATATTTGACTGTGAATAGATATCATTTTTACAGACAGATAAAATGGTGTTAATATAAAAAAGTTTAAAAGCGAGATACAATTCTGAGGACATTGGAATTCTGCTGACACTCTCCAAGGGGTCATAAATCTCCAGATGTTACATGTGATGCACAGTGACTCCTCCCAAGGCTGATGTATGACCACTTGGAAGAATCATGACTTTATTTTAAAAGTCTATCTTATCTCAACTGGTTACAAGTATAAAGAATATTTTAAGTATTAAAGAAGCAAAAGAATCTAGAATTATCTATCTGTAATATTTCTTCCCATTGTTGGATTTCTCTCAAACCAACAGTTACTAAAGCTGATATAAGAATGTCTAAAATAAAGGAAAAAAAATATTTGAATTATGTAGGCTTATTTGAAGTGAACACATAATATTCAGTCAACACAAAGTTATTGGGTAAATTGTTAATTTTATGCAGTACTAGATACTGGATAAAAATGAAGAAAAAAAGACCCTACCCTTTCCTTGTCAGGGCTCATGATATATTAACTCAAAGACTACATGGTGGTGACACTGGTGGCAAGAAACTGAGGCAGGAGAGGTCTGCCCATAATTCCTGTGATTGTGTAGTTTGGGCTTGCAGTTTATTTGGGAGATGCCTGTTCCAGACAACAGTGAAGAAACAATTATAGGAGATAAGATATGTATAGAAAATGGAACAGGTTTCTTTAAAAAAAAATTGCTTTAACAACATTTTTCTCTTACTTTTTGGGACATTTCATGTTATGGTAAGCAATCACAGGAAAAAAAGGGGGACAGTAAAAGAGATCATGTAACAGACTCCAATATAAATTAATAGGGTTTAAACTGAGGTCTCAAGCTATAACAGCTAAAGATAAAACACAATTGATCCTAGTCTCGCTGGGGGAAATTATAAGTATTAGAATACACTAAGAGAATGAGAGACATTTTAAATCCATATTCAACCTCACTCTCTTCCCTTTTTCCAAGCTCATTATCATATGACTGAAGAAGGCGTCTGGAAATTTCAAGGGTGTTTGCTATTTAAGTACCAAATTAAAATTTAAAATGCTATCCCTCGCCACTATTACAGGACAAAGAATATATAGTTGGGTGTACGCAGGCAGGGGCTAAGTCTTATTCTTGCATTATACTAAATTATTCATTGAAGATAATTCTTTCTAAGCAGGTTTACAAAGAATCATAATATACTGTTCAGTAAAAATGGGGTTTGCTAAATTGTGCATATCCCAAATATGTTTTAAAAATGAAAAGCAACTATGATCAACTCTGAGTTATTTATTTTATTTACAGTTATTCATTTTCTTTATATTTTTCTGTATTTTCCAAAAGGAATACATACACAATTTAGTGAGTGTCCTCCTATAATGATAGGCACTTTAAATTTATTAACGCTAAATGTCAAAGGTCCTACAAGGTAGGTATCATTACCCCTAGATTACAGAGAAAAAAAAGGCTCAGTTTAGTTAGTCTTACTTAACTTCACACATAGGTAATTCAGTGTCAGAGGTCAGATTTTTTTAAAAAAAATAATACTAATGAACAGAGATGAATTGCTTGTTATTGTTGCTATGAGAGAGGCATTTATGTGCCTTGGATATAACCTTGACAGTTCTTTCTAAGCACTGCCTGAGAGTCTTTACCTGATCTCCATGGATATCCCAGAGACTGGCTCCAGGGAAACATGACTAACAAATTCTACGTGGACACAAATATGTGCATTTCTCCGGATAGGCGGTTCATAACATTTATCAGATAATGATTAAAGTGCTTGCTCAAGGAAGAAATCTAGCACATACTTTGTTTTTCAATAAACTTAAATAAAATTCCTTGTATGGTTTGAGTCATAAAGACAACAAGAAGATTAAAGGAGGGGCTGGGGAATAGTAGGTGAGAGCTAGAAAGCAGCTGTGGCCCAGGCAGACGCCGGCCAGGAAAGCTGCTGGGAACCTCTGCTGGAGAAGGGAAGAGTGGTGCAAGGCCAAGATTCTCAAACTTAAGCATTGTCAGAATCACCCAGAGGACTGGTATAAGACACAGATTGCTGAGTCCTATCTGCGGAGTTTCTGATTCAGTCAGGCTATGGTGGGGTCCCAAAATTTGCATTTCTAACAAGTTTCTAGGTAATGCTGATGCTGCTGAATAGGCAACGAAACATAAGGGTTAAGGCATAGGCTCTGGGATGCAATGCGGTTTAAATCCTTGGTCTACTACTTTACTAGATATGGAATTGTTGACAAGTTACTTAACCTCTCTTTCATTTTCCTAATCTGTTAAATGGGGATGATTATACATAATGAAGATTAAATGTGAAAATACATGTGAAGTGCTTATTCCAGTGCATGACACGCATTAAGAGCTCAAAAAATGTTATGCATAAATCCATAAATTCAATGGCTCAATATACTGATATATATACATATACACACACTTCCCTGTATTAAAAAGAATTATATAATAGTGAAACAACTCCCATAGGATAGAATAATATATTAAATTAAAGCAAGTTGGTTATATTATACAGTCAGCCCTCCGTATCCCCAGGTTTTACTACCCATTGATTGAACTGATAATACGCTAAAAAAAAAAAAAAAGTTACATTGTTGCTTATGTGTACTATGTAGTTAGGCCTATAATGACTGCATCTGTACTGAATACATACATTTTTTCCCTGTCATTACTACCTGAACAACACAGTGTAACAACTGTTTACATAGAATTTAAATTATATTAATTATCATAAATAATCTAGAGATGCTTTAGAGTATACAGGAGGATGTGGATAGGCTTTATGACAATACTACACCATTTTATATAAGAGACTTGAGCATCCAGATTTTGGTACCCACCAGGTGTGGGGTGGGGGTGTCCTAGAACCTGTCCCTCATGGATACCAAGATATGACTGTAGTTTTAATTTTCTTCCAGATAAATCCTTTTAAAATTATTGAGTCACGCTAATCATATCATGGCTATTTCCTTAAATTTCCAGCATTTCAATCACGGCAGGCCCATCATTGCTAAGGGAATCCATGGTAACCACACAAAGTAAACATCCACCTACCCATTAGTGCCAACAATTATTTGGCATTTGTTATGTTAGTTAAACTGCGTAATGATGTGTGAGAAATCAGTTTCTGCTTCCTTGACCCTTTGGAAAGCTGGTTTTCCAACCCAGCATGCCTTGCTGAGACTCCAGAGTCTGACAGCTGTGACTTCAGGCACTGATTCTCTCTCACAAGCCCCTTCTGGAAATGAGGCAGCAAACATCGTGATCTCCAATAAAAGAGTAAGACTCTATTACAGGGGCTTGATTATTGATAATGACCATTTCTATTTTGGGGCTAACAGCTAACTAGGATCTTTATTGCGCATTTTAACAAGTACTCATCATGAACTCTGAACTATTTCTTCAGAGAACATTAATTTTAGATGCATGTGATACACTAGAACACAATGAAAGGATTATTTTCATGCCTTTAGACTTCAAGAAATATATCCTGTTTACTTACATTTAAGAACAAAAAAAAAAAAAAGGAAAACAGATGAAAAATAATCTTTAACAAGAACAGTTTTAAGTGTGAATGCATCTTCAAGCCTTCCAAAATCTTTAACCTTAATTTTAGAGATATAGGTCTAAAAATACACAGAAATTTTACTTAATATTTTTAACTCAACAGATATTTAATATAGCTCCTTAGTAAAATATCCTGTATTAATTCTGGGAGGCATACAAAAATGAGTAAGTACTTTGCTGTTATTAGAAAACTGATATCTACAGAGGGGATGAGATACAATCATGAAGGGAAGAGGGAGGGCATTTGAGGCACAGGCAAGGTCATAGAAACTAGACTGAGGATGAAATGTTTTAGTCAGAGTGAGAAGAAGCCCAGCTTGTTTTGAGTAGGAGTTCATGCTGGAGAGAAGTTAAGAGATAGACCTAAATAAATAGAGACCTGGGGGATGAAAATGAATACTATATGGACCTGATCATTCTGTTTATAGCCAAAGGCCTTCTTAGCTAAAATCCTGATATTATCTTCACATTTTTTTCTTTATTGTTTTTGTACCTTTGTGCTGTTTACGGATATACCTAAGATGTTCACGAGGGATGACCACAGCTGTGGGTCGGTGCTCTTCTCTGTCTCCACAGGGACTGATATTTGACTATGGGAGTAAACTCTTGCCAGGAGCAGGACAGAAAGAGCAGAGGTGGAAAGCTGCTCAGTCAGGGCACCAAATGGTGGAGCAAGAAGGACTACCTAACATCTAAGGACTAACTAACATCCCCCACCCACTCCATTCAGCTGAGAGTCCCACTGGTATAAAGAACAATTGCTCTACTCCAAGCAAAAGAAAGTATGTTTCTTCTAAGAAATCTCGGTTGGCAGTGGTAGTGTGTTTTAAAGCATAACAGAATATGGCACCAGGGCAGCGGACATTATACAAGAAAAACATTCTCCATGATATTCTTGCCAGCATGTGAAGGGGAGAAAAACTAATGAATAAACACAGCAAGGAAAAACAAATATTTATTCTAGAGCCACACCCAGATGACTTTTTTACTCTACTGTGTTGGCTGACCTCTTCCACCACTTTCCCTCATTAAAGCTGAAAACACAATGCCTCCCAATGGAGACAGTGCATTTGCATTTAACTTCATAAAAGAAATGTGATCTGAACTAGGCCTGATTATGAAAATGTGAAACATGACTACTTGTTCACTGTGCAACATTTTTAATATAATTTTAGAGTAATATAGAGTGGAGACCTAATGATAATAACTTAATAAAGAGAGTTTCACCTGATATTCTTTAGGTGAAAAAAAAGAAAAAGACAAGGATGAACCCTGAGCACAAGAGTAAAATACATGAAAATAACATTACTCTCCACTTAAAGTCTGAGAGATTCTCATCTTTAACTAGTATGCAGAAAATACATGAACGAATTTTCTTTCATTTTGTAAATGAGAAAGCGTAAAAGGATATGTGTACTTTAAGATACAATAGGGCATACTTTATACGATTCTAGTACAGGGCCATCAATACTGACCTTATCTGTACAAAAGATTTTTATGTTAGGACACCAAGGAAATATTACCGAGTTCATGTAAAAACAAATCCTTCAACATACAATAACACAACTAAGAAGTTAGTATTCTGTTTTACAGCGCTATAACTCAATGCATTGATGAGTACAATACGTGGCAATGAATTTCCTATGAAAATAACACTGATATTTCAAAATGAAACTTTCCTCTATTGAGAACCAGAGGGAAAAAAACATCCATTTGCTTAGGGTGCTGCCTGGCTACACTTCATTTATGCAGATTTTAGGTTAATTGATAGGACTCACAGACAAGGGCTATAAACCATTTTACTGAGCATACATTCTGATTATAATGTCATGTTAAAAAATGGAGTGCAATCTGTCTTTGTGTCATATTTAATAGATTTCTAGTAAATAGCCCACAAGTGCTCCTTCTAAAAGGTGACGAATTATATTAATGCCCTGTTGTACTTTCATAATTAAGGGTCTGGCACCATTTCCATTATAATCAAGACATGGTAGGGAACAAAAGGAGTGTTTTTCATGTTTCCTGGCTCTGACCACAGTGCTCCTGCTCCCCCTCCACCTCTCGCCCTCCATGCCCCACCGCCACTTTGGGCAACAGGGAACACACCTATGAGGCTAGACTGAGAAAAAAATCTGAAAAGTTGCCAGTTAGATTATTAGCAGCCTCGGTTTTTTTATCAAGTCATTTCATTTCTTTTCCTGGATTGCTTGTCCCTTCCTTCAGCTCTGCTTCTCCCTTTTCTTACTCTCATAAGAGCCCTATTCTCCATCAGGAGTGGACCTGATGGCTTCTCTTTGATGCTATTTCCTTATCCAGACTTAGTTGCTGCCCTGCTGTTTCCTCGGGAAGAAACCTGGCTGCCCAATGTCTGAGCTGCACAGTATAAGTATTCTTTGCCTTTTGAATAACAATGAATGAACTTCATAAACAAAATCAATATGAGATGGCAAAGGGAGAGGGAAATACGGTTAATGGGGAACCTCTCTTTATAAAACAAACATGAATTTACCAGAAAATTCTGAAGCTCAAACTATAGCCTCTAAGGGCAATCCCAAAGTAGTGCTTCTAACAGTAAGAATGTCAGAAAAGCTAAGCCAAGAAAGAGAGGAGGTCAGAATCTTGGTAGGATAGGAAACTAACACCTTGCTGTGTTTCCCAAGTTATTTTGGGAGGATGTATCACACCCCATCTGCATTAACACACATCAGAAATGAAGACAGAAAAGATTTTCCAAGGCGAAGAACAACAGAAGAGAGAGTGAGACATGGAGAGAGGGAGAGGGAGAGGGAGAGAGAGAGAGAGAGAGAGAGAGAGAGAGAGAGAGAGAGAGAGAGGGAGAGACAGACAGACAGACAGACAAGAAGAAGAAGACACAATTAAGAGAGTAGGAGGGGTGCTCTGGATTGGTTCAACCTGCTGTGAAGTCAACAAAAAGAACTGAGGTCCAAAAGAGAAGAAATGGAGTAGCCAATCCTGCCCCCTAAATGTAAGCGATTTTTAAAAGTATTTCCATCACAGGCAGATTGTGTGGTCTAGTGAGCAAGCACAGCCTCGGGGATTTGTAATGGTGGAGTTTTTGATTCTCAGCTTTTTCCATTATGAGCCAGTTGTATCAAATTGAACAAGTTACTAAGAGAAGATAGTATGAACTTCGCAGAACTATCATGAGGGCAAGTTTAAATATTTAAAACACTTTCAAAGAGTCGTAGTGTCATCTATATCTCCTATTATGAACTTTCAAGCTATTTAACATTAAATTTGTAACACAGGTTGTACTTAATTAATTCTTATTTTTACAAATTCAGACATAGTAAGTAGATATTGCTGGAATGACAATATTAAGAAAGGTCTATTCCCTCAAACTGTGAGGTCCCCAGAAGTATTCCGGATCTAGTTCCTGGGTACAGGAACCCAGCCAGACAACTTCAGTCCCCAGATGCGCATGAATTTCTGGTACCCACTTACTATAACATACCCTGAATCCTCCTAATGACCTTTTCCCTTTGCTCAAACCCAAGCAAAGTTTTGTTTCTTGTAATAAAAATAGCCTAAAAGAGTTGAATCAAAGTCAAATAAAAATTAAAATTATTATCGTGCCATCTAAATTCCTACCCATTTTGTACTGGAATTATATGACCATGGAGAAGAAAATCATTTGTTATACTGTTATGCTGGAAAAAATATTTAAATATTCAGAGATACTATTCAGAAAATTAGTATTCATTTTAGTACACAATAGAGTATTGTGCATAGAATCCTCATGTATGCATTTTTGGGCAAAAGAAAGAAAGTACTTTTGTTGTTGAAGTTGTATATACTTTTCTAGAGTAAAAACTTTATAGTAACCTTTTGTAAAAAATCAGAATGAATTAGTATGGTGTATACGATAACCTACTATGTCATCGTGCCAGAAGTTCGACCAATTCTTTTTCATGGAAGTTTGAAAATGTCAAGTTCGTTTTTAAACCCATGGCTAGTTTCATCTACTTTAAACCAAAAGTGACAAACTAAGAATTGACTGGGGGGAAAATTCCGCAATCCACTGTTCTTAATATTTGATAATCCATGTGAAGCAGGTTTACCACAAACTGCTGTGACAGAACAAAGATGACAGATAAACTCCTGTGACCAAATTAATTGGAAATAGATGCCTCAGTCTTGTGATCCTATTTCAGTTTTTGAAAGAATTATATGCACCTTCAGAGCATGCCACGTCTAAGGATGATTATTAGTCCTTGTACTGCTGGCATCGGGCTGATATGGCATGTTGCCAAGTGTCTCAAGAGAAAGCTAAAAGTTCAGTGGAGGTGGTGCGGACTGTGTAGCTATTCCAGGATTACCTCAGAGAACATTCTGGCTTTTCTGTTGAAAGCTTGTCAGAGTTTCATATCTATTCTCTTTGTACCTGTGATGTGTGTTTTCAAACTGCCCTAAGTGGACCTTCTTAGATTGATCTCTTATTTTTTTTCATTTTTGCCATACTGCTGGGAAATATAATATAAAGTAACTTCAAGTATTATATCAGGCCATCTATATCCACATATCTTTTTTCTGCCTTTGTTATGATTTATATATGTCAGAGTGATCTGGTATTAAACTATGGCAACTAATCCCTAAGAGAATTCCTAATGTTTTCCATCTGTCTGAAAAGCAACATGCAAGAGGGAAATGGTCAACCATCTATAAATGTGCAGCTAGCCAAAATACAGCAAAACATTAAACATAGCCAAAAATGCTGGTAATTAAATGATTAAATAGCACACAAATTACTAACTGTAAATATATCATAAGGATCTCTTGGATTTGCTTCAAAATAATTCCGTGTGTGGGAAAAGAATAGAGAAGGCGAGTGTACAGATGAAACAAGTTTAGCTGTCTATATTGGTAACTGTTGAAGTTGGACAATATGTACATAGGGTTTCATTATAGTTTTTTTGTGGAGACTTTTGTTAGTTTGAAATCATCCATGATAAAAACAATTTAAAAACACAAAACTTAGCAACTTTAAAAGGTTATGATATCATCTAATGTGGTTGAAATATATTTATTTTATAGACTATAATGATAATCTACTGAATCATCAGTATTACATCTACTTTAGACAGTAACCAAAATAAATTCATGGGATAAAATATATATGTAGTTGGAGTAAATATTTCAATGTCTAATATAGATGTACGTCTTTTATACTGACAAAACTACCTCTTCTCTTGTCAAACCTACCATAACTAAGATAATATAAGGAAACTTGAAATAATTATTTTAACAAAGATTTTTTTTTGTTGGCATGTTTAGCTTCTAATAACAAAAAATGTCAGTGCTCTCAAAATAAAACCTTTTTTAAGTCTAAAGAAATTATAAGATTAAACACGAGGAAAAAAGCAGTTTATTCAAATGTCAGAGCAATGTGACATAAACCTAACACTAATTTAAATATAACACTAATTCAAATATATTTTTTATTATTATTTACAGTAGGAATAAGGCCGCATCTTATAAGTATGTTCATTTACACTAAAAGAAGTCAAACCCCAATATCATATCTTGATAGTCTTTAAATGAAACAGGAATACATACTGAAATCAAGTAAACTTTTAAAAATAGACCTAAGTCACATCACTTAAAATATAAGTATAGTAGAATAGCCTATTAAATTATATTTTCTTGGAATTATTTTGACAACTTGATACCTATTCTTATTAAAAAAAAATAAAGCATACTGTATATTAACATACAAAACTTCTTAGTTAATAGAGTAACACATTTACAAATGTGTAGCTCTATTTGTAATGACAGTTTCAAAAACTACCAGTCACTCAAAACTTAACAATATGTAGTCCAAGAATCAAACTTGAGGATGGAACCATCTAATACATAATGTAATTTTAACCTGTAAGATCAATTGTGGGAAAATTATGTTTATATGAATAAACAGTATTTTTTCTAATTTTAGTGCTACTAAAATTTCCAAAAATATACAAATTTATCAACATCTTAAATTGAAAACCACCAATAAACTCAAGCCAAAAATGTCATATAAGTGAAACTTTAACACATTTTTGAGCAACAGCATTTATAAAAGGATGGCTGTAAATAATCTGCTCCTTTGACAAGAGACAGATAGAAAAACACAGGAGTGGGAATTTAAAATATAGCTCATACGCTTTAGATGTTTTGTCTATATAGTCCTTGGTTGCATTTTTTTAAAAGTGACATTAAGAGAAAATATATTTTCTATGTAATATATAAAAGCCAAAACCCACTAAGTAGTGTGGATTATAAGCTATTCATATCCGCTGTTGCTTAATTTTAAACAAATTTTCTTTAAAAAAAAAAAAGCAGATTCATAATGGTCAGGTAGGTAAGTAAATTTTCCCTCTCCAGGTGCTAAAATCTATCCTTAAAAAAATTAGAGTTTTATTTGAAAATAACAGCAACTATTACAGAATGGAACCTATTATAAACCAGTTTCAAATTCTCTCATCTCTGCCTTCCTATATATATATATATATATATATATATATATATATATATTTTTTTTTTTTTTTTTTTTTTTTAAGGTAAAGAAAAAGGCTCATGTAAGTTTAGTAGCTCATACATCTAGTAAGACAGTAAGTAGTGGCTTGGCCTGATGCCTGATGATGTTCTTTGCATATTCTACATCCAGAGATGAAACCTGTTTCAGTGAGCATCTTGTTTATTGTTTTTAACCAAAGCATACACTAAAGATACTCGAAGCCTAGAAATTTAGCATTAATTTAGCACATGTTGAATACATGCTCTGCAACCATGGTTGGGTATGAGAAAATTGAAAAATGGGTTTTAAGTGTCCTTAGGAATGAATGAGAAACTCCGCTCAGGCCAAGCAATGAATGAAGCTACATCTATTTTTATGATCAAAGATAATATTTTGACAGTGTTTAATTCATCATGGATATATTAGGTGAAATTGAATTAATGTTGATAGCTGAGATAATTATTTTCTAAATTAATTAGATCCCTTTACATAAATATTGGCTAAAAGAGAATACTGTTGGATTTATTTTTGGTACATATATGTTTGAAAACAAACAAAAAGAATATCATCAGGTTTCTTTATATGGCCAATTTTTAAGTGTTTCTTTTTTGAAAGAAAAATAATTTTAAAAAATAAGAATCAACTGACAAAAACTTCGGCAGTCCTTTTCATGATATATGGTGTGTATAATATAGCTACAACATCCTGAGTTCTGTGATTAGTCTAAAACCAAGTTATTTTATATCCAAGAGTCTCAGATATCACCTTCAACTCATTACCACTTTTTTTTTTTTTACTGCAGTAACAGATTACTCTGAGAACTTACTGGTCAAACATTTTTTCTCCACATCTTCAATTTAAAAATTCTTTGCAATAAATTTTTCTTGAAGATGTCATAGAGGGTGCTAACGCTTTAATAAGTAAAATCAACACCTTTAGAACACTAAAAAATTGATATGAGTTGAATATATAGTACTTTTTATAAGTGGCTTAGTTTTAGAAGTAGTATACTTGCAGAAGACCAAAGAAACACTTTTATAAAAGTAGAGCAATGCATTAAAATTAAAGATATTTTTTTAACATATGAACAAAACATCAAACATATAAATAACCGGTACTAATGATAATAGGCCAAATTTGGATGTTTAGTTTTTAAATGTGAAAAGTTTGCTTAAAAGGATTAAAAAAATAAAATTATTCATTTAGATAAGGTACTCCGTTTGAATTTTTTGCTCCATTAATTAAATGTAAAAGTGAAAAAGAGCACGATGATCTGATCTTTTTGTACTACTTACTTGGAAATTAACCCCAAGCTAAATTTTCTCTTGGACAGCAACAAAATCTGGCAAAGAATAATTTTGTGCAAAGAAGTCCACTTTTGATTACACTTGATAATAAAGAGGACAATCCCAAATGGCTATTTAACTTCATATCATGTCTATTTGCCCACGGAGGTGTTGTCATCTGAACATCTAAATAAGAGTATATTTGGAGTTCATACTATTTCTAGATAAATAGTAAATATTTCTAGATAAATTAAGTTAGTTTCTCCACCCTGGGCTCCAGAAGAGAGTTTTGAAGATCCTTTCTATTCCTTTCCTAATTCCTCTTCACTTATTTCCATGGAAGAGTGTAGATCTGAGGTTGGATTTCAGGATGGAAACTGAGCAACATGTTCTAGGCATCCATCTGTGAGGACCCATTCTGCGCCCTCCCCACGACCTCTTTTCCTTCAGCATGGGCAGACGGAACTGGAGCTATTGCCTCAGAGAAAAGGTGTGAGAGGGTGCAGATGGATGTGCTTCTTTGTTTCAGTGGAGTTGCTAATTCTAAGATTGGTGTTTGGGGTCAGGAACTCACTTTGTCCTTCAACAAGGACAAAAGGTACACTCTTGAGTATTTTTTTTTTAACTTAGAGTTCTGTGTCAGGTTTGGACCAATGATGTTCATCACCATTTTTCACTTAACAATTAATTACTAAGTGACTATTGATTAATAGTGTAAGCGCTGGAGTTAGTCTCTGTAAATTTGAATTCCAGCTCTGTGACTTAAAAACTGTATAACTTGGGGCAAATTATTGAATTTCTTTGTGTCTTAGTTTTCTCATCTGTAATATGAAAATAACAATAATAATAACTCCCTAGTAGGGTTGCTGTGAGAACTGATTAAGTTAATAAATGTGGAAACCTTTAAAATAGACCTGATACATAAATATTCAATAAATATTAGCTATTACTGATAATTATTTAATATAAGAGATATTTTTAGGTATGCTCTTTTTATTTTTTTTCAATCACAGTTGACATTCAATATTATTTTATATTAGTTTCAGGTGTACAGCATAGTAGTTAGATATTTACATAATTTATGAAGTGATTCCCCCCTCCCCTGCCCCAATTAGTAAAGTACCCACCTGGCACTATACATAGTTAAGAATTATTAATAATGCTAGCCATGCCGGACAAGCAGCTAAGCAAGAGAGAACACAAACATAAACATAAAGACAAGATCCTTGCCTGCAGGGAATCTGCCTCACTGTATTATACATGTATCTTAGGGACTGCTAGAATTTATTTGTCTGAGTAAGGATGTACATCTTAACAACAATCTCATTTTACCCTTATAACAGACACCAACTTTCAAAATGAGGCAAAGGCCAAATGTGAGGCTGAATAGCTAACCTGTTTATATTTGAAGAGGCCGAATTTCATAGTTCAAACTTGACTTATTAACAAAGGATTTTTAAAAGCAATAATATTAATAGGCATGTGAAACTAAGACTTCCTGAAAATAAATTAAAATGTACATGACTGCACATAACTGGAAGCCAGAAACACAAAGGACTCCAGCCTTTCTCCTTAGCTCCTTTTGTCTGTTTTGTTTTCTAAAAGCCTCTGCTTTATCTAACATAACTATACAGCTAACAGTGCTGAGAATGCGAACAGGTGAAGCAGGTAAATGGTTTTCCTGAAAGTAGAGACAAGAATAAAAAAGGCTGAGTGCAAGGAGCAAGGCTGAGGATTCATTGTTTGTAGGCCTGGAAGTGTCATGGAAAGGAAATGTCAGGCACAGAGAAGATATATATTTATATATTTACATCCACATCATTTTGACTTAAAGAGGTCTCTGGAACAGTGATACCTAAAACTAACTAATTATAAAACTCACCAAACACCAAATAATATCAACAAAAATTATAGTGCTCTCCCACTACCCTCCACCATCACCCCTGCCTCCAAGATTTACTAGGTCTGATGCAGCAATGGTAATTTATACTCCCCCTTCTCTGCCACCCTGAAGCTACCCAGAATATCTGAAGGCAGTACCAGGATTGGATGCATTCATCTCAATCTGATATATATAATTATTACCCAGCCCCACCCTCCACAGAGAGTCACTGGTCTGGGATGGGACTAGGCATTGGTGTTTTATAAAGCATGCCCAAGTGACTCTAAATTGCAACCAGAACTATGCAGCATGGGCCCTAGTTCAATGCTTTCCTGCTGAGCCTTTATTTAAAAACTGGATGTGATTTCTGTGCTTCAGTATGAAGACCATATAACATTGTCGTTACCAGTAGATGCTACCTGAGCTCTTAAACTGCATAAGCTATAGCACTGAGAAAAGACACAAACATAACTGAGGGTATACATCCTAACTACTGATGAAACCAAATTATAGGTAAGATTAAAAAAATAAATTCCAGGGTAACAACTACGTTGCGTAACCTTCCTCTACTTCCCTGGAAACAACCGAAGGCTTCTCTTTCAGATCTAAGCCTCTTTTACTATTTTATCTCTTTTTGGTTTTGGTATTTAGACACTGCTTATATTGAGAAAAAAAATCGTGCCTAATTTATCTGTCATTTTATAATATTCTTTCATCAACCTGCAAAATGAGGAATAGACATAATTTATTTTCAGGGTATTCTATATAGAACACACCTCAACATACCTAAGCATAATATTCCATTGCTTAGGCTAGGGAGCTTTAATCACAGTATTTAATAAAAATTAATTGTGTAGATCAGAATTTCTTTCAAATGAAGTGAGAGAAGGGATGAAATACGACCTCACTTGTTTGCATCTAGAAATACTGAGATAAAATTAGGGTAGGCATATGACCATGTAATGCTGGGATTTTCCTTACAACAAAGACTAGGAAGAAATAGGTATAAATTGTCTCAATCATGAGTAGATTTAGTCAGACTAGGAAGGAACAAACTTTCCACTATGGAAGTATAACATATAATAAATATCCTGCACTGACATGAATAGTACAGAATTAAATACAGAGAAATTTTCTATTTTTTCACATCAGACATGAATACTTGTCTCCTTGAGATTGAAACTAGAATCCCAAAACTGTTAGCCTTGAGAAAAAACATATAAAAAAGGCTATGACTCTTTCAATTTCTAGAATAAATTTTTTAGTGTTAAAACCTTGCCATTACTCAGATTTTCCTCTTTGTCCTTCTATATGACAAACAAATAACCAATGGAACTTGTGCCACTGAAACAGAAAGAACTTAATCATCAGTTCTAAATGTGCTTTGGGGCACAAAGTTTTAAAAGTTTTTTATCATGGAAAATTTACAACAAAAACAAAAGTAAAGTGGAAGAGTATAATGAACTTCCATGTATCTCTCACCTAGCTTTAACAATTAATACATAAGCAAACCTCTACCTGCTCTCCCTACATTAATGGGCACAAGAACTGCACTGTTTTAAAGCAAATGCTAAACAGCATGACACATCTTGGTGGACAGGGATGGGGGTTTGGAGGTGCATTTCATCAAGTCATTATCCAGCTTCTATAAAATTAGAATTTTGTTTTGTTTTCTTTTTTTAAAGTATACCTCTTGTACTTTTTTCATTCCTAAGAACATTTTTTTAAGTCCTAATGTTTTTATAAGCTTTGCCTGGGAAAAAAAGATTCTATTAGAATGGCATGGTAAGGTGATAAGTGATTATTCTTCATCCATGTGTATTTATGATGTACAATCTGACTCTATTAAAATAAATCATCAGATAAAAAATTATAGGTGAAGGGATTTCTTAAACCTCCATTTGCAAATATATGCTACACAAAGCTATTCAATACTTGTAGTATTCCTGACATTTTTGATATATCAAGAAAGTTCAACGTTAGTGCAGCTTCCAATTTTACATTCATTTGACTAAGCAATAAATAGTCTAGGCAGATGCTTTTCATGTATCTAAGTCAACATTTGCATAAATAAAAAATTTCTTATATTTTCCTCTATTTAATCTGATATATAGTTTCTCTAGGATGTTCCATTTTTACACGTAATGTCTTCCTTTACTATAACACATGTTGAAAGAGGGTATGTGTTATCGTTCTTCAGGAATCTTCCTTCAAATCATACTTCTTTGTATCATGGCGCTATCTCAAATAGTATATATGCTGCCAAACGAGCACATATCTCAAATAGTTAAGTCATGGAAATAAAACATTGTGGTGGAAAGTCAAGACTTATCTGATAAGGCTGCAGCCAACCAATTTTTGAATAGAGCCCATGCTACCAGATTGAGCTCACTTCAGACTAACATTCTTTAGCTCAAGAATACATGTTCCCTTCAGTATCCCAGTCAGGGCTGTGATGCAGAGGTTCAACAGTAATAATTAGCTAGCCGAGATTTTCAAAATTATATTAACATTATATTGAAATTATCGTTCTTGTTAATTCTACATATTTTAAAATAAGTTTTAAAGGTAAAAATTGTTCTTATTAAACAAGACAGCTTGGAAGAGACAGAATAACGATTCATAAAGCTGGACTGTTTCATCTAACTATTCTAGAAGATTTTACAATTATTTCCAATAAAGGCTGGTGACATAGTATCAGGAAAACTGTTTTAAAAAAGAAAATTCTCCGTTTTGATGCCAAATAATTTCAAATGTTAAAAAAGTCAATAAATTTTTCTTACCATTATATTGCTTTTAGTCAGAAGAATTCGTGACAGTGCCAAAAGTGTCTCTGTCTCTGTGTGTATATGTGTGTGTGCGTGTGTGCACACGTGTGTCCATTAGCCTCCCTCTCTCCCTTTGAGGCTATAGGCAAGTAGTTTATGCATAATTTATCTTCAGGCAGAAGACAATGTTAAAGTTACATAATAAAAAAATTAAACATAAAAGATGATAGCATACTATAAAACTTACTTAGATATTTTCATAATGTTATATATGTCTAAAGAAAAATGTTTTTAAGTAGAAAAGGAGGCAAAAATTAATCTATAGTGTTAGAAGTAATGATATTGATTACCTTTGGGGTAGGGTACTGATTGGAAAGTGCCATGGGGGTGAGAATTATGGGGTATTGGAAATGTTGTTTCTTGATCTGGATATGCTGGTTATAGGGTGTACTCAGTTTGTAAAGATTCACTGATACATGTTCACTTTTCTTTACACATAACTGAAAGTTTTTTTTAAAGTAGAAAATGAATTAAAGCAGTATTAGACCATTTTCACTGTATTACTTGAAGCATTATGCTATTTCTGAATTCTTACACATTAGTAAATATTTTACATTTATAATTAATATAATACAGAAGTGTTTTTTCTAATTTTAATGCTGTATAAGACCAATAATTTCCTATTTAACTTGATTTATTTTAAATACATGCTCCTTTGAGGAATTAGAAATAACTTTGAATGTGACAGTTTCAATTAAGAGTAAAGACTGCTAAATGAATTCTGTAGTATAGAAACTACAGAATTATTAGGTAAATCAAAAGAACCAAAAAAATAAGGATATATTTCTCATCAATTCCAGTAGGCCTTATTTTAGAGACTGTAAAGTGTCCCTTACTTTTAGGGAAAAAAAAAATCATGTCCCACAGAGTTTGCATATGTAAGTATCAATGTACCAAGGCCTAATGAACTCAAATATCTGCAGGCTTTTATAAATTATGCAAGATCTTTAAAAAGTTATTTTTGAAAAATGATATGAGATATGTAGTAAGAAATTCAAGTAGTCTGGTCTCATTTAATGTTTAATTTAATAATATTATCAAATAAAAAGAAATAATATTAACTAAATTAAATAAGTAAATAGTATTAAGTCAATGAGTATTTAAATTAGCTCTGCGAAACCTAATAAAAGGCATAAAACTGCTATTCTAAAAGAAGGTGAAAGTTCTGGATATGGAATATAGGAAATGAAAAAACGCAGACATGGAAAAATGTAGACATTAAAGGAGTCAAAAAATCAGAATCTGTGGCTAGAGAAGTACACTGGTATAGCTGAGTCTGGAAGAGACAGCCTACCACAACAGTAGCAGGAGAACCTACTTCATTTTACAGTTAACTTATGGCCAAAAACTCAACAACGTGAACATGCCGAAATGCTCATAAATTATTACAAATTCCAAATGTTCTCATATATGCCATGCCTGATTTTCACCTTTTTTCATACAATACTGCTCACTGTACTGCCCAGTTTTTCTGTCCAAATCCATCTTCCTCCCCCAGCCTGAAATCTTCATCCTCTCTGAAATCTTCCCTGATCACACCCAGTTATCTTTTTCCTTCTCTAAATTCCTCTGACACTAAGAACTTAATTCTATGCAAAAAGTGTATTATAAATGAGTCTCTTGTTTTTTCTAATCGTAGAAGAACAAATTCTATCAACTACATTTTCTCATTGAATCTGTTTTTTAAAACCCTTCCTAATTCTTAAGTAATTCTCATAAAACTAATAAATCAAACAAATACATGTGGTAAGTTCTCTTAAAAATTCTAATATAGCGTATAAACTTTTAGAAGATTTTCAATCTAAAATCAAGTCTAAATCAATTAGTCCTCTGCATGCTCCAACTCAGCATTGCAAGGCCAATTTTCAGACACTTTATTAAACATGAAAAGTATTTCTATAAAATACTATTAAGCATTAGAAGTATTTATTTTTTATTTCTTAAATTTAAAAAAGTTAGACATTTATATAATGCATGAGTGATCTCATTGAATCTTTACAACAGTCCGACTCACAGATGAAGAAACCAAGACTCGAGACTAAATAATTTGCCTGTCATCACACAGATATTAAGAAGCAATACTGGGTTCTAAGTTGACCCCAAACTATTAAAGCCTCTACCTTCAAGCAGATTGTGATTCTGGAATACAGACAGAATTATTATTTCATCATGATGCTTCTCCTAGAAAATGGGGCTACATTACTAACTCCCCTACTCCTAGCACATTACCTGAAACAGATGTACATAGAAAATATCAGAGGGAAGATAAAGAATTTGCACACATTCATACGTCCCATTAGAGGGCTAGAGACTAGAAACTGTCTCCTGGCTCCTTTATATATATCATGTTCCACCAAACACTCGCAACATGGAGTGCTCAAGGATGAAAGATTTTGTCTAAGCAGGCAGCATACTGGAGCGGAAAGGGTATCAGATTTAAGGTCAGTGAGATCTAGGTTTAAATCCTGTCTACCATTACTTTGTATCCTTAGGCAATATTTGCAAATACCCTGAGTATATTTCCTTGTAAGTTTAACAATAATAATACAGATATTGAAGGTCTATAATATGAAGACTAATAGATCTAAAATATGTTAAATTATGAACAAAATACTCAGAGCTAGTTTCTGCCCCCTCCCAACTCATATGTAATACTGAAATGCTGAACACTGGTTTTCTCCTGACACCTTATCATTTGCAGGGGTTCACCATGAAGCATAGCCAAGACTTCAGATGTATGCCCTCTACCAGGGATCCACTCCACATGGGTTTCCATGACCCCTCTAGGCATCCCATTGAGAGAACAGTGCTCCTGGCTATTCATTACCCAAGAGTATTAAGGAGATAGCATCTGGGAAAAAATTTCAAGAATTCATTATCAAAGGTAATAATACAAGTTTCATTACAAGAAGGCAAGGAGTTATGAAAGAGATTGTTTCCTTTTTTATTTCTGATTTGTTCCTGTCTGTCTTCCAAGATTTCAGAAGAACAGTGTGTTTTATTTATAAATGATAATACAGCTGAGAAAAAAAAGGATGAGATTATAAAAAGAAGGAAAAATCCTCAGAAAGATGAAGGAGGAGGTAAACTTAAGGTCTATTAACTAGATGGATAAATTAGTACCCTGAATCACCAAGGCAATAAAATAAATAAAATCCACGTTCAGTGACTGGTTGCATCTTTGCTACAAAGAAAGAAAGACAGAAGTCACATTGACTTCCATTTTTCTCCTATTTCACTAAATTTAGAATGAATTCTGAAATAGAGTTTTGTACTAAAGATGGTTAATCTAGAGCTAAATTCTCCAATACAGTGGCCACTAGCCATACACAGCTATTGAGCACGTGAAACGTGAATAGTTCACACAGAGATGTGCTACAAATGTAAAATACATTCTAGCTTTAAAAGACTTAGTATTTTTTTTAAAAAATGTAAAATATCTTAGTAGTAATATTTTTAATTGATTACATGCTGAACTAATTATATTTGAACATATTTTTATTAAATAGTTTATTAAAATGAATTTCACCAGTTTCTTTTTACTTTTTTCAATGTGGTACTAGAAAACTTTAAGTTATATGTGTAGCTTGCATTTGTGGCTTGCGTTACATTTGTATTAGTGCTGGCTGAGAATGAAAATCAAAAATATTTGTTATTCAGGCAAGTGACAAATGTGAGAAATATTCTCTTCGACTCAAACAAGAAGGGTTGAAATTCATAAAGAATTCCATTTGCTGTTTCATGAGTCATAGATGTTCATATGATATTACACAGTAGGTGTTTAGCATGTTACATTGCCACTTGAAATAGTTTTGCACTTTAAGATTATGATCTACGGAGATAATAGTTAAAGAATTTTATTTAGAATATAAATATTTAGAATTAATTATAATATATAAGTTTACATATGTGTATGTGTATATATACATACGTATACATAAATATAGTGACACAGATAAGATGTGACTGGAACATCAGAGTTCAGTAGATAGATCAACCGATCGATAGACAGATATAAAGATAATTAGATATATAGAGAGATAGATATATAGATTTAGATATAGAAATTTTGAGATCAGAAAGTCAAAAGCAAAAACCCTAAGAAACCTGAGATTTGATAGCTCTTTCCTAAATTACTCCATATCTTCCTAATTATCTGGTCTCTTCACAGATCTCAGTGCCATGCCTCCTCCACACCACTGTTAGAGTTCTGCTCTGAAAAGTCAATTTGGTTTTGTCACTTTCCTCCTCAAAGACCTCAAATAACTCCCAACATTTACACCATAAAGTTAAATTGTTTAGAGTTTAAAGCTTGCCAACATCTCACCCCATACTACCTTTCCACACTCATCTCAGAATTCTCCAGTGCAGATGAGGGCTTTGCCCCTTTCAATCATGCCAAGCTTAATTATACCTCTGCTGCCCTGGTCTCCCTTCGTGTCTGCCGGTGATCTCTCCTTGCCTTCTGTGACACCCAGGTGACTTAGGATGTCCTTTTTTGTATTCCTCAGGTATCTCATATATGGATAGCATCATATATCCCATGTGTCACATTATATTGTATGCACAGGTCTGTCGCCTCATCCAAGATCAGTCTGAGAGGGAGTATGATGAAGATAAGAAACTTGGTATTTTACCTTTATGTCTCTAGTATCTAGTATAGTGACAGACATAAAACTAGGTCTTCAATAAATATTTGATGGAAAGAATTATATTTTTTCTCTATCACATTAGACACTAGCCACACAAGACTCTTATGTTTCTGAACCACCTAGCACTTTCCTGCAACTATGACCTACATCACTACTACTCCACCACACCTTAGAATGCTTTTCTTTTTTAAATATGTTTACTTTAGATTTTACTTTTATTAGAATAATACAGATATATTATTTTTAAAGTTAAATACTACAACCAGCAGTCTCAACTGTACACTTCCTCATTACGAAACCCTACTTCCTGAAATCAACAACTTCTAACTCCTTTAGGTGTTTCTTTTTATTCTTAACTTCATTGTTATATTTCTCAGGCCTTGCCCTCAAGGAGGACATAGGGAAAAGAAGGCAAATCTGTCTTGATCTTCATGCTCCCTAAAATATCTCGTAGAGTGCTTTACACATAATAAATAATAAATACTAATAAACACTTGTTGGTTGATGGCTGAATGAATGGATAAGTGAATATTCATGCTCTTTGGTGCCCAAGCACAAACTATGCAACAGTCTGAAGTGGAGATGCATTCATAATACTACAGTCAAGGCAAATAAACAAGTTAAAATGGGGGTGCCGCTTAAGAATAAGTAGAAAGGAGACAAAAGGCAAGACAAAGTGAGCAGAAACTAAGAAAGCCTCCAAACCAAAAAAGTCAGGGTAGTCTGGGAATAGATGTTAAGAGAATGAGTTTTAGAATCAGGTAAATTTAGATTTGCATACCAGCTGAAGAGCCTTGGGCAAATTACAGGACTTCCCTGGGTTTTGGTTTTCTTATTTGTAAAATGAGCATAATACTCTCTCCCTTCCAGATTTTCTATAAGTGTCTTATCTGCTCTATAAATGAAAGCTGCTTTATTATTATTATTGTGCATGCATACATATAGGAATAATAATTATGATAACAACATCACCCTGGTAACTTGGAAAATGAGGCTGACTTCTGTCTAACCAGAAGCTTCTTGTAAACTTACTGCTGAGGCTTCACCAGGCTAGTATAGAAGCAGAAAGAAGTGGTGAAAGTCGGTAAGGGGAAGTACGGGGGCAGGACATGAGGACAGCTTTCCCCTAGGAGCATTATAAAGGGAGAATTCTATTTACATTGATATGTTAACCACCTTTTTTATTTGTTTGTTTCAGAGAGTCTACCAAAAAAAAAAAAAAATCAAGTTTTTCCTTTAGATGGCACACTCAGAAGCACAATAACAATATTTTAGAAATGACAATGGGTATCTGATTACTACTAAAATTCAATACATACACTTGATGGAAAAGTAAATTTCATAATATCCTATACTAATGTAATCCATACACTGAATTGAAACTCCATCTTCAACTCTCTATTAAGACAGATATACCAGAATCTTAAGACAATAAAATTTCACTAGAGAGTATCATATACCAGAACCTTAAATTGCTTTCAGCATCTCTGTGATGATTCAGTGCATTAAATATAAGTGATTGGGTAAAAGCATTTAAATCAACTTTATGCTCTTGAAATTTTCTATAAACAAAAACAATATCCATTTAGCAAGATCTTACAAAAATGATTTTATTGTAAAGAAAAAGAGAAACATAGCACAATAAATTATTTTAAAAAATTTGGCTAGTGAAGTAACATCATCTACTAGATGGAATATAACACAAGGCCTTGAATCACAAAATGCTCATAGGTGACAGGTAATCAAAAACACCTGTGCTCACTTCCATTTACCACAGACACATGAAATTTATAAAATAGCTGATGCACATAGTCATTAAACTGATCTGCAAATATAAAACCTCAAAGCAACTAACAATATTAGAACATTGTTCTCATATCCTTAAATAACCTAAGGGTAGAGGGAAGAGAAATTCTCTTCACATATGGTAGACTTTCCTAGTTTAGCAATATTTTTTATATATAACAACTGTAACTATTTACTAGTTGTGATCCAATTTATGGAAAAGAAAATCCCAGAGAAATAAGAATGATATGTATGAACATTTTTATGTTTTTAATAAAAGCATGATAAGTCAAAACCAAGTCTCTACAATGAAATTAATTTCTAATTAAACGACTTCAACCTTAGAAAAATTTAAAGTTAATGTTCATTATAATAACAAAAGTGGAATTTAGGTAATCTGAATATGAATATTTGAGAAAATTAAAAATATTTCTTTTAACCTAATTCTTTGGCTGAAAGTGCAGAAGAAAAATTAGTTTCTTACAGTTAGCCTTCTTGTGTCTTAGAATAAAATAAAAATAAACTACAAACAAAAAAAAAACATTTCATGGCTAATACTTTTGACACTTCATTAATGTTTCCCTACTGTGCTGTTAAGGGCTCTTGATGACTCTAATAATGAGAGACAGACAGACAGAATGAGGAAGAGGAGCAGGAAGAGATGCACAAATGCGATCACTGTCCTGCAAGTTAATATTTTCAGATACAAAAATTTCAACTCACAAATTTCTTTTATTAAAACATAGGTAAAATCCCAAACAAATCTGTTTCAAATATCATTGTGCTCTCGCTATATCAAAAATTACTTCTACTACAAATTAGCTAGAAATGCTGGATAAAAATAATAAGCATTCTTTTAAGCACATAGCTGATTTTGTAACTAGGTAAGAAAAAAATTTATAATTCAACCTAGCAACTCTCCTAAGTATCCACTCAAGATAGAAGAAAACCTTAATCCACAGAGACTTGCATGAGAATGTCCATAGCAATATTATTCATAATAGTGAAAAAGTAGAAACAACCCAAATATCTATCAACTGGTGACTGGATAAACATAATATTGAATAGTCAGACAGTGGAATACTACTCAGCGATAAAAAGAGATGAAATATTGATATATGCCGCAACATAAATAAATCTCAAAAACAACCCCTAAAACTGGATTGTGGTGACAGCTGTACAACTCTTAATTTGCTAAAATAACTGAATTGTACACTTAAAATGGGTGAATTTTATAACATATAAATAGTTGGGTTTTTTTTTGAAGTGAACAAAATTAAGGATCCCCAAACAAAAGAGAAATGCCAGAGGAGACTTGCTAATCTTGGTAGCCTGAGATTAATGGCCATGTAAAACAAAGTAGGAAAGAATGTCTCCTCTGAGAATGAAAGCCATAGGCCATCTCTTACATACATTTGGAGTGTAAATTGACCTTATTTCCTGCTCTTGGAAACCCACACCCAAGAAATAAACTCAAAGGATGTTCAGATTGTTAGTGCCTTAGAGTTCTTGCTAGAAACAAAAACAGATCTTTGAAGGCACATCCATTAACCCAAGTCCCACTGGATTTCCACAGATAAACTCAAATAGGAGCTTGCAATTAAAAATCAAAACAAAACATAACAAAACAAAAAACCTAAGCCACTAAGAATGAGAGCTAGCAGAAAGAGCAAACAAAAGAATAAAACCTCAAAGGACTTCAGATTTTTGATTATCAGACTAAATGTAATAAATGTATATTTAAATGGTTCAAGAAATAAAAAAGGAAATTGAAATATGAGCAAATAAAAAGATAGTATATGAAAAAGAATCAAGATTTCTAGAAATTAAAAATATGATCGCTAAAATTCAAAATGCAACAGTTAAAGAGAAAATTAGAGCTGAAGAAAAATTTAGAATTGGAAGACAGATCTGAAGATAGCATGCTTTATAACAGAAATAGATAATATAAAGGAGATATTGATAAACTATCACAAGAAATTCTAATATAATGATTAATTAAATGTCCAGAAGAATAGAATAGCCATAATGGGGAAAGTTAATGTTTAAGAAAACAATTACTGAAAATTTTCCTAAACTGATTAAAAGACTGAGTCCTCAGATCCAGAATGTACTACTAATTCTAAGCATGATAAATAAAACGAAATACATAAGTAGAGCTATAACAGAAAATCTGCAGAACACTAAAAGAAAAAAAAAAGATATTACCAGCAGTCAAAAGAAAAGAGACAATGACTAACAAAGAAATGATGACTGGCAGCTTTTTTAACACAGTGGAAGCCAGAAGACAGTGAAATAATATCTTCACAATACGGAAAGAAAATAACTGCAATTCCAAATATTACGCACCCAGCTAAATGTCATTCAAGAATATAGGTGAACTAAAACATGATCTAGTATTTTAAAAATATTTGTGCATAAAAACTTCACACATTTTGCTTAATGAACACAACTTTTCCCATTCTAGAAAAAAAACTGACAAATAACAGTGCTGTCCTATTTAATTTAAATAATTAGGTACATAAATATATATTATTCCTTAAAATGTTATTATGTAAGTGAAAAATAGTTCTAAAATCATTACTCCAAAGAAATAATAATCTATTATTATATGAAATGATTCACTTAAACAATAAACATATTTTCTACACCTCTTCGCAATTCTACAGAGTAAAGGTAAAACTGGTTGTCTCACAAAGAAGCTGGTGAGGGTAGGTGGGGGTGGGGAGGATGGGAATGATGAAGTTGGGGTGGTCCCACAGTTATGCTGAGGGAGAAAAATTTCCCAAGCTTGAGAAAGAGGACAGCTTCATTCCAGTTCTGGAGTTGGGGGAAACTGACCCTCAGTTTCTTCCTCAATACAAATTAGGGGTTTGATAGGAATCAAGATTTTCTAATAGCTCCTTCTGCTCTCAAAAGGATTGGGATAATCTTTTAGCCCAATCCTAAAGGATGCCCCTGAAATTTCTGTCTTCCATAATCTCAGAACCAATAATCAAGCTAGTTGGAAACACTTCTAATAGAATTTGTAGCACATTGTATAATACATTCTTGCAATATTTCCCCACTAATGATTGTATAGGAAGTTTCCAATCTTGATTCCTCATCCCCCAGCCCCAGGAGATGTAATAATAAAAACACCTTCTTTAAAAGATGTTTGCAAAACTGATGTTTCTTTTCCCCAAGAACACTGTGCTATTGAGGACACTAGTTAGGAGATATCAAGTGTTGGTCTACACAGGTCTTCCCAAAAGTAGCAAAGTAAATTACTACAGTGACAAATTTTCAATAAATTTCCCCCGTTTATTTGTGTCATTTTGGGACCAGATTGCTACATTAGGCACAAGCAATATTCTTAGCGATTCTGCTGCCTGATGTTAGCTAGGCTTTCTCCCTCGTGTAAAAATAAATTAGACATCTAAAGGTGCTTGTGTCCCCAGCTATTTCTGGAATGTGTGTAAGGTATCAGAGTCCACAACGAGGTCAGGCCTGGCTGGTCCAGCTAGATCCAGAGGTTGGAGCAGAGGGGTACAGAGACAGCAGTGCCATTCTATCAAATGACTTATCCCCGTCATCTCAATTTTATGAGTAAAATATGTTTCTTAAAGAAAAAAAAAACTATGCTGTGCAGAGAAGGCAAAAAATATGGGGTGAATGCTGGTTAAATGTCTGCCTTCCAATAAAACATAAAATGATTTTTAACATTTAAAGTCAAATCTAACACTGATTTAAAAATCCTACAGTGGGTAACAAAGCCATTTCCCTTCTTAATGAGAATTTGACCTTTGGTTAACTTCCTTAGATATGTTCCCCTAAAAATGGTACATTAATCACGTTAGGAGGCAATGTTGCTTAATATAGTAACAATGACTCTAATTGGTAGATAGCATCTGTCTGGTTTGAGAGAACTAAAAATACCTTAGGGAGATACCACTGCTTTAGATGCCCTGAGTGCAGTCATTTGTTGTAACTGAACATGGAACTTTTGGGGATGCTAGATGCTACCTCTATTGACTATTCCAAGAGATACTAATCCTTGGAGGTTAGAAGCTTCTAAGCCAGGGCGGCACCCACAGCCATGCTACGTGGATATCATCTCCTGGCACTTAAGTCTTCATTTGGTGGGTGAAAGGAGATGTGTTCCAGATTTCTGGGTGAGCTGTGGCCTGGACTGCTACAAGGACTGCCCAACGCTGCCCTATGGCAAGTCGAAGTTCCCATTTTTCATCCTCTGAGGAGACCATGGCAAAGGTGGCCTATGATGGTTAAATGTCTAGATGTTATGCTGAAGCTAATAAGATCTCATGGTAGGAAAGGCACCTAAATGTTTAATTTTTAGTACTTCCTTTTGGTTTTAGGTCTATGTGCAACTTAGGATAAACAACATATTGCTAAAGTCATGAACATATTAATTTAAATAACATTTTAATTTATTCATTCATTCAAGAATATTTTAGAAGTTTCATTGTAGTGGCTCTGTGATAAACAGACTGTGAGGTAAAAATAAGACAAATAGGGAATATAATTAAGTGACTAATGCAGTTGTTAGTGAAGCTGGCTCTACTTGAGATATATTTTGAGGGTAGAGCTGACCTGGCTTGTTAATGGATATGATGAGAGGTATGAAGAAAAGTGAGGCATCAGAGATAGCGAAGTTTGGCTGGAATAACAAGATGAATAGTGATGCCATTCACAGAGTCCAAGAAGACCAATAATGGTTACAAAGAAGTGATAGACATTGTAGTGAGGAACAAGCAGCCTGCATTTTGATTAACCCAATGAAAAGTACTTACATAAGCCAGTACAGAGAAAGGATGCTTTGAAAATAGTGATAATATGGATACAGTTTTATAATCAGCATTACATACTTAATTCCTTTTATGGGAAGCAGGGATGAATAAAGAAGAAAAAGTAAGAAAGGCAAAACACAGCTTTAAATGTGCAGCACATTATGTGTTAAATTGAAACAACCCCAAAGTTCAACTTCCTTCACTGTTCAAGGAGAAAATCCTTTACTATGTACTTCAGGATAAAGGATTTGCAACTATATGGTGCTTGAGAAATATGCTATTGCTGTAATTTAACTCACTGTATGTGGGCTTCAAGATGCACAGTGGCATTCCAAACCAACTTTCAAAGAAAATTGCATGGAATTTTCAAGACATCAGGAGCGTTCTTAAAAGTTATGTAGAAAAAACGGATTTTTGATAGTTATGAATTACATTTAGTGCTGCCAGATTGCAGGGAACACTCTTTTTTGCCTCCGTATGGTTAGAATTACTGTTGACAAAGTTTTAATTTAAATTTTTAAAGATTTAAATGGAAGAATGTAGGTCACTGAATTTTCATTCACTGTGTCAGTACTACTAGTGGTAGAAAGCAAGCTTTGTTAGTGAGGGTCCAATTTCAGCCTGGGAGTCCATTTTTGCTGTAGTAGTTGGGAACTGAGTATGTGTTAGCGAGAATAATTTGGCTCCCAGTCATTCAATCAGTGGACTGAACACGCACAGTTAGAAACCTGCCCGGCACAGAACAGAAGCTCAGTTCAGAAAATACTAACTGCGTTTGTGAGACAGATTCAAGTCTACACAAATCATATATTACAATCACAATCTGGAAGGGATTTGATCTTTCCTAGCAGGTTGTAGATTTAGATAGATTTGTAATAGTCCAAAAATACACTACATGGCTCCAAAGTCTAATTCTACAATTTTCAACTGGTTTCTTAAAGTTAAAAAAAAAAAGAGGCAAATATTTATAGAGCCCACTGCATGTAAAAAACATTTTAGAGCCTTATCATACACCAGAAAACTAAGAAATTATAGTAGGTGTCTAATTTAAATGTTATATCTTAAAATAACTAATTTAAAAGTATATGATATGTAGACTATTAAAAATAAATACTTTCTTGAATGAAAAGTTAAAAATTCTAGTTTTACATAGATCAGAGAGTAGATTTCAAATCAATAGTCTATCTAGGAAAGAGATGAAGTATGAGCTATGTGAGAAAAGCTGCATAATTGTGGAAAGGCTGTGCCTTTCCACGTAATTCCTGTGTGTGTGTGTGTGTGTGTGTGTGTGTGTGTGTGTGTGTGTGTGAGAGAGAAGGGAGGAAGGGTCTATCTTCATATTTGTGTTTTTTGGTGCTCTATTTGTCCTCAAGGGCTCTCAAGTCCAGGATCAGTGTTTTGCTCCACAGGACGATGTGATAGGTAATACTGATGTGTGGCACAGCACATACTTTTGTTCATTCCCTGAATTTTCTCTAGCCACCAAATACTGTCTAAGTAAAACAGCATGACAGAAATTTGGAGGGAATATGCATATGGGGAGTGGGGGACTGGCTTTCATAACAATACATTTCACAACCATGTAAATAATTAATGATGGTATCCTGGTTAAGTGCCATATACTAAAAGCTGTGACAACAAAGAAGCCACAAATAACGTGCAAATTTCAGCATGCTTGCTATAAACTCATCCCTCTTCCTGCCTCTCAAGAAACTTTTACCAAATCCAAGTGAGTGAAAAAGAGAAATCACTGAATCTAATTTATAATTTTTTAAGAAAGTAAACCATTTGCAAAACCTAAATTGCAAGGTGTGCTGTAATGACAAAGTTGAAAACGAATGCTTTAGAGGATTTCGCCCAATTTCTTATATAAACCAGAGCAGAAGGTATGATTCTCAGAAAAAGCCAACTACATTTGCCTCAACACAAAATAGGACTGATTGAATTTCAAACTCTTCACTTATTTTGCAGAGCTGAAATGTTAAGTTCCTTACTGCTGTGAAAAATTGGCTTGAATCTTATTTATTTATTATGACATATAGGTATATATAGGTATGCTATTGTTATTATCTGTTATCTGTTATTATACTGTATATATTATCCTTCATTTAAAAGAAGTTTTTGCTTACTATATGATACAAATGACAGAATTTTAAATATACTCTCTTTAAACATGTTCAGAAAATATCATTCTGGATGATTTTTGGCTTGACCATGAGCTGCTTCTTGCATGACTTTCTTGTCCTCTGTACACCAGAGAAGCACCTCTGGATTTCAAATCACAAATCTGACTTTCCAGGGTTGACTTTGAAGAGATTCTCCAACACACAGAGGGCAGGGAAGGGGCTGGATCCTACTAGGATATTATTGTGATCTTAAATCTAAAAGAACAGAATAATCCTTTATGAGAGAAAATAACATGTCTTTAAAGCAAAACTGTTTTCTTGGAGAAGATTGTAAAGCCATATGCGAGGAAGACATAGGAAGAAAGAAAAAAAATGGGAAATAGATAAAGACAATTAAAAATATGCTACAAGTAGCAATCATCAAACAGTACTTAGGTAGTTTTCTACATAATTTTATTGTGCTTCTGAAATTATTTACCCTATTAAAGTATCTTAGCCAGCAAATTTAATATTATATCAGAATGAAAGGAGTTTATTTTAGAAGGCCATATATATAAAGAATGAAATTATGTAAGACTATAGAGTTTGAATATTTTTCTACCTTTTTTCCAAATGGGACCAACACACACACACACACACACACACACACACACACACACACACACGTATATAAATTACAAATAGAAAAGTATCATAATTCCCTGAAGACAGAGAGAATTTTCTTTTGTTTACTCCTTATTTCTAATTTTTAAAATCTCCTTTTCTCTGCCCACACTCAGTCATTCTCAGTGAGCGACAAGTTGCTTTCAGGCATTAGGCATACACTGCATACAGAGGCATACAGGCTGGATCAGCCACATCAACTCAACACAATTATTTGAAAAGTTGAAAAGTTCAAACTATTTATTTAATGTCATGCAGATAAACCCAAGAAAAAGAACAGATTTGACAGATGAATTCTAGGTGATTGAATCTTATAAATCCAAGAAATGTTTTAGGATAAGGGTTAAAATGAATAGTTTAATATTAAAGTTAAAAGTTTGATTTACTTAATTAGGAAATTAAATGAGCAAAACTACTTTTTTTGCCTCAGGAGAAAGTTCCATTTAATACCTATCCTAAGGTAAAATCATCAAGAGAATCTGTTCATTTACTTTACTCCCAAAGATATGAGATGGAAAGAATATTAACTCCTTATATAACAGGTAATAAGATCAATAAGTGGGACTTGATAAGCTTCAGAAGGTTGGCACCTTTTACCTTGAGAAAAACAGTGTTTATTTCACACCAAGGAAATCCCCAGTTTTCTACTCTGGAGCGGGTCACTGACAGATCCAGTTCTGATCCACACACTGAAGGAGAAAGTAAACTAGAGCAATGTTTTTCAATCTGCTGGTCATTCTAGTGAGTGATGATGAACTTAATTTAGTAACAGTCTAAAAAGCACATTAAATGCAAAATGTATGTTTCATTTAAGATGAGGAAGTTTGAAAGCCCCTGAATGAGATTATGTGAGACTATATAGTTTGAATACTTTTCTACTTGCTTCCAAATGGAAGCAAGAGGTCCAGTTTTAGCACTTACTTAAAACAAATGCAGAAAATCTGAGACAAACAAAATCCAAAAGAAATCCCAGAAAGTTGATGGAGTAGCTAAAACTGCTTCTCCTTCCCATGTCTCACCCCGAACTTCTACAGAAGCAGAAAATGCAGGTAGGATTCAGAGAGTGTTGGATATAAGAAACCAGAAGTTTCCATCCAGTGTGTTGGGAATCCCTAAATGAGGATGCTTTTTACACCTGGGAGTGCTGTTCCTGCGTTGAAATGGCAGGGTTGCGCTTGTGATGAGACATAGGTTTAAAGCTGGAGGAATAAAAGGCAGAAAATACACCAATATGAGATTCGGGGTACAGTATAGACTTAGAAGATAAAATATTTTCCAAAAAAGCCTTATTGACTCAAAGAACTAGAGGTCCTTAGAAAACTGGCTGATACCACAAGATGAGCCTGGTATGTCTGGAGAAAATCAGTTCATGTCAAAAAAAAAAAAGAAAAAGAAAAAGAAAAAGCAGAACTAACCTGAAGTAGTTACCAAAGACAGAATTTAATATCAATAAGAAAAATGACTACAATGGATTGTTGAGTTTATAATAATTAGAGCAAAACAACAATACCAACTCCTCATAGCCTACCTTTGGAGGATGATAGAAACTAAATTAATGTTTTGAAAACTGGTAAATAAAGGGAAAGAATCACATTTTATCCCTTCCTTTCCTATATAAATTGAACTCAGATAAATCAAAAAACTCAAAAAAGTAAAGTTGCTCTTAATATAAGGAAGTCCTGCTAATAAATGAAAAGAGAAAGACCATCTGGTAAAACTTAATCTTATCAGTGTTAGAGGATGTAATGATTAGTAATAGATGTATAGTGAAGTCAATTATTTTAATGTTTAATTTATACTTTTCTATGAGTGTTTCTATTACTTTCTAATGGAAATTTGGCAGATATTTGTTTTTCAAGATAAATCATATGCCAAGTGTCTTAAGTAGGCTAATTAACCAGCAAATAGTGCAGAAGATTCAGTCAAACATCAGCTGGGAAGGGCAAAATTATCTCAAAGAGAAGGTAAAACCCTAAAAGAGTACTTGTAAGTGGAGGAGACACTGTTTGATGCTTGAGAAGGAAGGCATGCAGCTCTCGGGCCTTTCCTCCCTTTTTACTCCTACTTTCCATGGTATCTCAGAAAATGAGGAACAAAGAGTATAGAGGAGAGAGAGCAAAGCCATACTGAAGAGCAATTCAATTTTGACTTCTCAGAGATCATTTTTGAAAGAGGCTGTCCTAAGGGAAGAACAGTAAGGGGTAACTGAGTCAGATGACAACACTGAGGCTCCGGGAACTTCTGAGCTCAAGTTTAAGGAAGATGAACCTAAGAGAACAGCTGCTTATGTTTTTGAGAATGGTACAATTGTATATCTCTAGAAATATCTGTCCTTTAAAAAACTGCTATGAAATTATGTCATGTAGTGTTGGCTAAATTTGCTTTTAATGGATCATTTAAACGAAGAAATCATCTCTATATGAAAAGCAAAGATATTTGAGAAGTTACTCACACATAATCCAGTAACCAATTTGTAGAGGGGAGATTTTAGTTCCAGCTTTGTTAATTAAAGCCTATCTAGGCTCAAATTTCTCATCTATTTAAAAAGTAATAATCTTTCTTCTTTTATAATTTTTTTTGTAATAATGTAGAAAGAGAATGTAAGAAAAAAATTAACTCATAAAGAATTATATAGTTTTGAAGTTAGTTATTAAGAGAACATTTGTTGAATACATGAATATACTTTGAACATCAATGAGAGTCTCTACCTTCCGGCTAGGGACTATTTAATCACAGCATGCAACCGGTATTTGTTGTCAGCATAACGAAGTTATAGTGAATAAGCACATTAAACCTATTAAGTTCTATAACTATATAATTAGATCTCATGGGATAGCTGCTTTGTGACATTGGTTTTTTATGTGCAGATGGACAACAATGGTAGGATGGGATTCAGTTATATTTTTAAAACTCTGACAACTGGGAAAATTCAACAAAGCTTTCTAGTAATGAACCTAAGCATGTCACTGACCTATGAGTGATAATGCAAGGGACTGATTTATTATTGAATCCATACCATACCATTACTCACAAACTCTGAACCTGAGCCTTTTCAGGCCTCACTTCCACATCTGTAAGCTTGAATAGTAATAGTACCTAGCTAAAGTGGGGGTGTTTAGGAGATTAAATGAATAATACAGAAAACATCTAATAAATGTTAACTATTCTATCATTATTATTATTGTTATAAAAGCTTACATTTGACTTCTTTCAAATCAACTAGATACTTAATCAGTAGTTAAAACCCAAAGGAGTGTTTCCTTTTATATAATATATGTTAAGTGAAGTTGTTACCATGGGAATGCTGAATAAGACAGGAAAAGTCGAGATGAAAGTTGGAACTTATCTTGAATTTTCAACTAGAATATTTTCATAAGGTTTCTTCAAAATTTGCCCGTGTGTGCACGTAATCACTTGGGATGATTTCTGTTCTTTCTTTAGATTAACCAGTGCATACAAACTCATCCATTCAGACACCTGTTCTTGCTATGAGCCTTTCCTAGGGCTGTACTACCTCAAATGCCCTTCCTTCTCATCTCTGTCCTCCTGTGCCTCCTACACCACAAATCCTTCCCCAATCTCTAATGACCCTGAGCCCCTGTATCTTGTAGGGCCTTTTAAAAATGTGACACTATCACATTGCTTAAGATGGCAGAAAACTTTTCTCTGCTTTCATCTTTTTTCTCAACGTAAGAGTATGTGCTTCTCACCCACCTCTGTATTCTCCACAGCACCTAGCCAGCCCACAGACAGTAAACACTTGCTGAATGAAACAAACACAAAACCAGAGCAGGATTAAGAAGGAATTTAAACAATCATATAGATCAATTCTTTATGTAATACTTCCATCTTTCCATATCCTCTTCAAAAGATTATCTCGACTTGAATAACTGCTGTAATAGAGAAATCCCTACCACTCAAGACATCTATTTTCAAGAAGTATTAAATATTAGGAAGTTATTTCTTATGTGGGATACTAGAAATCTAGTATTTTTGCAAATATCTTGGTATTCACCGCTGTACCCTTGAGCTCTATTCATCACTGATATAATATTGATAATGATGAATAATGATTCTATTTTCTATAGCAGAGGAAAAGGAAAACAAATGCTTAGTCTGCATATTCAAGGGTACTAAGTAATAAGGGTTTGAGATAGAAACTTTGTGAAAAATGACTATGTGACTGAAATAAATTCTTTTAATGTTAAAAGCAGCTAATTAAAATTAAAATTAAACATTATATTTTAGAAATGCTAAAAATAATTAAGAAAGTTGGAAAGTTAATATTGCAATTAATTCAGTTAATATGGAAATTTAGTATTTAGTTATAAAAATAATAAGTTAATTTGGATCAATTTATATGTATCTGGAGGTAAAAGAAAGTTTAGGAGAAATCAGTCCATCTGTCTTTTAAATGTAGGTTAGAAGATTTTTAATTTAAAAAAATTCTATTATATATATGGAGCTAGAGTTGACCTTTGAATTAGTTATAGGAGTATTTCCTTGAAGAAATGTCTTAAGAAGTCCTCAATAGATTTGAGATCTTTAGTCTACTATGGAAAGACACATTAGTAAGCATTGTTATTATTGTTCAGTCTTTTATTTCAAGGTTATAAAACTGCAGTCTTAGGGTGACCTAGAAAATAGGGAAAAAACAATTTCTTTGTTGTTGAGCAAAGAAAAGCATTTAGTAAAACTTATAATTAAATTCAAATTTCTGGTGAACAGTCATGACCATTACTGAGAAGCAGGAGAAAAAAAATAATAATACTTGATGAAAACAACAGTAAACCTAGAAATCCAGTAGAGAGGAACTCCAGCAATAACATAAAGAAGTAGAAGTAGAGAGAAATAACTTTTAGATAGACATATAAAAAAGGGAAATTTGAAACAATAGAAGATTTAGCAATTTAGTACTATTTTGTTAGAAACAACATAAGCTATCTATATTTAAATGATAGAATGGAAAATGTGAATAATCAACAGTAAACAATAAGACATTCTTTTTGACTTGCAAATGTATTTTCTGAAGTTCTTTTCTGTCACTTGATAACCAATATTAGAGTTATTCCTGCTGACAAAAGGAGTTGAATCTTAGCTAGCAATCTTGTAGCTGTCTGAAATACAACTTGAAAATGAAGCAAAACAGAGAAAAACTGGGAATTAAATTTTAAGTAAAACATCATTGTATATAATGCATACCTAATAATATATAAAATAAGATGATACAATAAAAAGTAAAGTTAATTTTGGTATAAGATTTTTTTCTTGAATAATTTATCAGTGTTGGTTTGGCAAAAAAAGATGAAGCATTCTTGATACTTAGTATAGCCCAGAATGATTGTTGGGATTTTGTGTGTGTGTGTGTGTGTGTGTGTGTGTGTCTTCAGTGTGCTGATATTAATAATGTATCCCAGGTCCTGACTTGGGTTAACTAACAACTAAAGAGGGCTTGTATCCCAAGAAGAAGTTGGGAACATACAACCCACTAATCTTTCAATAGTGTTAGGAGGTCAGTAAGGCTGGAGTCAGGTGTGGGTTACACAAAGCAAAGATTAATGTCTGCAGCCCACTCCCTGCCATTCTTGTCTGGAAGAAGGAGATGTATTACTTTTTTTTGTTTGTTTTTTAATAAGCAGGCTAGCCTGTCCCTCTCTATCCCACCAGAATGTAAGCTCCAGGAATATAGAAACTATTCATGTCCTGCATCTACCACAGAGCCTAGCACATAGTAGGTGCTGAATCAATATTTATCGACAGAATGAATATCAGGCCAGTTGAAACTGACATCTTAAATGATATTCATGGGGACAAAAACCTCCTTTATTTGGGAGACCTTTTGTCCACAGCAATCCAAAAGCTTTTGTGGCAAGCTTTGGGTTAGGTTTAGAAGTCCTAGATCCAGCAAAAGAGCATTGGGACCAAGGAGAACAAGGCACAGCCAAAGATTATACAGAGAGAGCAGCCCCAGGGCCTGTGGAAGTGACAGAGAGCATGCAGAGCGACAGGGTAAGGCTGTGGGTAACCAGAGACCTTGTAGGCCCCAAACTCCAGTATCTGTAGTTGAGTGTTTACAGTCCTCTTTGATTAAAGGTTATTTGACAACTTAAGCAGGGAAACAAAAAGATATCTTCTACAGTGTTCTAGGGTGCTGAGGGGTGCTAAAGTCAAAAGAAATGCAGTAACAACCCAGAAAGAAACTTGCGTCCTTTTTACAACTGACTCTTGACACAGGGTCACACTGGTAGAATTCACTATGGAGACACTACTGGAGATAAAAGTGCTTTATTTATCCATCTAATTTATTGTACCACATGTTCTATGCCCTGTAGCCCAAGAGAAAGACTGGTTCTGGCCTCTCTAGGCTTAAATAATACAGGCTGATTTCTACTTCTTTCATTCCTTTTAATCATAAGGATACACTTTTCCAAAGAAGGGGAATTTTCAACAGAAAAATGTTTGATGGCGAGTGGAAAGGTAAGTTGGACACTATTCACTGACAAATTATCATAAGAATAAAGAAAAACGTAAGGGGAGCCAAGAGAAAACTACCCAAACAAAAATGAAAGGTATATAAATTTAAGTTCATATTTGCCTGTAGAAACTATTTTCTACTTTATCCTCTTTCCCACTACAGGAAGTGGTAGTAAATGGAGCTTCCACCTTAGGCTCAGACAGGGAAGCCACGTGATAAAGATGGAAGGACATTCCACTAGCCTAGATGCCTGAATGACCACATTGATGAATGTTACCAATCCACCCTGGACAAATCGTTTACTTCTAAACTCTTACACAAGGGAGAACAAAATTCTTTCTTGTTTAACCTCAGTATTATTTGGATCTCTTTGTAACTCCAGCCTTGCTAACTAATACACATTTCCAGCTTTGTTTAATAAAAGCTCATTTTGTTTAAAAAAAAAAAAAGTAACACATACAAGAGATAAGGTAGAAACCTAACATAGCGAATTAAATATTTTAAACTTTTTGATATCGCTTTCTCTTTATTCCCTACCAATAAGAAGCTGATTTAGATAGCTTAGGTCTGAAAGTCAATTAGGCAGGTATAGACCAATATAGGTCAAACTCCTAATTAATGAGTCCCACAAACAGAAAAGCCATAATTGTGGGAGAAGGAAGGCTGATTCTTCTTCAAAAAAGGGATGGTTCTATTATATGAACTGCCAACTGGCATGAGTATCCACTGTGCCACCAGGATTAACACAGATGTTGCGTATTCATTTTTACTACCTTTATGGTATTATTATGTGCTTAACGGATGACAAAACTAGGAGGTTAAGTAATTTGCCCAAGGTCTCAAAGAGAAGAAGAGGTAAAGCTGGAATTCTAACTTCATCTCTGACTCTTAAGTTTGAGGTTTTTCCCCAAATACTGACTATAACATATATTTGTTCAGTGATAGAAGAGTGACAATATTAGACTTCTCTTCAGGGAGCAATTTCTCAAAACTGTATTTTCCATTTAGCTGTGCCTGAATTATTGATTTGTTTATAATTGCTATCCTTTACCATAAATATCTATGTTCAACTTGGGGAATAAGAAGACTATTAGAATGATAGTTTTCTTCATAGCAACTATATCATACACAAATTAAAATGAACATAACTTCATAACAGCCTGACCAGGTGCTGCTCAGTACTATAATATCACATTTAACATCTGTGAGAATCTTAACAAAAATTACAAATGCTATACCAGGCAAGTTGCTGTTTGTGAAAACATCCTGCAAAAAAACTTCAAAAATCTCAGTATACTTTACTGAAAACATGTACAAACATGTACTACGAAGAGAGGAGGAAAAGAGGAGACTAACTAGCTGGAATGTGAGTAGGGAGCAGAATTAAGGAATAGTCTCTTGAAGGATGGAATTCTCCTAGTATCAGGTGTACACCAAATTTGACAATTTCTAAGTAGCCTCAATAATAAAAAAAGTTCTATAGAATATGTCTCTATTTATCTAGTTAAGGAAGAAAAAGGCATCTGTTTTTCCTTCTTAAAATTTATAATTAACATAGGGTAAGGGATTGCTGACAGCCTCTCCTAGCAGAGCAGTTACCTACAATAACATGCTGTTTCTCTGGTTACAATGAATAATCCTTTTTGCTGTCTTTTTGACAAAAATTATTCATGTGTTATTGGCATGAAACCAGAAAAAAAGAGATGAACTGAGCCAGCTTTCAGTAATTTTTTAAAATTTTATAACCAAATAGTAATTATATTAAACTCTCATAAACTATTGACCTTTTCCCCTCATTCTCAACATTCTGAAGAACAGAACCAAGAGATGCACTGAGACTTTCACCATGAACCCTTGGAATATCTAAAACCGCAGGAGGAGGCAAAGTGGGGCAGAGAGCTTGAAAACTGGAAGGACTAAGGTATGAGGAAAATTATGATAGATTTCTTGTCATCATGGGGTGAAGTTCCCAAAAGGCTAAATTCTGGTTCCCTCAACTGAACTACATCAGTTGTTCTCAAACTTGGTTTATGTTATGACTGAGGTAGGTTTTACAAAATCACCGGCTGGGCTCCACCTATTCAGAAATTCTGATTCTCGAGTAAGGCACAGGAATCTATATGCTTGTGAAACTTCCCAGGTGATTCTAACGTGCAGAGAACCACAAGCCTAAACAATTCAGAGAAACGAATAAATATAAACCATACTGGCAAGGTTTTAACATAGTTTTCGCATCAACAGAAAAAAAAAATTCTAATCTCAAAACACCAGAACATGAGACTATCACTAAACAGTAACAATAAACAATAGCAACAACAACAAAACAAAAACATCTCTGAGACCTACAAAAAGAAAGAAGGTAGAAGAATTTTGTGTGACTCTTTCCTCTGTCCCCCTTCTGTAGGAAAGCAATAATTATTAGAAGTACATGCTGTGTTTACTAAACTGGATGCCGAGTACACAAAGAAGCATGAAGTCAGACATCAATTCCCCATTTTACAAATGAGGAAACTGAGCCTCAGAGATGTGAAGGAACTTCTTGGTAAGGCTAAAAAACAAAGAGCAAAGATAGAACTTGATCCCGGATCTGCCTCAAAGTGCAAAGCTTTTTCTCTTCTCCACATCTTCTGGAACATTTCATTGCACTGGCTAACTTAACAGGTGCTGGAACAAAGTGTAATTTCAGGAATATTTTCCACTGCAGGACCTTGAAGAGTTCATTCTAAGAAAGTTAATTCATAGCTCTCCTGGCTATTAGCAATCTGACATTGGCAGAGAATAGATAAAGGGAAGAAATATGAAATAAGACTGGGGTGGGTGCAGGTGGAGGACTAACATTAAAAGACCTTGAGTGCCAAGTAAAAAGTTTTAAATGAATGTACTAGTTAATTAACAGATCTCTATGTACTGAGCACATGCCCTGTGTTGGACAGAGAAAATCCTTTAAGGCCAAGATAATGGGGAGATAGTGGCGGTTTTAGAGTTACTGTGTCTAAGTGGTAATCTAATACGTCAAACCAAGAAACAAACTACAAGGAAAGAAAAACTCCTTTTACATGATATAATTAGGAAAAAAACAACAACCTAGAAACATTGTGGATAAATTCACATAAGACACATTTACCATTCTCAAAAAATAAACTCTGAAAAGAAATTATGGTTATTTTTAAGCCAAATCTTTTTTAACGTTATTTTCTATTATTGCTTTAGTAGAGCTTTTTCAAAGGATGAATTTAGTAGCTAGTAAAATGCAACTCCCCCACCGAGGGCAGATGGTCAGCATGACACCCTGGGACTGGAGTCATTTATTAACATGTCAGAGTCAACAATAAAAACGTAATGTATTATTAGTTTCCCTAAGGTAGACAGCATATTCTCAAATATAAATGAACAAATTAAAAAATCAGAAGAGAGAAAAGGAAACCATTTCAGTCTCTCATAAAGCCAAATATCTGGCTAAAACTCTACATTTAGATTAAATACACAAACTAATTTTAAAAAATATAAAACAACAAAAAAGGAAAGGCTAGGCTATTTTTCTTTATTTCTTCAACAGGATGATTTTAAACTTTTCCTATTTTTATATAACTTGCTTTTCTCCACTATAAAGGATATTGAAATTTAAGATAATTAAAACTTTTGCATATTATACCCTTTCCTTCCCATACATCTAAACATGGAGGTTTCCCTGGTTTAAGAAATTTGGCATTTGGAATGTCAGCAGGAGTGCACTTAACGTGACATTAAATTAAGCAAATCAACTCTTCGTGATAATTTCTTTAGTTATATTTATTATATCAAATATTTAATCATCCTGATATTTATTTTCACTGTATAGCTTTTAGCCATACTCTTTAATCCTGTGTGTGTGTGTGTGTGTGTGTGTGTGTGTGTGTGTGCGTGCGCGATTGCGCTCAGAGTTAATTTTACTCTGGTTCTTAGCCTTATGATTTCTTAACTTTTTTGACTTTTGGTATGATCAAAGTTAGCACAGATAAAGATAAAAAGTCGCTAAGAGATATTGGTCTTGATTTCTTTTAAAAATCTTTTAAAGATTTTGTAACTGTTTATTCATGAAAAGTATTAGAGCAATGGCTCATTACATACCATAATCTGTGATTTTACAGGATACCAAATACAGCTCTTTCAGGTTTTGTCCTTCCTTTGCAATGACCTCCACACACCTGAAACACACAAAAAAGTGGTGAGTTACACTAATGTGTTTCAAGTTAAATTAGCAAGAGTTTGGCCACGATTATAACAGAAAGAGGTCAGCATATGATGAATGCCACAGCTCTCTTCTTTCAAGGTGTTTCAGGAATAGGCATTATATTCCCTGGTTTAAACTCAGGTGCTGTAATATCTAAATGGCTTTAATTAAATACATTTATGATTGGTGCATCTTTTAAAACCAAAGCAATGAAAAAGGAGATATTCTTTTTTAAGAGTAATGTTACATTTGGTAGTAAAAGACTAGTAAATATGCTATATAATAATCATACGTCATTTATACAATAAAATAGTATAAAATAATTATAATGAAACTGGAGAATATAGATGATCATTATAGGTGGATGGTAATATTGCTGCTCATAGCTCAATTATTAATGTGAGGTTTGATAACACTAAAACACGCATTTTTTGGTGAGATTTTATTTAACATAAAATACAAATGTTTTAAAAATCTATAACATATTGATTATAGAAGGAAAAATCTGCACACATAAGAACTTTAAAATCTTTTATTCTTAATATTTTAAATGAATTATTGCATAGGTGCAGGACATTTTAATAATATAGACAGAGATATGTAAGATTTATAGTCTTTTCTGGTTTAAGTTAAAAGGTTTTCGAATGGTGCACTCTGCTCTAATAGCCCTAGTGGAACATGTAGTGCAGAATTGAATGAACTTTAAAAATAATGATTAACAACACAGTCCATTTTGTGGCTCAGACCCCTATAATACCAGAAAAATCTGTATGGTCATTGTGACACATAGGCATATGTATCCTTCAGTGCAGTTCCTATTTTAATCTTTATAAATAACAGTTAAGTAAAAGGGTAAAAGCAAAAAGAGTCATTAACCTTTTCTAGGAAGTAAGGATCAAATAATTTGATACCTATGTGTATAATCCATCAAAAAATTACTGAGTATCCATCTCTGTCTTTCAGATATTTTATTTGCTGTCTGGCTTATTTGTAGGTATCTTCATAAAATGTCAAGATATTTTAAACAATTTTACTTCATATAATTCATTATTGAAGGTTAAGTTAGTTATAGAAAAAGCATATTTTTCTTTTAAATTGTTTTCATGGAATATAGTTTTAATGGAATGATAAACATTTCAAAGTTCCTCAGAATAACTGAGTACACATTCATATCTGGGTGTTTAAAAAAACATTTATGATAAAAATTAATAAGGTCTTCCATGGCTACAAAACAAAACTTAAAACATTAACAAAATGTGATTATGATTGATACAGTTTATTATGAAGATAAATTTAAAAACCTAATTTCATGTCATTTGGCTTTGATGTAACTTTTGAATAAACTCAATATTTTGTATGATCACCACAAAGTGAAGCAAATTAGTACAGAAACATTTATATCATTTATTCTGTTCTCATGCTCTTTTCAAATAGTTAAAAATGCCTGATTTTATATTTGATTATGAAAAAACTCTAAACAATTGCAATATCCTATTTGTGTTCCTGCCACTTGATTCTATATTAGATACGCTACAAGCACATATGAACATTAAAGACACACAGAGCAGACTACAAACAGCAAATACTACAAATTGATTTTGCTGCACAAGCCAGATCAAATGCTATTTCATAGGCAACAAGGACCAGTATTCATATAAACAAGATAATAAATCACTGGATGAAAAGTGTCCTAAAACTCATGAAAGGCCATGAACATCACGTTTCCTCCCTATATGACAGAGAAAAGTTATTGTTGATAGATATCACAAATATATTTAGCATACACATGCAAGAGGCAACAGCCGAGAGATAAGACATGATTAGAAGTAAGCAATAAGTATCTTAGACCGAGAGAGAGAGAGAGAAAGAGAGAGAGAGAAAGAGAGAGAGAGAGAGAGAGAGAGAGAGAGAGAGAGAGAGAGAGAGAGAGAAATATAAGAGAAAAGTACTTTGCTTTTACAAAGGATCGCTTAGGATTTTTGCTGTTTTTGAAAGCTCAGTTACATAGTTTTCCAAACACTTTTAATTACAGTGTACTAGAAGTTATGTACAACATAACTTCTTTGAATACAAATTCATGGAGAAAAAAAAAAACGATTCCTTGGAAGATTTGTAGGAAAATTTAATTTTTTTAAATTTAAAGATCACATCACTTACAGATGTGATATTTGGAGAATCTCCAAGTTCTGTAAATCTGGATTGAAACTCTTAATATAATATTAAACACAAAATTGAGTGATTTAAATAAATCGTTAAAATAGCTATTGTTTTGAGAGTTAAAAATGGAAGTGGTTTGCATTATTCTCTCACTGCAAATTGGTGGAAACGGAACCCCAAATCCATTCCCTGGCTGATGTCTGCAGCCCTGTGATTAGTCTAGGTCTAGTTTCCCAGGCAGCCTGTGGTGATAGCAGGTCATGATGAGAGACCATGGGTGGTGACTGTCCTTTCTTCAGGAAACTTTTAGACTCCATTCTATAATACACTCATGGGAAGTACCCTAACATAACACGAGTCTGTGGACCACATTTCTTCTAAATAATTCTATTCTGTTTTAAAAGACTCTTGGCTCTAGTCATGACCTTGAATCTACTAACATGAGAGCATTTCCCAGTTCACTAAATAGATTGTATGGAGGCGACAAACAAGGCAGTAAAGCTTAGTAATTATTTAAACTAAACCTTAGTAATTATTTAAACTTAAAATGATTTAAACTACACATATTAAAGCAAGTTTTTAAAGGGGTATGTTTAAAACAGTCCTAATAAAGAAGAAATATTTGTAAAGTGATAATCTATCTGTAAGTGAGAAGAAGAGTGATAGAACCAAAAACCACATTTAAAACCTTTGCTTCTCCATCCCCTCTCCTATTCACAGATATCACACTGGAGAATATTCATTAGTCTCAGTGATAAGTTACAGTTTTGTCCCTAGGGGCAAGCAATGAGCTCCTAAATGCATAATCCGGAATTCACGATTTAAGCATTCTATCCCCCTCCACCACTGTCCCCACCATCCCTAAAGACAAACCTCAGAATACCATATCACCACTTTCTCTATGGGTCACTACATTTAAAGATTTCCCAATTCATCCATGACAACCTCAGGAATGATAAAGTTTGGGGAAAGAACTATATCCTTAAGGAGAATAACAATCTACAAGATTATTAAGTAGAAATTCATAATATAATAAAATTGCATAGTGGAAAAACGCAGAAAGCAAATACTGTTAAAGTAGTCCATGAACATCAAACACAAGCCTACTTCTACTAATAAATAATAATAAACCATCTTTCCAGTTCTGGGAATTAAAGGGAGACATGTCTTAACAGGAGGAAATAAAGAATTAGAAGACATGCATTCTCATCTCACCTTCATGGAACCACAGAACCACCACCTACCTTCTTTGGAGCCCCACATCATCATTCTCTAAAAATGAGGGCCTATGTGAAAAATTTCTCCAAATCAAATGTCCTAGGTTAATTTAAATATATTTTAGTTTATTCTGAATTGCCTCCCTCAGATTATTTTCTTGCCTTTATGTTTTGGCAGGGTTCAGAAGAGAATTTTTAAAAAATTGCAACCATTGTAAATTCTTAAGCAACAGCTGTTGAGTACATATATATAAACTCCTTTAGAATACTGAAAAGGGCCAGAAAAACCTGTTCCAAAGCATTCAGAATTATTTTTTATAATAATGTAATTTTATGCTCACTTGAGTTTAATGATATTCTAAAATGTACCTGAAACATTTGATGAAATTTGAAAAGCAACAAAAAGTTTGCTTTTTGTGAATCACATAGGATTTTTTTTTTTTTTAAGAAGAGAAGGCATTACTTAGTTTCAGTGGAGGGAAAATCTGTCTTCTTAGCAATAGATTCCTAATCACCTGATTTATGTGAAGGGTAAAGGTTAATGAATTAAGCTGTGTAAGATTCAAAACTATCAAAGGAATTCAAAAGAGCCTTGAATTATGGAAAACAATGGCCCATTCTACATACATACCAAATTTTACGTTTTTTGTCTCCTACTCAAAAGCAGGAACTTGGCATTAGTGACAATTGAAAAGAACTAATGAGGAAATATGACTACATTGCTTGCAGGAGGAGTGTCCTAGGAGACCTTGTTACTGTTTGTGATGTGCTTCAAGCCCAAAAGAAGCTAATTGGAGCTGCCAGACACTGGTTTGCAAATCTCACTTTAAAGGACAGGCTCAATCACCTTAGAGGTGTGAAAAGAAATGTCCCCATTAGAGATGCATTAGTATGTGGCTTGGTGAATTTCTAAATAAACTTTAGGATGTTCTTTCCTAAGTCACTTCTATATTTGAATAATAGATATATCTTCAAGCAAAAGAAAAATGCAATAAGACAAAACAACTCCTCAGATTTAAAACAAAAAGTATAAAGAGTACTGCAAGTAATTGGCAAATAAGTGCAACAGGGAGCTAGGCATGTTTAAGGTTGAATAAATACACAGATCAAACCTTACAACTCCTGAAACACAAATACATTGTAAAAGTAATCTGTTTGGGGATTTCAAAAATAGAGCTTCATTTTAATCATCTCTTAAAACTAAACAAGCCACTCTATGTTATATTACCCTTAAGAAGTTCATTCTCTCTCTCTCTCTCTCTCTCTCTCTCTCTCTCTCTCTCACACACACACACACACACACACACACACACACACACACACACACACGAAACAGGAATAAGAGGAATTTATAAGATCTAAAAAGAGAAACAAGAGAGCAAACTTGGTCCAATTCTGTGCCACATAAGCTCATTTTGACCAACTCATGCACGAGTCATTCAAATGATAGCTGAACTCACCAAAATAATTTGGCATCTTACAAAAAGAATAATGATATCTGACTTTTTCAAAGCCTCAAATCCAGTTTTACTGAAGAATCCAATCCCAGTGCAGCAAATGAATGGGCATGATTTACAGGTACACCTTGCTTTCAGAAAACACACTGTATAATAGATTTCTATGTATAAGAAAAGGTAAATTATCAAGTAAACATATACAGGATGGATCAATTCAAAAATCCATTAATAGTACTTTTCCCCTTATTACATGTGAATATAGTTTCATTTATGAGGATTCTATTTAGATACTTTTTCTAGTAATATACCTTACAGAAATAGCATGCAATAGTTATTTTTAAACTTTAACTTAAACAACTACACATAATGACAAATGAAAGACTATTTTGGGAAAGTGACACATGGCATCAAAGTGATATATTGAGTGCTCTTTGTATTATGGTATACTTTCTTATAAAAATTCTTCTATTCAATCCACGAACAACACAGTGCCAAATACATATTTAAATGAATTTCTCATGTAAACTTCTAAAGATATTCTCATAGAAAATCTCATGAGATGTTTGCTGCGAGAGAGTTATTTTTTTTTTTTAAGTTAACTTGCAATTAAAATGTTAAATCATTTCCTCGAAGCACATTCTTAATATACCACAGGGGCTAGGAGTGACATGCAAAATGTCAACAGCTCCACCAGTTAACAACATTATCTTGGGACACTTATTAAGTTCTCACTTACCAAATGTTATTCTCTGGAAAGCCAATATCTGATTAGTTAATCTAAGATTAATTTAGGTATTTGCTACTTATACAGTAGAGAACTGATGCCCATTTTGTCACACAGAGATAGTGAAAGGTTACAAAATGAGAAAAGTTGGTAAGGTTTTTTTTAATGAGACATACCACAAAAAGTGGCCTATAAACTTAAATGTTACTGAAACTTAAATTCTGTGTTTGTATTTTTGACAACACAGGTGTCCCACCTTTGAGGGAGGCATGACAGATGTCATTTTCTGAATCTTTCTGGACCACCCTCTCCCTGAGCGTCTTTAACATTGGCTATGTTTCCTACCTGTAGAGTAAGTAGCAGTCAGCACTGAAACCTTTTTCATTAATATGACAACAAAATAATATTTTCTAACATATTTAGGATGACCATCACAAACCAGTTCTTATGGAAATATTTTGTTTCTTCATCTATATAGCAAAATATGTTCTAATTTAATTTGAATGCTTTTTAGAGTACTTTTAAAATGTTTTTCATACAGAATAAAGCCTGCAATAATTTTTAAATGCATATTTTCTTTAAACTACCAATAAAGAAGATGGTTCAACTTTTTTCCAAAAGAGAAGAAGGAAGATCAAAGTAACATTTTTGTGATAAACTTGGCACTGGCTGTAATATTTCAGATATATTTATCTAAAAGTCTCGATTTTAATTTTAGCCATTTTCTTTCCTTTTATGAGAACTACACTAAACCATTATAAAACAACTTTACCTTTTTCTGTGCATTCCTCAGGATACTCGAGGCAGAAAAAAGATGCTAAGCTTTTATTTATTTATTTAATTCAACAATGTTTTACTGAGCACAAACTATGTGTTAAAACGTTAAAAGATATAATCAGAAAGCCACATTATTATAGATGACAGGCATAATACTTATAACTTTGACAGATCCATTACTATTTATTTTCGTTGTTGTTGTTGATATTAATGTTACTTAGGAGCAGAAAAATTAATGATAACTAGAAGCAGAAAAAGCATATCACTATCTCCATATTTACTGAAAATTAGTTGAAAATAGTTACATTTCAGGACCAAAGGAAATGCTAGAAAAAAATTTAGTAGTTTATTCATTCCTCAATAGGAAAAAAATGTCCTTACTTTGAAACAGGAAAAGTCAAGAAATCTTCTTCCTTTAAGTTTTTTGGGTTTCCATCAATTTACAGCCAATAACCCTGGGGGAATCCAGGCACTGTACAATGTTGTTACAGTTAAGACTGGTGCTTTCTTTATGGTATTTTGGCATATTTTAAGATAGAGGGCAGAAAAGAAGATTTTGTTATCCTGCATGTAACAAAAATTTACTATGTGGAAGCAAAAGCCTAGGCCCTTAAAAAAAAGTCAGGCCGAGTTCTGGCAAGAAAGCTCCAACAACACCTCCTCCCCTCACCCCGCCAATAATAAATAAGAACTTCTATGGTAAAGGTAGAAGTATTTCCAAAAGACTTTGCAGGCTTCCAAACAGCTAAAATGAAATTTAAATGACATATTAAACATATAATTGATAATAATCTCCCTGTCCATTCCCATGCCTTTTATCTTAACTGCTTTAAGTATTGATAAGAAAGTCTTGATTCAACAGACATCACATATTCAAGCTCAACTTTAATTTAAAATGGCTAAGCATATTATTTTAGTGGAATACAAAGGCACACAGAAGATAAGATTTCAGGAAAGAGTTAAGTACTTTCTTACCAGAAGACACCACAAGTTTCGGCTTTGTAGTGACTAATTGCCTCTTTAACCTCTCTACTCTGGGAGTTGGCCTATGCTTCAATACCAGTGTTGTGACAGAGCCAAAGACTGATGTTCAACACAGACCTCTCATGACCTCCGTAGCCAAGGAGTTAACTCAGACAAGATGCTGACAAAAGGTTTCCTTCTCGCTTGGGAAGGCACAGAATTTCTTTTTGGATAAGCCAAATTCTCAGAAGACTATATATAAAACATGGTAGGTGAAGACAATTTATAAAAGTCAAAAGAATGGTTTTAGTTTAGCTAACAATTATATTCAACATCCCGATGTACTAACTCAAATGGAAAAAATGGTTTTAGCAACATATATACATATGTACGTGTATATATATGATTTTTTTAATATATATATTTATTTATATATATATGATTTATTTATTTTAAAATCCAATAAAGAGAGCATCTAATTTGATATCTTTGAAAGCTTATAATTAGATACGTGTAATAAGACACAGAGAAAATACAACAGCAGTCTCCATTCCAAGTATTTCTCAATGCTTCAAGCCTTCATACTCAGGAAGCCTGTACTTTGTAATTAATTTTGTTCTCACATTTAAAATCCCATTTATTACATGTCCCTGTTCCTTCTTTATTCAGGAGATGTCAGAGGGGCCTGTGTCCTGATGCACGGCCAGAACCCTCACTCCGGAGTCAGAGAACACAGCATCCAAACCTGCACTTTGTCATTAATTTTAAGCTTAGTAACTTTCTGGCCTGATCAAAATCCAATAAGAGAATTTTTACAGGTGATTTTAAGTGGCAATTATATAAAATGAATTAATTCTATAATTAAGAGGATAGTGATGAAGTCTTGTTAGTTTCTCAAAAAAAAAGAAAGGATGAAAGAGTTCTATATTAAAAAGGCAGAAAGTTATAGACAGTGGGAACAAAGTGACCCAAATATTCATTCAGAAAGGAGAAAGGGGAAAAATCACATGGGCTTGATGAAGGCAGGGTCACTACGTAAACTTGACCTTATTGATGCTTAGCTAGGTTGAACTCGGAACTCTTTGAGGGTTAAGGATCATCCCTGCTGAATCCATAAAACATACTTCCAAAGCTCCGGTTCTGCCACTGCTTTATTTCTATCTTCTGCCATACCATTACATATTAATGTTCACATCAGAGGTAAAATAATTTTTGCTCTAACATTTACAGAAAAGAGAGGCAGCAGATAACATTTAGCTGTTTTGGTATATTATGTTTACACACAGAGAGAAATTTTTTACTTAAAAAAAGTAACATTTACACTTTTTCAAAAAAGAAAATACAGTCCACGTATTGTATATACGAAAATAAGGGGCATTAACCAAGAATTCCCTAAAGAAAGTATGCAGTTTATATTTTTTAAAATCCCAATGAAAGGCTGATAGCTGATTTCAGTAATTTTTATTTATCTGAAGGATAGAGAAAAAAAGTCCTCCCTATTTTCTGCTTAAATAATATTCAAGATAATAAAATGAGATTTAGAAATTCCAGGGAAAGTCTACGGAAACTTACTTAGCTTTTCTGGCTACCAGTTTAATGATTTCTAACATTAAAAAGTCTATTTGTTTGAAAATATACTTCTAGAAGATTCTTTCTTATCTCTTTATCCATCAAAGACTTGATTATCAACAATTTAATTTATATTCAAGAGTACACAGTATATACATGTACATGCATGTATATACATTTATAAGTATAATTCTTAACAATACATTTCCCCTTACCAATACTTTCATTAAATCAACAAAAATATAATTGTTGTAAATCACTTAGTAAAGAAATTTTAGCAATGCCAAAATCACTAAACTACAGGTTGCTTTGCTTGGACTAGTCATCAGTCTATTCTCTATAAAGGGAAAACATATCTTTCTTAGAGTGGTGGAAAGCAATGAAGCCAGTTCACAAGACTGATAGAAACCATGGGGGGTATGCATTACCCATTCTCTCCTTGCAAAAGTTGCAAAAGCAAGTCAGTAAGTATGGAGAAGAAAGAAGGCATATTTTGCTATTTGTTTCAGACAGTGGGTACCTTGCAAGCAACATCATGTCTGATAGCCAGCAGGAACAAGCAACGCTCCCAATCCCGGTACTCAGCTTTGTTACTTAAAAAGATAAATCAAAATGAACAGTACATCTCCAGCATATTTCTAAATGCTCTGTCCTTGATTATTACTCAAGGATAGAGCATTTATAATATAATCAACAAACCATGTAGTAAAATGGAGTAATAGTATTACCATTTCTGCTCTACACAATAAACACTTCTCTCAAGTATTCACCTCAATAAAGGAATACATTCTGGTATTCTGAGAAAGAAGCAAGATTAAGAGTTGAGGAGGGGCAGTTTATTGTTTTCTAAAGTCATTTTTGGAATAAAGAAGAGAGCGTACATGTCAAGCTCTCTTTGAAAGGGATGCAGGTAAATGTGCTTGGCGTCAATTGACCTATTTTGTGCCTCTGTGGGTCCTGAGGGTGTCATGAGTTCTGCCCTGGTAATAGTAGAATTTTATAAAGAAAATAAAGTTACAGCACAAAGTCCTTTTGTGATCTTTTATTGAAGGGTAAATACATGGTCATCAGACACAAAACACTTAGGCCATTTGGCAAAATTTGGGGCGTTGGAAAAATAATGGCAATTCGATGTCACGTCATACTTTGAAAATGGTGAAAAAAGCTTTCTAAAGGGTAATAGTATAAGCAAGTCAGTGAATAGAATATATATTCATGGATGCACGAGTAGAATTAGTGGCTTGAATTAAGGTTGTATAAAGAATATTGTAAAGAGGAAAAAGAAAACAATTCATACAATATATAACGACATGTATATAACAACATGTTGTAATATATAATATACATATAATATATATAAATATATTCACATATTTTATATTTATTCAGGGGCCTATATTTATTTTATATTCAGCCTATTCAACTATAAATGCATACAAAACTATAAGAGAAATATTTGAGAGAGGCAAGAATACTGGAAAATACAGACAGGAAAACAATAAAATTAGAGATAAACTCATCCTGAAACGATTTACATGATTCTGTCCTGAGAAGCTTCTACAAGTGGGATAAGATTTTGGCATAAGCTTTCAAGATACCAAAGTAAAGAGGGAAGTATGACTAGAAGATTCATAATGTTGATGATTTATTTTTTAAATCTGATGTTCCAAAGAAGCTACAAAATAACTAGATATACTTGAGGCATTTCTGGGGAAAGGCTAGAGTTTCAAGAAAATATCAAAAAATTCTGTATCATTTAGAAAATGTCTTCCCATTTCTTAATACCACTGTGGAATTAATCCATGAGAAACTGGCCTCTCAAAAAAGTTAAAAATTAAAAAGTATATTGCATATGATTAATAACATAATACAAAATATAAGTAATAATAACTACATCAGAATTTTAGTAAATTTTAATGTTTCGTGTACAAAAATCAATCAGTTATGGATAATGGAAATATGTTTCAGATGCTCAGACAGTCAAAGCTGTGTATGTGTGTGTGCGTGTGTGCGTGCGTGCGTGTGTGCGTGCGTGCGTGCGTGTGTGAGAGAGAGAGAGAATGTGTGTGTGTGTTTGTGTGTGTGTGTGTGTGTGTGTCCTGGGTAGGAAATATACTTCAATTTCTCTAAGTCTTTTCTGTAAAATGGAAATTACAGTATCTACCTCCAAGGATTTTGTAAAGGTTACATTTCATGATGTTTGCAAAGCCGCTTTTCGTTATTCAACAAACATTTACTAACCCCTACTATGCCCCTAACTATATGGATACAAAGATGGATAAGACAAGTCTCTTCCCAAAGGGAATTCACAATCTTGTCAACTTTAACATCCTCCACACAAATAAGACAGGGTTATTTAGAATAGAACAGAATAGAATTTCCTAAAGTACATTTCTCAGAAAACTAGCACTTTGGGGCTTTAATAGTTGACATATGCAAGAAAGAAATGTATGGTCCAATAAGTTCACATTAAATCAAATCAAACTGTTCCTTAGTAAAAGAAAAAAGAAAAAGAATGAGTGTAAGGCACATAAGATGGCACCTGACACAAAGCAAGCAATTAAACATTAATTATTATTATTTAGGCTCTAGTACAGAACTTGGCACATTAAAAAAAAAAATGCCTATAGTAGGCTAACCAATAGGCCCCAAAGATAACAGGTACTAATCCACTGAACCTATAAATATTACCTAATATGGAAAAAGGGACTTTGTAGATGTGATTATATTAAGGATTTTGTGATGGGGAGATTATCTTGGATTATCTGAGTGGGCCCTAAATACAATTAATTCTAAATGTACCTTACAAGAGGGGCATAGAGAGATTTGATTGGGACAGAGAGGAGAAGGCAATATTACCCCACAGGCAAATACCTGAGTGATATAGCCAGAGCCAACGATGTTCCAGCCACCTGAAGCTGGAAAGAAGAGGAATGAATTCTTCCCTAGAGCCTCCAAAGGGAGACTGAAATTTTGATTTTGGCCCAGGTAAATTGATTTTGGATGTCTAGCCTCGACAACTGTGGGATAATAAATATTTGTTGTTTTTAGCTACCGAGTTTACGGTAATTTGTTATAGTAGCCACAGAAATACAGTGCTTAATAAATGTTATTAAACTAATCACTGTATTAGTGCACCAAAGAATATAATTTATAAGGGTAACGAACTCATTGCAATTAAGATGATGTAATTGGATAAAATAAAATTTTAAGTTGTGGAAAAGACAAGAAAGGAAACTCTTAACGAGAGTAATAGTTGCTTTCACATCTTCAGCCTAAATTAGACTAAATTCCAAAACAGGTGTGTCTTCTAAAATTTTTTAGAACACTCATTTTTCTCCAACATTATATTATAGAAATTTTCAAAAAAGTTGAAAGAATTGTTCAATGAAGATCCATTATTTGTCATCTAGACTCTATAATTAGCATTTTCTGCATTTGTTTTGTCTCAGATATATCCATCTACTTATCTGACCAGGTCTCTATCCATCAATTTATCTTATTTTTTGATGTATTTCAAAGTAAGTGCAGACACCAGTACATTTCATTCCTAAACACTTTAGCATACACATCATTAAGTAGAGTACAATGTGTGTAATGTTTTGGGTTTTTTTTTTTTTGTAAGATTTACCTACTGTGGAGTGCAAAAATCTTAAATGCAATCAGTTTTGACAAATGCATGTATCTGTTTACCTTGAACCCCCATTAAGATCTAGATTCCTAGCATCTCACTAAGTTTTCTCAGGCCCCCTTTCAGTCAGTGTTCATGTCCACCCACAAAGGCGGCTATTATTTGTGAATATTTATTATGTTGCTTAGTTTTGTCTATTTAAAAACTTCATAAAAATAGAATAACACAATATGTATTCTTTCATGTAAGGCTTTTTTTAAACTCAGCATAAGGGTTTGAGATTCATCTATATTGTTTCCTATTTCAATAATTTTTCCTTATTGTACCTTTCACTTGGCAACAGGCATCCAATTAAATTCATATAACAGTTTTTGTATTCATTCTTTTCTTGAAGGGCATGTGATGTATTTGCCCTTTGGGGGCAATTATGAATAATACCACTAGCAACATTCTTGTACAATCTTTTGGTAGACATATGCTTTCATTTCTCATAGGTAAAAACCTTAGGAGTGGAATTGCTGAGTCATAGAGTGTTAGTGATATGTATGTAGTAGATGAATGATTAGTTTTAAAAGAAACTGCCAAATCTCCTTCCAAAGTTGTTATATCATTTTACATTCCCACCAACTCTTAACGAGAGTTATAGTTGCTTCACTTCCTCATCAGTGTCGATATTATCAGACTTTTTAGCCATATTGGTGGGTATAAAATGAAGGCTAGTTAAACAATAAAAAATTTCAAAGATCCCATTATGATAATAATTCTACTCTTTTTATCTTTTAAGAAAAATATACAATGAAAAAAGGAAACTGAACCACTAATTAATATTTTAAAAATATATATCTATATTTCTAGAATTTTTAAAATACACATATATGAATGATATAATTTATTCACTATACAGACAATGCTTGATGCAGACTCTTTGGCAGTAGCGTTTTGGCCTAGATGCAACATTCCATCTGCTAGTTCTCTGGGATATCTTCATGGCTAATTCTATTTCTCTTATCATCTTTATTCCAAACAGCCTAATTATCCAACAATAACCAGGTAACTTCGGGAAAAAGACCTCAGTCATTTCATATAGCACTAAATATTACCTGTCACGATCTACATTATCTCTCATGAGTTCCAACCTCACCCTAAGTTGAAAACCAATTTAAAATAGGCCCCAAACTATAATTTCCACTGTAAGCAAGAAGTTTTTCATTTAAGGTTTCTACTCTAACTGAGTATTTGGCGAAAGACATTACATAATGTTGTGACTTTAAAGAGAGATTGTTTATTATATCACCAAAAGCACTTTACAAAATGTGTTGCCAGAAACTGGTTTAGGATTCTGGCATTAGTCAGCAAGTAGCAAAAGCTGGAAACCATAGACCTCTCAGTAGAGCTCCCTTCAATAGTGTGTGGGGGGAGAAAAGGAATTTCCTTTCTTTACCATTTCTAATTATTTAAGTGAATTGCCCAATTTCAAGGAACATGCAGTCTACTGATTTTCATACCAAAATATACCAAAAATAAAATAAAAATCTTCACTGAAACATTCTGAAAACCATGAAAATTTTCAAATGAACATAAAGGTGCTTAGTACTACTGAAGAGACAAAGTGCATGTTTTTTTCTAATCATAAGTAAACACAGAACAAAAAAGATCAAAAAAAATTTAACCTAACAGTTTATCTTTTTTCACTCCATTATAAATTTATGTCTCACATAAAATGATTCACCTATGATCTAGAGATGATTTGTGTTAAGCAACCCATGCCAGGTATTTAAAGAACTCTTTGTGAATGCGGCTTCCAAATAGGATCAAGGAAAGAAATAGCCACAAATCTTTTAAGGCATTCAATTCAGGCTCAAGATATACAAAAGTTTGTGATAAGCCACACTAAGACTGCCAAGCACACTATAAGTTTCAGTATTTGAGAATTTTTACTCCATCTGAAAGACTTTGTCGATATGTAATATAAAAATACTTTGTAGATATTAATAACTTTAGTCATATTACTGCAAACCTCACATGACCAAAGTCTGGTATTCAATGACATAAAAAGATATTATATCTTTATTTCACAAATATGTAAAAATACAGAATTCTATGAGCCTCTGTATTATTTTTCATAAGATTAATATTTAAAAATGGAAACCACTGAGAAATAATGGCAAAGTTATTAACTTATGAAAGCTTTTAAATGTCATTTTACACTTTTACTTTATTCATTTATGCTATATACTTGATAAAAAAACATTCTACCTAACTCTTTTTAAAGTAAACTTTAAACACTGACTAGAGTCAATGTTTATAAATCCCAGTAAGAAAGAATAAATGCATATTTATTGTAAAAATTAATACACAGCCCAAATCTATGACTTTAGAAATTTTTCTTAATAGCTAGTACAACAAATGTCTAACATTAATTATAAAGAGACATTCAGAATTACTTGAGGGAAAAAGTTTTAATGGTCATTAGGTTATATATTAACATGAATAAGGTATGGCTATATTTGTTATTGAGCCTGGCTTCTAACACCCATGCCCAGTCACCCTGAGTCTAATCTTTGGGCAAACACCTAATCCCTCTATGCACTAGAATCAAAATATATTGCCTTATCCAGGCCAGATTAAGGTGTGTAGAGGCCATGAAGTCCTGGAAAAAAATATGATTCTTCCTCATCTTCATAATAATAATTTTAAAATCTACTAAACTGTACAATTCATGAAAGGAAAACCAAAGTCTAATTTTGTTTCAGATTGTATATACTGTCCTTGCAATGCTGATACACTAAGCATGTGCTTGGTCTGCTTAACAATAATCCAGCAAAATGCCTGATCTTGTAGCAGCTGACTGTTATTTCATTGGGAACACTCACTCTATCACTCTGTTATATGGACCGAGATGATTTTGACATTGTTTTGTTGTTGTTCAAATTTTGTTCCCCATCTATTTCTTTCAATGTAGACTGAAACCCTAGATATTGACTTCTGGCCCATATACTCTGCATAACTCTGTCTGACTTAGTCCTCTTAGTACATTTATAACACAGATGGTTTCTCAAAACAGTAGACCTTTCATGTACTTACATGTTAACAGAGTCGCAACAAACAGGCAGCCCGGACACATTTTGTGTGGCCGAGCCTGTGTTTTAAACAAACATATAAATATAAATGCCTTTTGATGAGACATGTGCTCTCCAATTGTAACAGTCCACACCATTCCCTAATATTACACTTGACCCACTTCACTCATTTACATTCTGTGTCTGGCTTTTAACATCATTTAAGTTTGCAACCTCTGAAAATATCATGTTTACCACAACCACGCAGGTTAAAACCCTTAATTCAGACTGGTCTCTTCTCAGACTGTTGCTCCTGACTCCTAGTGTTCCCTCCCCCTCTGTTGTGACCACTGTATGAAGTATATGTCATCATCCTCACCTGACTTCCAATTCTGGTCGAACACAGGGCCCATGCTTTATTCATTTTTGATAAGATGCTCAAGACAGATTTGTTAAAGGAATGAGTGAAGAATTCACGCATGCTGATAAGACAAGTCATGCCATTGTATATGCTTAAAATTCTGAGTGAAAATAACAAAGGCATCACTTTTATGAAGGATATGTCAACAAAGTAGGACATTATTTTTAGGCACAAGAACTGGATTACTTGCAGTTAGAAAGAGAAATACCTAAGTAAAACTTGTCTAATAAAAAGGATGAAGAGCACGTACTAACAAAATATAGAGGGATTTAAAAGAAGAAAAACTTTATATGAAGACCTGCAGAGTAAAAAATATAAATAATAGGATTAGAATATATAATAGAAACATAAAGTGAGTCTTGCTGAATTTCTCTCATACATGTATCTCCCACACTAGATAAGTCAAATCTATGAGAACACACTACAATACTCATTCTTATGTAGGCAAAAGAAGCAACAAAACGATAATACATCTTTTGAAAATGCTGTGGCTATTGAAAATTATAAACTGCCATTCATTTCAAGGAACTTACCTTACACTTCTTGATAATGAAAAAGAAATATTTACTTCTCATGAAAAGTTTCACTGCAGGTCAATGAAAATATCACACTTTTAATAAATAAAAAATAAATACAATAAAAAATAAATATGAGTTTTACAAGATATTATTTTCAAAGGGGGTAGATGTGGTAAACAACATAGGTCAGGAGTACTTTTTACTTAAAATACATATATATATACCCTTTAATATATATTTGCTTACAGAATTCAGACAGTATGTTTACTGGAGAGGTCTGAAACCTACCTCTTTTTAGTGTGATTCAGAAATGTCAGTGCCTTCAAGAGGCAGATGGGCAGGGTGCTCTGGAGCAGACTTAGCAGTCTGAGCATTTAGGTACCTCGGCAGGTTACTCTGCCATCCTGTGCTCACTGTCTTTATCTGTACAGTGGGGGTAATAAGAACATTTACTTCAAAGGGTTTTTGTAAGTATGAAAAAAACTGATATACGTAGTGTTTAGAATAGTGCTTTGCATATATTAAATAAGTTTTAGCTATTATTACTTTATTTAAAATTTCCATTATCTCTAGATGTTATGTGCCTCCTGATTTAATACAATAAGACATATCCAGCATCACCTACGTTGTGTATTGACCCCAAATCAGGAAACCAAATTTAATCAAGCCTCCAATTTCCTATCAATTCAAAGGTAATATAGAGGGGTGAAAAGTAAAGCAAAATATCTAAACCAAATTAGCAAAATATATTGAATGGCACCATACAAAGACAATCAGCTAAATTCAGAATATAAGAACTTTTGCAGGACAAACAATTCATGTTCTTCAACAAATAAATAATATGCATAAAGAAGTGTCGGGCGGTAATTGTTTATTAAAGCAGAACTAAGAGATGTATCAACCACATGCAGTACCTGACTGAGTTGGGATTCTAATCAAATAAACAAGCTGAAAAGGACTTTAAAAAATTATTGTTATGTTCATTAGTTGTAATAACAGTATTGTATGTATGTATTATAAAAAATTTTCTTCTGTTAGAGAGAGAACTGAAATATTTACAAATGGTAATTTGTCCAAGATTTAATTTAAAATGCTCCATGAAAAATAAAGTTTGGGGGATAAATTGATGAAATAAGAATGGCAAAATGCTGGTAATTGTTGAGTTTGGACCATAGGTACATGAGAGTGCATTGTATGATTCTCCCTATATTTATGTGTTTGAAACTTTTCACAATAACATTAAATTTTTTAAAAATCATTATCTTGTGGATTTAACAGGTGTTAGCCCTCAAATTTGTTTAGCTAATCATATTTGCTATTCTAATTGTATAATTTAATTAAATATAATAAACGAAATGTGAAAGTAAAAAAGTTAATTATTTTTATAAAACTTCATTGAATGCTTTGCATATGTTTGCTAAAGGCAACTCACTAAAAATGTTTTAAATTAGGTTTTGAGATGGTTTAAAAAGTTTAGGTGAAAGTCTGTAAAATTTAGAAGGATTCTATTTATATTGCTTCACAAGTGGCTTAGTGCTCACTCCACATTAATGATGCAATTGGGGTATGGCTCATAGAAGAAAGATGACATGAAACTCACATCAGTGTGCTCTTATAGAAATAAAAAATCTTGATTTTTCAGCAGAAAACTTATGAATAAATGGGTATTTATATCATTTTAAATAATATAATTCTCTAAATATTTTCTTTTACAATTCCCTCGCTTAACTCATTAACTATATCAGGGCAGAAGAGAGGGGCTTCTACTGAGTTTCATGTACGTTTTGTTATCCTTTTTAATAAAAGTTTCAGACCCTCTTTGAAGTTAATGGAGTTTGAAGATTATTTGTTTTAAAATCCTGTTCAAAATATTTCAATTATTTAAATTCATTCATAATATATAATTAAGGTGGTATAAATTGATAAAATAGTATGATTTTATAGTTTTAATATTAAAGATCATATGATCACAACTATAGCCTCAATAAATATAATCTAGAAGCTAGAGGCCTTTCTAAATTGTAAACAGCTGGTTTTGCATTCAACAAGACAAAATATACAATAAAATGTACTGATATCAACTAGACTTAGTAAATACTTTCACTATGACAGTTACTTATATTGTCTACTTAAGAAAAGAATTGGCAATAGCTTAAAGTGAAAGTAAAGATTAATTTTAGCTGATTAGACATAAGATGACTTTGAATTTTGTTCTAAAAGAAAAAACAATGCTTAAAAAACACTTTCTGCCCATAGCCAAGTTATATAAAATATTCAATGTCACTATTATATTATAAAGTAGCAGAATTTAAATATCTTTTGCTTAAATATCTTTTCCCATTAAAGTATCTGTCTTCATTGGCACAGCTGAATATCAGCACTAGCATAATTGTGAATTTTATTCATATACTTTGGGGACAATAGTATAATTACAGAAAACTACCCCAAATCCTGGTCTATATGTTCTAATAAAGTGAAGTAGAAAAAAATTGATCTCAATAAAATGTATTTTGTTATAAATTTAATTATAGCACCCATCTCAAAGCTGTTGGAAAATGTGACAAAGCAGTGAATCAGCATAAAATAAATACATAATAAATTAATGCTTAAAGCCTCATGTCAGAATTATTTATCATCATAAATTTTAAAATGACATTGGTGGGCTGTTTATTTAAAAATAGTAAAAATGTTGAAACTCATTACTTCATACCTTGAGAAACAAAACAGAAAACTATAATATAGTTTCTCTGAACCAAATTTTCAAAATTATAAGAATTATATATTTTGGTATAATAAAACACTGAATTACTAATAAGCATTTAGAAATCAGACACTCTCTTCAAAAATTCAGTGGACTGTATGACTGCTGTCTACAAGTCACCCTAAGCACAGTCACTGAGTCTCTGATCATTTAGAGCTTCTACCTTTTCTCTAAAAGTGGCTTACTTAGGAAAAAAAAAAAAGACACTGTAGACTTAGTTATCTATTTTCATGCCTTGATGTGGAAAGAATATGGAGAAACAGATATACATGTGGCAAATTTGGGGCAATAAAGCAGCTATAAAAATTATAATAATGTATCAGTAAATGTGAAGCATTATAGTACAGGATTTAGAATCAGAGACCATAGTTCACATCTGGTTTTGTCTCGTTATGCACGGGACAGACCAGGTTATTTAACCTCTATGGTCTATTGCCTTAAAAGTAAAATAGAGATAATGACTTCATAGGGTTATTGTAAGAATAAAATGATATAATGTATGTATAGTACTTCACATCACAAATGTTTGAATATTATTTCAATTAGTAGCTACTATTAAATACTTCTAAATCAGAAAATATATACTTGTAAAATATTTTAAGAGTTTTTTAAATTTAGTATTTTGTATTAAAAGTCTCAACATGAGAGTGCTCCTCCTTCTAACGAAGGACAGCTTTCATGATTGGGTGTTAAGTCGAAAAGGATTTCTCATGCCATCCTGTTGGTATAGTGCTTTGCCAGAAATGGAACTTAATATATAGAAATGCATGGACTCACACTTTACAATGAACTAGAAAAACATCTGTGAAGTTCTCTTTGCCATTGTTTATGGCATGGAAATAGTCACCTGGCCTATGATCTCTGGAAATGTCACCAATTTAAGCACATCTTAGATGGAACACAGTGTTGCTTATGATTCACATGTTTTTAAATCTTTTCTCAACAATACAATTTTAAGAGTTTTTTTTTGTCTACACACTTAACTCCTACAGGAAATTATAAAATGCCCACTTAGCTATTGGCACTTGGATAGTGAATTATGAATAGAAAGCTGCGACAGACAGGACAAGTAGCCAGGGTTTTAAAGACATTCCCAAGTAATCTAGATTGCTCTTCTAAATATCCAGTATTGAAATGGAGATTTATCAAAAAAGACAGGTAAGCTATCTAAAACCCAAAAGCATTTGGCAAGTGTCTTCAAACCTATTAGTCTATTCAAAGAGGTCAGATATACAAATGAAAAACTTATGTTTGACATAATGTTAAGATAAACAGAAAACATGTCTTAAAATAAACTTAGATATCTAGTTTTAAAAGGTGTAAGCTTTTTATACTAAACTATTAAAATTTCACATCAGAAGTTAATTTCAGTAGAAAATACTTAAAGATAACTTGAACAAAATTTCAATGCCAATAGTATCTTTGCATTGAGAGAATTCAATAGATTTAATAACAACATACCTTAACTGTGATAGAAGAAATAAACAGTATGGTTTTCATGTAAGAATTTACAGTTACTTTCCCACAGTTCTAAAATGCAGTTTTTAAGCCCTAAACACATTTTTTCATATCTTTCCCATTTAAGGTTCCCAAAGACTTATAAATTTTTAACTCCCTCTCCCCACGCTCTCTAAATTCTATTTTTGGAGACTTTCTGATGATGCATGGATTTGATCTATATAAAATTCAGCTAAAAATTAAATGCACAATCTTCAAAAACTAAATCTTTTACAGTTGTGCAGTTGAAGATGAAAGAACTTATATACAAATGTTTAAAAGTAAAATGCCTTCCTACGTAAGATAGAAAACAAGGGGCTCAGTACCTTTTATTAAATTTGTCCTAGGGGATTTTGTTAAAATAGGATGCTCTTTTCAGCAATCCCATTAAAACAGATATTTCACTGGAAACAAAAAGGTTCCACTGTCAGGCTAATAGTCAATAATAATTTTACTACTACTAAAAATGAGTATTATTAATTGGTACTTAAAAAAATCTTTTGAAATTAGTTATACATCAATTATTTCAATTTATACTTAAAAACATCCTGTAAAGTAGTTTCATCTTCATTTGATAAGTGAGAGCACTGAGTTATGGAGACATTAAGTTCTATAGGGCCAACAACATTACATGTTGTGATAGTTAGCAATGAGCTAGTAATGGAATGAGACCAGGTAACTCACTCCTAGATCCAGGACCTCTCAGCTGGACAATGAAAGAATAAGGGTATCTAACATTAGTGAGCACTCAATAGCTGGTAATTTGCTAAATATTTACTAATTTAATTCTGTGACATGCCACTCCATTCTATCATTTTACAATCTCTACATTATAACTGCAGAAACAGGAGCTCAGTCTGATAGTAAGTGGCAGCTTCAAAATGTAGTCAGTATGATTATATTATATGATATTAGATTATGTTTTTTCCTTAACAGAAAAAACTGAACACTAGAAATAATTCTGAAACTAAGATATGCACTCCTTCCCTACCACCTGTCTACAGGGATACTTTCTTACATGCAAATGGAGAGAGGGAAATGAATTCAAATACCAGATAAATTTGGGCCGGGTCTGTAAATTCTTAGTACTATATTCTGATATTCCTACACTTCTTCCTAATACTGAACTAACAGCCCAATGCCTTGAGGCCTTCTGTAGAAGTTGCCCGTGGAGGCCATCATAAGCTAGGAGATGGGCAGATTTTTAAGAAGAGGAACACTCATGTTTGATGATTGGCTGAATATGTCAGTGGGCAGACTGAGAAAAGCCAAAAGCATCGTTTCTCAGAGTGTAAGCTTTCCACAAAAGAAAGAGGGACTTCATTATTCAAATTAGTTGGAAAAACACTGCATTCTGGAACTCTCGGATCCTTGGGTCACAATGCACATAAACGTACACAAAGTTCTAAGCAGTACCACAGAACAAAAGCCCGTTTCACTTGGACTGACCAAGTGTCTTCCAAGTGTAAGACCTATTAATATTCCAGGGCACAACTTCTGATATGTCAGCCTTGATTCTGAAAATAATCTATGAGTAAGAACCATACTGTGCTTTTCTCTTATAACAGTTATTACATAGTGGAATCTTTAGTGTACTATCCACTAAGTACAGACCTGCAGTGCATTATTCTAAAGGTATAGATAAGGAATAACACCTGGGCAGATGAGACTAAATGGTGTAATCGCTGGACATTAGAACTGGCAAGGCCTTAAAGGCCTTATCATCCTTTCATTTACATATGAAGAAGGAAGGGCATTAGAGAGATTGAGAACTTGCTCCAAGACCACAGGCAGGACCTTGGAAAGTGGCTGTACTGCTAATGAAGAGTGGGTGGCCTTTCCTCCAGGCTAGGCCACTGTGCCTTAGCAGGATGGCATGTCAGAGGATTCCTGTCTAGCACATCTAGCATTCTCTGCTAGCCTGGCCAGTAGGTGAAAGGCTAAAGAGGAGTTACTGTGGGCACCTCAGAATACTGCTTCAGGGTGCTACTGTTCTGCTGCCTTGCTTTGCTGTTTTGTTCTCCAAAGGCACCATCTGAACATGGTCAGGTGGCAATTTTGAGTATGATCTGCTAGCAGTGGGAATATGAGTCAAGTGTCTGACATCCTAAAATGTTTGTTTCTAGGCTAATGTACCCACAATTTTTCCTCAGCTACTGTATTGACAGGTATTTATAAAATCCAAGAGTATTTCTAAATTGTATAAAGATTAATTTGGGGGAAAAATTGAGTGCTTTTCATGATCTCTACATAGGGAGTAACTTTAAAATGGTTTTCTAGTGGAAATAAATACATATCTTGGAAACAAATATATCTATATCCAGGAAATTCTAAGTTTCTGTATATGTAGAAATATTAGGTTAAGTCTATATCTACATATAGACTAAATATTTAAAATATCTAAATATCTCTACATCCATTTATGTGTGTATGTAGACATAGCAGAGCTAAAAATATATATTGATTGGTATTAGTAAATTCTGCTTCATTCTATTTTTCTTTTAAATGGAAATGTGTTTTTATTAGTTGAGTCCTTAGTTATTTTAAGAAATTAATCCAATTTGCATTACACATGGCAAAGAGGTGCAGTGAGATCATGCAGATGTTCTGTTCCTCAGCCAGTTCATCACTTGATACTCTTAGCTCTCGGCCACCAACTTCTAGTATGAATGCATGGGACATGCAGTATTTTTAATATACTTTTTTCAGCAGGCAAAAAATATCACAAGACAGCAAGTTCAGTAACACTAATCTCTCACTATCTTGTTACACTTCTGAAAATCCTTTCCAGAAACCTATCTTTCCAAAGTCTCATGCATCACAGAAAGCAACGACCTCTAACCTCTATATTTAAAACTCTAAATCCCCCCATCACTCTTTCAAAAACACACCCTTCCTTGGTTTTAATTTTTCTCATTCCATCCCCTCCTCCATGACCTATGCCTCCCGTCCCAATGGAAGTCAAACTTTCCAGACCCCTTTCACCTCCACCCCCGACACACATGCATTAAACCAGTCTCTACAACACCATCAAAAGTGGAGGTGAAAAGACCTTCTGAGTCCTTATTCTTTTGATTTTCTGCAACCCCAAGGCAAGGCAGGTTGAGAATCACAGACCAACATCCAAACATCCTCAGAAAAAGATGGTCTTTTATTATTGTTGCTGTTGTTGTTGTTGTTGTTGTTGTTTTTATTAAATATTCTCTATTTTCTATTAATCTCTAACTCATGTTTTTACAACTAATAATCCACATTTGAATTAGTACTGTTGAGATCATTTATGTCTTTGGCAAAGAGTTGGGGGGAGGGAGAGAAAGAGAGATTGATTGATTGAGATTGACTAAATGAGGGATAGGCTCAATTCCTGAGAACCAGCCTTTCCTGTTGCCCTGGCTAGACCTCATCCATGGGGCTAGCTGACCTTTCTCTGGCCTTGTGAACTACACTCACAAAACTCTCAAAAATTTGATCCTGAAAACACTCTTTCTTTCTAATTGAGTTCTTTTTATAATTTTGATATTTAAAGACATTAAATGAATACTCAGGTTCATGAAGTTACTTTATATTAGAGTTCATTTTCATTATGTCACTATTATCCCTAACTGGGCTATGACAAGAATGTGCTAGTACCAATTTTTACTCTCTACAATTCTGTTACTTCTAGCACAGCATATAAATTGATATCCAGGTCAAGGAATCCTGAATATTTTCACAGATATATATTTAATTAAAACCAAGACTTTCATTGTTGCAGGTGTGGGCTTCCTTTAGTCATTTAAGTTCTCTAGGCTTCATTTTTCCTACTTAAAAAAAAAAGCCAGGGGAAATGCTACTTATGCATAAAACACTTTGAGCTCCCCAGATGAAAGCCCACATATATAAGTGTGATGCATGTTTATTGCCTCTTCTCTGATGAAAAGTGGCAGCCTTCTGCTTGAAATGGGATTAGAAATTCTGACTATAACAGAGAGGAGAGAAGCACAAATGAGTAACAAGCAGTCAGAATAAATAAAATTGAAAAGATGGAGAGCATTCTTTTTACAAAAGGAACATCAGTTGCGAAACTTGTGGTTTAATTTGGCATGCCTTCCACTTTTAAAAAATTGGGCTCAACTGCATGTATAATGAGCTACAAGCAGAAAGTATATTCAGTAGTACATGAATAAAAAATGACCTTTTCATTTGCTCTTCCATAGCCTGGCATTCTATATTATTAAAATATAATGTATTAAAGATTAAGTAAGCCTATTAGCATATAGACATCATGCTTATGTGGCCATGGATATGCGAGCTATCCAACATAAAGCTAGATCTATTGATACAAAATTCATATTTTTAATAGTATAAATATCAGTTAAAAATAACACAAACTTTCTAACAACAACGTCAGCTATTCTATCGGGGATGGAAAAGAAAAGTATGTGTAGATTTAAAATAGTAAGGCAATTTTCAAACTAAAATTTTCTGAGGAGAATACACCATCTATTAAATGTTTTTGTTGTATTTATTCCCTTCTATGGCTTATTTTCTTCTTTCACTTTTTCTTTTTGATATATAATATATAAATTATAGACTAGAAAGAGAACGCACAAAGAAGCAATTACAAAAACATAAACAACATAAAATTACTAAATTTCCAAAGAACAGGTCTTTCCTTTCACCTCGTTATTATGTAAGTAATAAATATTCATGAAAGAAAATTTGGAGTTCAGTAAAGTGAAAAGAGAAGAAAGAAAAGTAACCTATCAGTCATTAGTCGCTTCTTGTATATTTCCTTCTACTGAGTTCCAATACATAAGTTTTTGTTGTTGTATGTGTTTGTTTTTTCTTCCTTGTACCTCATGTAGTGTTATAGTAGAGACCCTATGTTATATCATGTTCTTTTCAGTTAACATATCAAAAAGCATTTTATCCCCAGAACATGTGTGGGTTTTTTGTTTGTTTAAAATTCATTTTTTTCCTTTAAAAATTTGTTTTATCTGTCACGAAGGAAAGTTGACATTACTCAGAACTTTCTCATCTATCCTACAGACTGTTCCCCAATGGCTTGAGAAACTGAGGCGATGGTCTAATTTGAAATACTCTGAGAAAGATAGATGCCATAGTGCATTGGTATCTAAACTTCGAAAGGGACCAAAATTTCTCCTAGTCAACTATCCAAGAATTAAGTCTCACATCTCAGTTACAGGAAAGCCAGAGATGAGGTTAAGTAGAAGGTAAAAGCTATTGAGTAACTTTAGTTTAACTTTGCTTTGAAAGACCCGAACTGTCAATCTCTCTCTTCTGCAGCTCTCTCACCCTCGGGGCTCCTCAACCTACTACTGTTAACATGTAAGGAAATAAGAAATCTAGTCTTTGAACTACTATTCTAATTTGTCAGATTCAGAAGTAAAGGATCTATGTGTGTACCTATAATGTAAGTATGTATTAGAGAGAAATTCCTTCACATATGCATTCATTAAAATGAATAGTATTTTTCCTTATGTTTAAGAAAACTAGGTAAGATGGATATCACACAAAGAGATAGACTGAATTAAAGATTTGAGGAAAAAAAGCAAACCTCAACTTTTAAAATGATGTAAATACAACTGAAATTTACAGCAGATATGTTTTGTTCTCTGTGGTTCTCTTGAATGAAAAAAATAGTGAAGTTTGCCAAGAATAAAACAGATCATCTACTGATATATTATTTCTCAATTTCTTTTTCATAGTATCTTTCAGACAAATGGAAATAACAAAGACACATTAAAATGACACTAAGAACAGATTTTTATAGTTTTAATTATTTTTTCCTTTTTGGCAATAAAAATGATATGGTATGTTTACATGTGTTATATATTGAGAAGTAATAATACTGTTTAAATATTCATAATTGTAAAGATAATTTTACTTGATATTTTAAAATATGAAACAAATTGCTTCAGTTCCCTAACATTATGGCCCTGCTTACTAATATAAATTGCAGACACCCTTATATTTAGGTCAATCAATCACTTACTATGCTTTTTAAACTATTCTGAGGCATTCTGCATAGATATATATTCTTTTATGAGTACATCTAGTTTTGCTGAGAAATAATTTTGCAATTCGTAAAAGAGATAATGAGCACTCATTTTTCCACTTCTCTTGAGATTTCAGTTCATTTTAGTCTATTAAATAAAGACTGAAGAACTGAAACTAAAATCCAAGGCAGGGGAGACACTGGATGGGTGGCGAATGGCATGTATGTGGCCCCCGCTACTGTCACAGAGCAGAGGTGGCATCTGAAGGTGCTGCTGATGCCTGCTCGAGGGCAACACTCCACTTGAGTCACTACAGTAGGAAACCAGTCCACACCTTACACTCCAGAAATGATTTTGTGTTTATAAGGAAATTGAGAAGCCTTTCCGTGATAAACTCGTGAAAATTAAACTCCTACATAATACTAATTTATTAATTAAGAATAACACATTACTGTAATGGAAGCTGGATCTCGGCCTTGTCAGATCAGCAAACTCTCACCTATACAGAAATTCATAGTATCGAGTTTGCATGAGGGACAGAGTCAGACCTAAAGGGCTTGGTGATTTTATGTCAGGGTTCCTATCTCAGTTCAGAGCAGTCTTTGTTCCTGTAGCTTCTGTTGGAGTTCTCATTGGGGCCACTTCTTTTTAATTTAAACTTTTTAGACTTAATTTTAAACATTCTATTTACTTTTAGATAGGCACTACATTTAAATGATATAACAGTAAGATAGTGAAAATAGAGTCCACCTGCTTCCCTCTTTTCTCTCTAGATGCCTAATTTCTTTCTCTAGAAGCTGGCTTCCCTATGAGCAATTTCCGAGTAGCCTTACAGAAATAACCTATGCATTTACAAATATATGCCATATGTGTGTATACATATATGTGTATGTTGCATACACATATACGCATGTATGTATATATACATAATTTGCCTCTATAACTTACAGCAGAGTACATATGCTGTTTTTGCTTTTTACTTTTAAAATTCCATATATAGAATGTTTTAGTTTTAACATGTATATTGGACAAACAAATAACACAGATAGTATATTTCCTTAAATATTATTTCACACATTGGGGAGTTTATCTGTTAGATAAATAACTAGAAGCAGAAGTCTGGGTCAAAAGATATGTACTCTTTTTATTGGGAAGTATTGCCAAATATTTCCTCATATTTTATAATGGTCAAACTTGGACTTTGAAAACCCAGTGTTGCAATTTACACCTTTGAATGTTGTGACTATAGAATGATTTACTATAAATTTTTAAAGAAGGGGAGGAGACATCAAATTTAATAAATGCTGCTTCTAGTTACCCTCTTATTCGCAAAACTAATAATTCAAGGTATGTAACTGATTATGGATCCTTAGAAAATAGGCCATGAATCACACAAAGTATATATACTGCCTTATAGATGAAAAAAACAAGAAAAAGAATTGGATCAAACATGAAAGATTTTGAGCCTAGGTTTAAAATAGTCTCCTTTTCCAGTAACCTTGGAGTTTCAGGGGAAAATTCCTTTCAAGCAAGAGATGATGAGAAAAAAAGGAAAAGAAAAAGTGAGAAAAGGAAGATTATGGAATCTTAGAGATCATTCAGAGTCTGCTATGTAGTACTGTTAGTTAATTAACTAAGACACTATGTGGGTTAAAGAAAAAAAAAATTTTAAATATCCAAGACACAATAAATATTATTGTTAATTTATGTAATGTATAAATGCATAGATTGTCTTTTAAATCTTTTTTGACTTAAAAAGTTTGAGATTACACTTTAGGATTACATGACCTAATATCACCCTACTATTTATCACAAGACTTAAAAGAATCAATCATAATAATTATAATTTCTGCTCTAAAGTAACTTCTAACAACTTATATAATTCTTGAGAACTATAACACAATCTTTTAAATTAACTATATATGAATTTATCTGAAGAAAGCAGGATATAAAATAGGTTTCAAGTATATAATTTGTATCTAAAATTTGAGAACAGCATCCAAATATTAAAGTGTTCTTTTCATTATGTATTATTTTGGGAGGTAAGCAGTTAAAATTTTCCTCCATTTCATTATCTTTTTTACAACTGGCACATTTTCATAAAGCTAATAGTTGTTTTGTAATTATAATGTTTACCTGAGTAGGATTTAAGAAGTTCTCATTTTTATTTTCAATTATTCGAAACACAACATATATGCCTTCAGAGTATGATTTTTCTGATTAATACATGCAAATAAATGAGATAATTATATCTGTAATTAAATAAAGCATTTGGATCTTGAAAATGAGCATTTAGCATTTAAATGTAAAAGTTAAGAGTTTAAACCAAAAATATATATTTACAAATGAAATGATTTAGTTTGTCTTCTGAAAAATGAATTATTAATTTTATTCTTATATCTAAAATAAAACAAGGTCACAGTACCATATAACTCTGAATCTACACTGTTTTAAACAGACAATCCAGATGGTATCTCACGTTTGTTCAATGAGTATGCTATAAAAATGTGATGGATATTAATAATTTACATAACAGAGAAAAAAACCTCATTATCACAACAGTAAAAGTTTTTACATGGTCATATGTTTTCATAAATTTTTCGTTAGATATTTTAACTACGATTAAGGCTATTATGCATTTAGAACCTAATTTTTATCTGTAATTTTGTATTTGATTTCTTAAGCAGAGGAAAAGTTATTAAAGTGACAGGCTTTTGGATCTGTTCTTCTAAAGTTTTCTCTTATACTGTGTAATCTTAAAACAAGAATTGAAACTAAACTAACATTTGGGTAGGTAGCAAAGATTGGTTTACATTCATATTAGGAGACATTTATAGTTGAAAAAAATAAAAAATACGGCCAACTGTAAGTTATAGGCTAGCACAGTATTCTGAAACACGTTTTATCATCTAACAAATGACGTGGTAAGATTTCAATTATGTATCAGCACATTTTCACAAACTGCAGTTTTCTTTTCTGGTAATTATGCTTGGACATTTATTGACAGTAGCTATTTTACTAGTCATTTTACTTCATGCATTGACAGTTCACATTTACTCATATTTTTAAAACAGTCTAAGGTACCTGAAGAAAACAGACACTTTGATATCACTTTTTAAATTCTTTATGTTTTATTCAGCCTGTGAAAATATCATAGAGTTGTTGTTTTTTGCCTGTGTGATCTAACATGTCATATTAAAAATGTGCAGTAAGTAAAATACACATATGACATTCAACGTTCAGTTAAATATTTTGACATACTTATTCTACCAAAATATCAAGTCAACTATCATAAAAGCACCATGAAATACTTTAAGTCAACAATGTTTTTGTTAAAGCTAGCAAAAAGAATTCTTTTTACACCAATAAAATATAAATACTCCTAATTGCTAACAGACATTTTCTGACAAGTGTGAGCTCAAAATGAATGTTTACAGCCTATGCTGGCGCCTGGAAAACAGCATTTACAATAAAAATGAGTTTTAACCAAAACCCAAAAAACAAAAAAAACAAACTTGTACATCGGTGTTGGCCATGGAATGTAAAAAAACACTGCAAGAACATCTGATACTGCTGAAAACAAGATCACAAGATTTTTTGTTAAAACAAATGTCTGAAGGTGTGTTATATTACACACACATGCATGCGCGCACGCACGCGCGCACACACACAACACACACACACCATGGTCTATAGCAAGAAATATATTGATCCTTTTCATAGAACATTTTGTTATTTTGGGGGCAGAAGCTAAGAGAAATAAAAATTACACAGAGAACATGCTCTAAAATTTACAATTTAATCATGTTTAGCACAGCTATAACATCATTTGCTTTCCCCTCTTGAGTTATACCATATCTATATTAAATAAGCGATTTTGTATTTTAAAAGGTAGATATTAAGGACTTAAGAGAACAAGACTTAATTTAACAGTTTGGCTTAACGTAAGACTATAATGCTTATTTTATTTTAAAAACAGGAACATTAAAGACAAACCTTTTTTATGTCAAAGAAAATAAGGAATATGAGTGATGTCTGTGTGTAAAGAAAGAATAAGGGGAAAACCATTTTTAAAGGATAATCTTGCATTATCTCTTTTCATGTGTTTTGGATATATGCATCATGCCAATGGTAGGTATAAATAGAAAATAAGAACTCATAGGAAAAAGTTGCAAAGAAAATTACCCTCATTATAAAGCTAGATTCTATAACCTGTGAGCCAAGAAATAACAGAAGTAAAAGTAAACTTCCTACTGATCCACTGGAGGAAAGGAAAATTATTTTTCCTGCCACCACCGCTCAACGCACTCCACCCCCACTGGTTAGTCCGTAAAGAAAGCTCACTTTTCTTGGTTTCAAAAGATGTCATGTCCCACCTAAGCTGAAGGAAGAAATCAGAGTTGACAACTCATTACATATATCTTTCTAATTTCAAAACCTTCCTCATGCAGACGCCTAAAACCAAGTTCTGGAGTGCATAAAACTGATTGTTTTCACTATGTATTCTAGACTACTAGCTATAATTATTTTGAAGCTAGACAGCACCCCAGTGGTCAAATAACAAAACTAAACTGTAGGATATTTTTACAAAGAAAATTACTCATCCAAGTTACTTAATGATTCTTTCGCTATTGCCATCCTAAGATATTTCTTTGGACATATGGCATATATATCAAATTAAAATATTATGCATTAAAATAGCAGATTAAGTAGAAGTATTTCTCCATGTAACAGATATGTAAATGAATCTATCAAAGTTCAAAATCTCATCATAAATTAATATGTTATGTCATTCCATCACATCCCAAAAGGTCCTGCAAAGTCAAATTCTGCAAAAGATTTAATAACATATCTAATCTTAAGGCTCTGATTAGGTTAATGATAGTTTCCTTCAGGGTTGTGTTCATCTATAGAAATCATGGTCGTCTTTAAAAACCACTGTCAGGTTCAGAAATAGTAACTTTAAAGATACTTTGAACAGTTCTCTATTACTAAAAACATCTTTTATGCTGACAAATGCAAAGAGCTTCTCAGGACAGCATGAAGAAAGAAACTGCTATAAAAGGAAAAGTAAAAATTTATACTGTTTTTAAGCCACCAACAGTGTTTATTTAACAAGGATGTACTTTATCACTACAAATGCTTTGAAACCATCTCACAAGATGCATCGGCTTTTCCTACTATCTTTTCTATTACGTAAATCAAAACAGTACCCATTAGTGTAAACTCATTAGAGTAAACCAAACCTCAACTGCAAGGATCTCAGCATTTCCGAAAACATAGATATAAAGATATCCAAGTTAATGTCACTTAATTAAAAATATATAGTTTGCTTTGGACACTTTTTTACTAACTCTGGTCCTTATTATCTGGACTAGTGAGATTAAGATAATTTAGGGCTGAATAGTTCCAGAGTGCAGTAGAGCACAAAGACCTAAAATAGAGAAGCCCAAAACCAGAATACCCACTACCATGTAACTACTAGTGGGAAATGCAATTTTAATTTGCAGCAGGATTTTAAGGAAATTCTTTGGTATAAATAAAAGTGAATCTGGAGGAGGGAGAGGAGGAGGAGGAGAAGGAAAAGGAGGAGGAGAAGAGAGGAGAGGAGGAGGAGGAGGAAGAGGAGGAGAAATTCAGTTTGTTTCCAGATGAAGCAGATATGGCATTGTATAACACTTTTCTTTTTAAAACCAAATCAAATGCAGTTTCTTGATGGGGAAAGAGCTAATCAGAATCCAAAGCACCTTGAATGAAAATTTCACATAATAAAAGATCAATTTGTGAAAACATTTTATGTTACGAAGGTACAAATGGCAATACAGTCTATAGGTGGCACTGCTGGGACAAACTCAGTCATCTCACTGAAATTCCCAAAGTGTAACTTTTGGTTTGGTTGCCAAAACACACATTTTAATAATCTGCTTCAAAAGTAGGAATGCAGGTACTAAGATTTTCATGAGCCTACTATACTTGACCTATCTGTATTATGTTTTTAGGTAAAAAGACAATGGAACGAAATCTGTAACAGGATTACCTCCTTCAGGGCTCAGTAACTCAGGGCTTTGAAAAACAAAACTCTTTCTGTGTCAAATCTCATGTGTAGGCTTGATATTAGACAGAAAACTTCATTTTATTATTGGCATCTCCAGCTGTGAAGATGACTTCATTGAAGTGTATAGGTTCGTCTTTATGCCAGTCTCAATCCCGACCCAAACTGACACTAACTTGACTCCAAGTCGCCTTCCTCAACCACAGCTCCTAGGAGCAGTGGAGGTGGTAAGAAACAGTCTGTCCTCTTCTAAACTTGCCCTGTCACAGGGGAAGTAGCTCTACTCTTTTCTAAGCCTAATCTCATCAGTCCCCCCATGATACTGTGACTTATAATAAGAATATATATTTGGTCTTCCTCCCTATTTATGGCACAGAGCTCCTAAAACCTTGGAATTCCCTAAGTGATGAGACAGGTATCATTTGTTATGTTAATGAGGAGACTTCTGGACTGCACTTAAGGATGGGGGCTGGTTGCCAGGAAGGCTGGAACTTTCTGTCTCCACCTCCTACCTCGCCCCCCCACTCCTGGAGGGGAGAGGTGCTAGAGGTTTAGTCAATCACCATTGGCCAGTGTTTTAATGAATTGTGTTTATGCAATGAAGCCTCCATAAAAACCAAAAGGATTTGGCGAACACATGGAGATTTTGGGAAAGTGGTGTTTTCAAAGAGCTTGTAATCTCTACATCATTTCTCCATATTTTGTTCTATGTACACCTTCTATCTGGCTGTTCTGGAGCTCTATCCTTCTATAAGGAACTGACAATCTAGTAAATAAAATATTTCTTTGAGTTCCATGACCCAGTCTAGCAAATTAATCGAACCTAAAGTAGGGGTCATTGGAACTTCCGATTTATAGCCAATTGTCTGGACACACTAATAACAGCCTGGGCTTGTAATTGGTATCTAAAGTAGAGGGCATTCTTGCGGGAATGAACCCTTCACTATGGAATCTGATGCTGTCTATGGGTAAACAGTCTCAGAATTGATTTGAATTGCTGGACATTCAGCTGATGTCACAGTATTGCTTATTGCTCTGAGAAAACTCCCATGCATTGGAATTGGTGATCAGAATCCTAGCCTCCTCATTCCAGAGCTGACCTTTTATTTTTTGCCTCTTATTCCTCCTGTCCCAACTTCAGTCTGTCAGTGTCTTTGTCTATTTCTCTCTCTCTCACCCTCCTCCCACTCCTGTGTGTGTGTGTGTGTGTGTGTGTGTGTGTGTGTGTGTGTGTTTCACCAAGCTCAAGTTTCTCCCCTTCATGACTACAGGTCAAATTACTTAAACTTTCTACTTGCTGTCCCTTCTGTCTGATCTTTCATTTACTCATTGATATATTATAATCTAATTTCTTTCTCCTACATTTTAAAGTACAACTCTAGTCTAAAATTGCTTAAGTCACAGAATTTCCTCTATCAAAATTCTAGATCAAGATCTCATCCTACACAACTTCCAAAATATCTAAATTTGCTAAATATCCCATTCATGAAACAGTCTTGTCCCTGGCAGCATCAGGTTGATTCTTTCCCCACCTTCCTGATTGTTTTTTAGTTTCCTAAAAGGATGTTAGAAGTCTTTCCTCAGCTCCCTTGAATTGGGTAATCTATTCCAAGTGATAGTTATATCACTCTGCCTGAATGACTCCCAAACACATCCTAGGCCTTGGTCTTTATTCTTAATTTTTATGCGTGTATCACTTGTCTCACAGACTTCAACCGAGATTCAATGTGCATAAAAACAGCCATCAGCTTTGTCTCCTCATATCTTACTTTACCTAGCTAGTTTTAGAGAGCTCACCTGACAAAACGTACAGTGTCAAGACACACATACAAAAAATTCTTAATAACATCCCCAAACCCTTACAGTACATTAAATGAGGAAGTTATTACTATAAATTCCAGTATGAGCAATAAATAGTAAGTCAAGAACAGTTACAAGTTACCATCTGCAGAAACTTTCCTAGAGAATATAACAAGGAAGTTCTCAGCCACGTCTTGATCTCAACCATTAACAACACTCTTTAACTCATTCCTCACTAACTCTTTTGCATGAGAAACATTTCAGATGTCTAGAGGCAGGCTAAGGGGTGCTCAACCCTCCTCCCATGAAATAGAATAAGTTGATTTTAGCAGAAAGATGTATAGAGCTAAAAATTAAAGGACCACATATGAAGTAAAAAAGATAAAGATATATGGGACCACATACATAAAATTATTGAAATACATATGCTTATTTTATAATAACCTTTTTTCGCTTATACATATTTTTGCTTTAGGAAGAATACTTACAGTTCCATGTCAAGTTACAAAATTTAGAAATGCCAGTAAAGCTGTATTTTAATATTATTTCATAGTGAAGGGGTTCAGAATAGGCTTCCCCAAGATATGCTACTTTGGTATGTGGATTATTTTGAGTGGAAGGTAACTGAGACCCTGTGGGTTCAAGACAAACTTCTGCTTCTCCCTTAACTACCTAGAAGAATCTAAATTGGGAGGCTTGCCTATAATAAAAGTTATTACCAGAGATAAACTTTTGTGACCTATTGACACAGCAGGACAAACTTTTTATTACTGAACATCTGCTTTTCTTATCATTCTGTGAATGGTCTTCCTTTCCTCCGAAGCCCCAGGTGCTTTGCCTCATTCCTTATATCAGAATGTCATATATTTTTAATTTTACATTTCTGTGTCTAAACCGCTTATGTTTGTGGGGTCTAACACTCTCATGTATGTGGGATTCCTGTATGTATATATATAATTAAGTTGGTTATTTGCTCTTGTTAATCTGTCTCATGTCACTTTAATTATTTGACTATCTGGAAGAACCTAGAAGGGTACCCGAAAATTTCTTTCTCTCCCACAATAGCAATAGTTGGTTAAATGGCAGAGTAAAGAGGACAAAAAACAAATGAACAAACAAACAAACAAAAACTCTGTGTATACTACATTTAACACCAAATCTAGGGGTAAACCTTTAATGGATAAAGATTGAACTGCATTGGTTTTCAAATCCAGAGCTGAAATGGGGACAAGTGATGAAGAGAAAAGTATTTTAAATATTTATTAACAATTAACACCTTGCTTACTTTCTTAAACATCTATGAAGACTTGAAACACAGTAAAACAAAAGAAAATATTACTCATGAATTCAATTACTACCAATTATAAAGTATTATCTACAAGGACTGGAAGTCAAAAGCTACATAAATATTACACATGAGGAAATGAAAGATAACCAAAACTAAAAAATAAAGAAGTAATTAACCTGTTCTACCCGAAAGGTTCAGCAGATGAAGACGACAAAACAATATAATAAGGCTTTACAGAATAAACAAGTTTCCATGAAAATCTAACATGTTACAGTCCTTCTTATGGAAAGCATTCAGTGCTATATTTATAGAGCATTTCTATACTTGGAATAACATAGATATAAATTCTTGCCAAGGATTAGGTTAATCTCAAGAAAGCAGCCTCTAGAAGTGAACTATATTTAGTGAGGAAAGAAGTAAGGGAAAAAAAGAGTGGGGGAATACATTATTACAGTATTACGGTATTGGAAATGCTGTTGGAAAAACTGGTTAATCAAAAAAATTTTTGCAGCTTCATACCTGTCTTATAGTGAGTCATTATATAATCAGATCATTCAAAATCAAGTAGATTTAAATCCTTTTCTTGCTAGAAAAAGGGTAAGGCATTGAAAGTTATATAGTTGCTCATTCATTCATCCTTCATCCAATATTTACATATTACCCATTAATTACCAGATTCTGTATTAATAATAATGAAAACAGCACCTCTCCTCACAGAAACAAATACCAAGTAACATGGTAAATGCAATCACAGAGGTTTGTTACAGAGCTGTGGAAATTTAGGGGAGATGTATCTGAACCAGTAGGTCTCTTTTGTTTACTGTAAAATAAACAATTCCAGTTAGAAATGGAAGTAGGAATACTGAAGTCCTACTTTTTCTGTGTCTCTTTCTGCTTCGCTTTATAAATTGGCTTAATTCTCTCAGAATCACTTTCTCCACAACTCAGAACCATAGCTGAGGAAGCTCTAGGTTCATACCTTCCCAGCCTTTGCACTGGACTGGGGAGCCTGAGCTTATAGTTTACAGCTGAGTTGTGTTTACAGCTGATCTAGAATAATCACTAAACAAGTTCTCTCTGGAACACTACCTTAGAACCCTGAAGCCAAACACAAATATTTGATGTCTGAGAATATGGTGAAATGTGAATAGCAAAGTTGAAATGGTTAGTCCTGGTTTAGCAGAAATTGTACTTCCTGGGCATGCTTACTACAAAGCTGGGTGCTTCCTAATGAGACCAGGGAAAGTTTCACCAAGTACCTTGACTATGTTGAAAATAATTTGTACAATGCTGGGGTAAAGTGATCCTGAAACTCTCTCCACAAGGGTCCTTTATAGAATTTTGGACATATTCCTGAAATAGGAAGTCTCAAGATATAACCACTGGCACCTGATTAAAAAGAAAAAATATAAATAATGTATTTGATGTCGTTTGATGTGATGGAAGCCACGGGTTGGAGTTTCAATGCTGTTAAAGACAAGGAATGGGTTCTTCACCTACATTTTAATCCTTTGTATTAAACAAGGACCATTGAAAGTCATTAGAGAAAAATAAAAAATATCCCCCAAACTCAAAAATCCCATCATTATTAACCTCTGCTTGAAAAAGTCAAATGTGTACTTATAGGCTTAATGGGAAAAACATAACCAACATAGTTATAAAATATTCTACGGTTATTTTGTGGGTGCAAGCAATGAGGTTTTAAGGACTATCACAAAGGGGGTTGAGAAGTGGCAAAGTTGTGATGTATTTTAGGTTGCGTAAGCAAGCCTTTCTCTTGTTTACTACCCAGCAATTGCAATGGGCGTAATTTACACAACAATTACTTAGAAGTAACTCCTTTGAAATGCATTGTGTGATTAATTGACTTGGCTTCAGGAATGCACTGTTGTTTCTACATCGTTGTTCACTTCAACCTAATGCCCCCTAGAGCACAGATCCAATTAAGAAACAAGGCAGGGAGGCAGATATTAAGCATAGTATTTTCTATTTATACAGCACTTTCATACAGGATTGAACACCACCACCTACTGTCTGCAGGCACTTGATTTACTTAGTGCACCCCTGTGACATTGGGGGTATGGCTAATGGAAATGAATGAATAGACTTTAAAGTAAATATCTTAAAGAAAAATTAAAAACAAGTAAATTCAACTTATTATAAGGCGCTTTTAAAAATAAAAGCCTAATTTTCTTAACTTTCTCATAGAAATACAAAGGATAATGATCCGGACTATGGATTATTCCTATCTATGCTGAAAGTAGAAGTTTACTCTGTAATTAGATGCTTCCAACCAAACTGGTGCAGGGAAACAATTCTCAAGTTTCAACAAATATCTGCATTTCCCATTCCATTAAGGAGAGATCATCCGCTTTGTTAGTAGAGGCAAGATCTGGAAACAGCAGTCACATGCCAAATGCCCACGTGAACACAGCCTTTGCATTTTGAGAAATTAGGGCCCTGCTGGCTTACACTGCCTCCTTTAAGATAAAAGTCATGCAACGGTAACAGAGACTCCTTATAATCACACGTTCAGATAGCACTCAAGCTTCGCCTCACAAATAATGTCCAAATAAGTCATTTTCCCAGTTCCTGCTGCATTTCTCTACCCATCCAGTTTCCCTTCCTTTTCTCCCCTCTCCAACTAAGTCTTCTCTCAGCCTGTTTAGCTAAACTCTGGCACTCTCTGGCCTGCAAGTTATAAGCTCAACTCTCAATTCCACATACAGTTTGAGGAAAGAGGCTTCACCGGGGGAGCCTAAGAGAGTGAAAAAACCTGAACCAGGAGGCACACAAACTCAACCTTAATTCCACCTTTGTCCCTAATATTTGACCTTGAAAAATTACTCAGTGTCGCAGAGCCAGTTACATATTTTCATATGAGGAGATGTGTAAAATAAGAAGGCTTACAGAGAATCTCTCAAGTCCCCTCTGGTATCAAAACATGAATGCATTAATTAAGAAAGAGCAGAGGGTCAACCATGACTGTAGGTTCAAATTGTCCGGTTCAAATCTCAGCTCAGTCACTTCCTAGCAATAAATGCCTGGTTTCTCATCTCTAATATGGAGAAATGCCTCACAGCATTGTTATGAAAATTAAATTGCTCAATATTATCAATTCATGCCTAAACTAATGCCTGAAACATACAGAATGCTCAATCTTAGGCAAGTTGTTATTCTAATTATTTCCAGCCATAGACCAGTATACAGGAACCACGTGACACACTGCCCGTTTCATAGTAGACAAAATTTCACATAGTGGCAATCTCTTCTATTTATTTCAAGTTTTCTTATTTCCAATCTTGGAATAGTCCTTTATAAAGTGCAAGTGCATGAAAACATGAACTGCAATGACAGCCCAGAGTGACCCCTGCAAATTCCTTTTCGCGAAACATCAAAATAACAACAATGAAAACAAAAAATTATAATGAGAACATTATTCTTTTTTTCTCCGGTTCCTTTTATAGAATTTATTTCCCAACCTTTGATGAACAGATTGAAGTATTCTAAGATCAGATCATCTTTGGCCAAAAGTGAAAAAGATTGGGGAACTGAAGTGAAAGTAGTTGAATTTTTGCAATACCTAGGGATAAGTGGCACCTTTCAGTACTATTTGGATAACCAAACTTGTTAATTAAAGATTTGTTGCTCCTGTCAGCTACATGCATTGGTTTAGGAAGAAAACACTGTGCATTGGTATTACTGAAATTTTATGGAATTAATACATTATTTTGCCTTTGTCCATGACAGATGGGAGTGGAATGTAAGGAAAAACAATAAAAAATATAACCCCCAAGTAATCAATGCTTAAAAAGGTATAAAATACGAAAAAAAACTCTTTATTATACAGGGTGGAAAATATCTACCTAATAACTATTTTTCAAGAGAAAAACAAAGCAAGAAACACTAGACCCCTCTTCATGGCTTCTCCCTCACTCTCACCTCAGAAAACACATACATACACATACACACACATTAAGATAGCAACTATTTTGATCACACACATAGGGATAAACATTTTACATTTCTCTTCCCCATCTCCATGCATACTCATAAAACATTGCTAAGATTTTCCCACTTGTAAAACAAAGAATCAGTCTCAGAGTCTGTGAAACCATTAAACTATAGTTAGCTTAAAGTATACTAGAATTGTAAATGTTCTCACAAAATATGATTAAACACGACCAAAACTATATATGGCATAACTGCACCACAAGAAAGCAGGCAGCCATATACAGGGACCTGGGCCTTGAATCCTGAACAAGTCTCCACAGTTTGGAGATGAGAGCGCTTAGCTTCATCATCGTGAAGGTTCTGACTGACACTTCAGCTAGGAAAAAGGAAAAAAAAAAAAAAAAGACTTTGAAAATGGAAAGTAGTTTCAGACTGATTTTCATAAGAAAGGTGGAGAACTGTGTTTAGTTGTTTCTACTTAGCAAAGAATTTATCTTTCATATTCTTATAAAGTGGCTTTCTTCTGTGTTATCAATAAAAACTAACACTGACCTTCCTCCTGGAAGGTTAAACTTCTAGCTTCTGTTTGAAACACTAGAGTGCCTTTTCTCAGAAGAAATGCTACATATACGTGCCGCAAGCAATGAAAAAGAATACACCATCGCTCCGTCCCTTCATTAGTCAGAGGATCTTGGCAACAGCAATGCTACTTGTATACGGTCTCTGCATGAAAAACTGTTTTCAAAGGTAACCTTGCCAAGGGCTATGTTCTATCTTGGCAAAAGAAAGCAAACTTTACTTTTCTACCAATCGGTTTGCTCTGCATGAGAAACAGGTGTTAAGGTATGAAACGGGGCTCGGAGCAGTAGCAAAATAAAACACCCAAAATAAGTTTCATCTGAAAAAAAAAAAACACAACTCAGATAATAAGCCTGCAGGGCCAACATGTTTTTGCAAAATGCAAATCATGAAAACTGGTTAAGGGATTAAATGCTCTTTTGCAAAAATGACCATGGAGATTATAATCATTAATTAAAATCATGTAAATAATTTTCTGAAAGAACTCTCCCTTTTTATCTTATAGGTTTCAAACAGTCTAATGGTAAAAAGGTTTAGTCTCAGAAGAGATTCTCTAATTAAAACTAGAAATCTAGTATAATTAATAAGTGTCAGTCTGCAATCTCAACCACTAAGTAAAAGCAGAGAAATCAAATGCTAATGTTTTATAAAAACTCCAATAAAATCTCTAAGAAAATGAAATTTTTGTAGGGTCTACTTCCTATCTATATAATAGGTGTCTCAGATGGGACTAGAAATTTAAGTGGATAAATATTTTAACACTTACAATTCCTGTATGCCAATATTATTCTTCATTTTTTTTTCCTCTTTGGAGTTTCAACTTGACCCAAAAGTCAGCTTTCCGTGATTTAATTTGGATTTAAATTTTGGAATTATCTAAACTCCTTGAGTCTTTAACCACCACCCCCCACCCTGCCCATTATCTCCACCCAGAGGTGAACCAGGGCAAAAAGACAAGATGAAAACTTTAACATACCAATTATAAATTTTGATTACATTGTCTTGCATAGTCCCTCCATCCTCCTTCCCTGCAACGGATGTTCGAACTCTGACAGTTTTAGTGTTTACAGGTTTCTCTCCCAAGTAAGGCTCAAAAAAACAAGAAGAATTGGGTTTTCAGGAACTAAGTTTTTAGTATATGCTTGTTCTATAATTATGCCCACATAAGTAAGGAAAACCAAACACTATCAGGCAACAACACAGTCAGGGGTATCTACCATCATTTGGTGGTGGCCTCCCCTTCCTTCCTGACAGCCCCTGACTTCTAGAAGTTGATGGGGCTTTAGAAAATGACTCTACCCCTGGCCCCAGGAATAGGCTGCTGAGTGCCTTTTCTACCTCTGCCACTAGACTAAACTTTCCATAGTCCAGGCATAACTGTCTCAGGACTGTGCCTGAGCATTGTGTAGCATATACCAAATGCTCTTTCCTGTGTGGGCCCAGATGGTATGCAGGTGTGGGACCACAACCTCTTTGCTACTACCAGGGAGGTCGACTGGTGGGAGAAGTCTTCGATACTCTGAAAATGACAAAGTTAAAAGAAGCCCAAAGAATGAATGGAGCTGGAGCTGCCAGATTAAGGAAACCTACCAGACCTCTGGGCCTGTTTATAGAAGCCAGTGAAGTCTCTAAGTTGTGAGTGGCTATTATTATTTGTAACATAAAGAATCCAAACCAGTATACATCTATACAAGCCATTCAACACAATAATGTGGAAAATTATAAGACAGTGTAATAGAGAAGAGATACACTGCTCAGAACCCTCTTCAAGCAAGGACTTATTGCCAAGTATGGGGTGCAGGCAGCACTAGCCTCAGCTGTTCGCTCATTCATTGTCAGCCTTGGCTACAAAGAGCCACCTTGTACAAGCAGCAGCGTACAATAGTGGCTAAGCAGTGGGGGATGCAAAGACCCATCCATTTCAGCCCTAAGCAGGACACTTGGACAGGCAATACTCACTTCACAACTCCCTGCAGGGTTGGCCAAGGCCATGTTGCATCCGCATCACAGTTTGAATTTTCCCTCTGTCCAATCCTTTTTCCTTCACACTTCCTTTCACAGGAGTTTTTCCCTATTAAATATCTTAGACCCCGATTGCCATCTCAGCATCTGGTGCCAAAGAACTGAACAGTGACAGATACAGTCTCTGTCCATTTTCATGTTATAACACATTATTACAAAATGACAAAACAGTAGGAAAACAATTAAATGCATCTGTGAAACCATATAAGAAAAATCCTCACCTAATCCCTTAAACAAAAAATAACAGATTTTCTTTATCCTTACCCCTCTCATCCCCTTTTCCAAACTTCTTTTGATAATACAGTCTCTTTCAGCCACATAGAGAGGAAATCTTGGTAAGCAAGGAAGGCATTATTTAATAAATTGGAGCAACACAATTAAGTTGGCTTGGAACCTACTTAAATTGACAAGGCTTGTAAGCAATGTGATATTTCCCATGACTCACCCATTTTGCTTTTTTAAAAGTCACTTTGAAAGTTGCATTAACAACTTTTTTTTCTCATAATTGTCCTTTTTTTAGTAAAGGGGAGTTGAGGTATAATTTGGGTAAGATTCAAGTACTTAGGTGATGGGAAATAGTTGTTTTTAATCAAAATTTGCTGCGAAGCAAATTTCTTTTAAGTGAATCCCATTTTTTAATTAACTACCATTGAAAATCGGAGATCAATTGAATAATAAAAAAGAACACATCTGGGAATGCATGTTTTTTTTAAGACTAACACAGTTAAAGGTATAAATAACTTCAATAAAACAATAATTTAGGGATTCCATCTTCATTGTCTCATCAAAACATCTCTTGCTCACCAAAGATACTCATATCACAAAATCCATGGACACTCATCAATACCTTTATGTTGACTTCTCCAAAGCATTATCATTCCCTGGACACCTCTCTTCCTTTGACTTCTACCACACAATATTCTTAGTTTTACTCTCACTTTTCTGTCTCTCCTCTGTACTCTCCAGATCATTCTCTTCTACCCAGTCATTATAAGGGTCTCTTAAAGCCTGGTCCAGGGTCCTTTTCCTTTCTCACCCTATAAGCGATCCCTAGTGTCCACAGCCACAGTGATGGTTCCAAAGTGGCACTAATCTACATATTAGTAATATACAGATACACGTAATCCAGTTATATGCAGACCACTCACAGAACGTTTCTGATGACTGCCTCAAAGGCACCTCCAATTCCACATGCCAAAGACTGAACTCTTGACAGCCTTTCTTCCAGGCTGCCTATCTCAGAGAATGGTACTACTATGTATTCTGTAATGAAAAACCAAAACTAAATAGTCTTAGTGACATCTCCCTCTCCTTCACTGTTTCCCCACATATGAATCCATCGTCAAGTTCTGTTGCTTCTGACTCTAAAATTTTAATGTATCATGATAAAGTCTTCTTTTTATTTATTTTTTCAACCACTGATGATGGGCCACACAAAAACTGGTGGTGAGCTAGCTCTGACCTACAGCTGTAGTTTGTCAACAGGGGTCTTATAAGACACACTAGGGGTTCTCAAACTGCATATCTTACTAAATTTGTATTACATGTGGGTATTATTTTGTAGGTTGTTATGTATTAGCACAACACACATATACACACCCTTTTTTGTATACTAAAATAAACAAGAAATTAACTTATGCCACAAAGTTTTGTTTCTCTCCCCCCACTGGGGGGGGGGGCGGGGCTCTGCTTAAAAGCATCTCTTCTCCTGCCATCCTGATTTAACTGAAGACTATCATAACGTGACATTAGCAAAGCAAGCCATTAAAACCAAACAAAACCTTACCATGTACAACTACTTTTCTATGTGAATCAAGATTTTTCTTTGAAATGTGCAACCTGAACAAAATACAGAAATAAGTGGAAAGCTGAGGCTAATATTGGATTGCAACTAGTATCCAGAGCACATAATTTAAAACTAATAGCAATAATAACAAGAGTAATTAACATTTACTGAGACTATAGATCAGCTCCTTTTACGTATTTAAATATTTTGTTCATTTAAATGACTTTGCTTTTTTAATAACTTCTTGAATACATATTATATACATTTAAACTGTATGACAAAATCATAATAAAAATATCACATTTCTCTGTTTTCTGCGTTGGTGTCTTGCATACAATTTCATTGGGAAAGGGAGGTCTGCTCTTAGTTTATTTCTCCTTTAATGTGCCACCCACTTTGGCACTTTATTGCATGTTCTTGTTATTATTTACTACCCTGCTGTTTGTTTTATATGAACCTTGCTTCTTCTATAAGCAGGTTGTTAAATATACTCCTTTAGGACAGGCATCAGACTTTATGCTTTTTCTCCCATTCTTTACGCTTCATCTCCAACTCCTTTCATGGAAAGCTTATATATAACCCACATATTCCCCTAAAATGGCGTTTAGCACACAGCAGGCCCCCAAGAAATGGACTGCTGCTTATATAAGTGAATTTTAACTTAATCTGTGAGTTCCTCGAATCTACATTTTGCTTAAATGCATTCCAGTTAAGTTGCAGTGCATGTAAGAATTCTTAAAAAGTTTTAATAAACTCTAATCTTTACATCGTATTGCAGATTAGAATATATGGGTAGAAAAATAAAATATTTAGTTTTAGTAACAGTAAAAAATAATCTATAACATGTTTTCTTTTGTTTATTTATGTGTCGAACTCCTCAGTCTAGAAAACACAATATCCCTCTTCTGTTTATGTCCTGGCATTAGCTCTGGCATCGCACTGCAATCTGCTAGGCTGAGAAAAATTGACTTCAGACGTGGAGTCTTTTTCAGTTCCATAATATTACTTTCCATACCAAAATATGTTTGACAATGCCAACAAAAATTAACTAGTGTCTTTGTTGTGATTAAAGATCAAAGAATCTCTTCAAAGTCTCTGGCTCGTATACTTGGACCAGTCTATATCTGGACTTTTTCTAATGACCCGTCACATGCCAGAGAAAGGTGGACACAATGACGGTAGCCCTGAGAAAGTAGAGGGTGAGGCTGGAACTGAGTGGTTCTATATTTGTATAAATATAAAATTTACAAAATTTGGAGTTGTTTACTTTTCATTGCCAAGAAATATTTATAGGTCTCATTAAAGGCTTTCCCGAAATGAGTATACAAACAGATCTTTTCAATTACGTACCTGAGGGATGACTGTTTCCCAAAGGGAATAGAATGAAAATAAGCAGTAAGTTCTGGGTTTATGTATACTGTTAAGATGTATTATATATTTTAGAAAACTTGGTTATGTTGGCTTTGTTTTGAAGAAAGAAAATACTATGAATTGAGAAACTAATTAGAGTATGTTCTAGTCGATTCCCAAATTAAATAAATATATAATCAATCTGTGAGATAATTATCCAAAGAATCAGCAATGGAGAGGAAAATAAAACATTTCTAAACCATTTTCTTTAGACAAAGAATAAAATGATTAATTAAATTTTTAACCTTACACACAGACGTCTTCAAAACCACTCATTTCCCTCTCCCATCCCCCAATGCCATGCTATTCATGCATATTCTGAGTGTCCTATTAGGGAGTCAATTAAAATTCGATTTTCATAATTTATTAAAATTGGTAAATATTTCACTGTTGAAAAGATCCCTTTTTCTGTATTTTACATGCCATAATCAATTTTTCTGATAATAATGCCACTAAAAATAATCTCTTTTAAAAAATAAAATGCAGTAATTTAGTGCAGTTACCTTTCACTAGAACTACTGCCCCTTGTGTTTTATAAGAAACTCAGGTTCTGCACCAGCCCCACTGCATTTTGTTAGCAATTTACTAAGGAAAAGCAAAACTTCATGAGGAAGCAAATTCAAATCCACTGATATGGATCATTAAAATGATTAATAAAGAATATTTCCTTTAAATTTCAATAAGAAACTCCATCTTGAAATGTATTCAAAAGCTGAAAAGGTAATTTACACTGCCAGATATTCCCTAGGGTCACCAATGAAAAAATATTATATCAGACAGTGTTTAGCATCTTAGAAGAATTTCCTTTACTACCCATTCGTGTTCACAAACCTACACCGACAGTTTTTAATGTCTCTTGATTTAATAATTTTACTGCATTAATCTATAAAGATTATATGCAGATCTGAGAGTTAAGTGGGTGTATCTGTCCAAGGGTATGGACAACAGAATGAGATTTAAAATCTTTAACTTCAGAGGCTGTCTATGGTTTATTGTAATGCCTAACTTTATTTCAAAATGTAATAGAAATGTATAATTATGTGGAAAGCGAAGGGAGCCTGATTTTTTAAAAAATCAAAGCCATTAAATACTTAGAAAGCCACAGATTCAGGAAGGTGGAGCAGGAACACATCTGCATGCACCATAATCCTTAATTTTAGATGTCTATATTTTCTTTTGTATTTCCTTGATCACTTAGTGTTCCAAAAGAGCAGCATAAAGTCGATGGTTTAAACATTAAAATCCATACTTGCAGAGAGAATGCTCTCTGAAGATGGCACAGTTAAGAGCCTTGGGCTCAAACTTAAAATGAGTACCAGAGTGCAGGTATAAAACACAATCTGTGGCACTTAGCAGCATGTGCTTTTTCAGTCATTATTTTGTGCAAATTAAGCTCCCTGCGACCAGTTAGTTAATCAAAAAGCAAGGACAAAACACGAGGGAAAAGCTCTTCTGCACAAACAAGTTATGAAATCATCTTTCTGATAAAATAGGTAGTTAATTATATATCTCTGTGTATGTTATATCCAGAAACTTTTCCAAACCTTGGTAAACTCTGGGATTCTGCAAAAAAAAGGCAACTATTATATGAGCAAGTTTCTTTAATACAAATGCCAGCAGGATAAGTGTATGACACTGTGTAAACAGTATGTGCTTTTTGGAGAAAAAAAAAATCCAAGAAACTTCCCTACTCACTCATTTTATTTCTCTCCCAAATCTTTAAAGAATACCAAAACTATTTCTCAACATCATTCTGTTCAGTCACAATAAATAGTTAGCAGTTTCTTATGAATGTATAAAAATAGGTCTGTGATTAAACAACACAAAAGCTGCAAGGGTGCTCCTACTGTTTTATGGGAGAAAAGGTCTTTTTGTAATTAAAATATATTACTTTCAAAATCTGTAAGGGCTCTCATATTCTGCTCTAAAAATGTTATCGTCTAAACCATTTCTGGGCTCTAATTATTACGTGATTTACTATAATTAAGAACCTTATGGAAGCTGAAGCAAAAGTGAAAATAATTTTAAAAACTTAAATTTTGAAAGGCTCATATCAAAATCGATAGAAGCAAAGGTACAAAAACGTAAAACAGTGAGTGACCTTCTGTGGAAACTCAAAGTTCATCTTGGCATGCCTACTTCTTACACATTTTATAGGAACATTTCAAAATCGGTAAGGAAGTAATGCTACCAATCATCACACCAAGGAAAAAATCTTGCTTCTCTGGCCAAATATGATAAGCGATATATTTAGTTTTTCTATTTTATGCAGAAGTGAGTCCCTATAGAAAGCAAATGTATCATTTATGATATTTGTTTAAAAGTCATAATATGTCATATGTTTTCATTGACGGAACAGGGGACATGTATTTTCCTTTCTATTAATAGTATTTTACATGTGCTCAGAATCCTACTTTTGAAGATTTCTAAGCAATTTTTATAAATACCATCAGATGGCAAAGTTGTTTACCTACAATATGAAAATGAAGAAAGAACTGGGAACAGAAATCAGTGAGAAGCTCAGATGCTTCCTCACTTAATATGTGGTATTTATTTAACCTTTACCATCCTGTTAGGAAGAAGAAGAGGAGATGGTGTGTATGCCCATTATATGGGAAAACTCAAGCTCTATAAAATTTAAATAAATTATTTTAGTAATCTATTAAAAAAGAAATTGGAAAACAGAAATCTCCTCTATAGAAGAAATACACTATACACTATAGAAGAAATCGAGTAGTTATTCAATTTAGCAAAATGTTATCTAGCATCTAACGGATTTTATAATTTCTTGACAACCAAGATCATTTTTCTGTTACTTAAACAGGTAATAATATTTGTTTATGTTAAGAAGATGTTAGGAAACCTTATGTACAATTTGTAACTATTAACATGAGGCCAGAGGTAATAATAAATGGCAAATATAATTACATTTTATTCACAATAAGGGCTGATGTGATGATAAATGGTATCATTCATAGTCCTCGCCTTTAAGTCAGATGCCAGAACAAAGTGACATAAATTCAATTGTTTAAAAAGAACTAAAGGCTTTTTTAAAAGAGAACTATCTTCTTAGAAATAAGAAAAACTGTAAAATCAATTTCCTAAACAGCTAAAATCAATGCTAAGCATAGGCATGCTGTCTATAGTGAAATATAACTTTTAAAAATATAAATAAATTTGTTTTTTAAAAGTTAAAAATTCTAAAGCACTGAAAAGTTCTGGATCTGTTTAAACAGCATGATTACTATATCAATCTATTCATCTTCCTTGATATAGACTGAGTGTTTTAAAACTATTATGTTTGTTAGCAATTTCATAGAGTTAGTAGTCCAAAAAAACAGGATCAATTACTATAACACAAAATAGCCTACCTGATTTAGTTAATAAATGCTAATTATCCTTTGTATACGCACTGAAACAATTTATTTATAAAGGCATGGAGAACCCATGCATGAAGCACTAGCAAAATGATTTCTCAGCTCAATGTGAAACCATTAATTCATTATCAATAACACTGCTCCTGTATAAATGGAAAATACAGTATTTTTCAGACATGAGTAGGAATAGCTCATAATTTAGACAGTTACCCACATAGGACAACTTTAGTGTTACAAGGCCCATTTTTCTTCATAATGTCTTTGGTCACAGCTCAGAAGTAACACCAACCTTATGGCCATTGTCTCAAAAGACCACCAGAAAATGTGCTTGTTATCCTGAAAGGAGAGAACATGATAGAGAGCAGGGAGGAGTGGAGTGGAAGACAGAGAAGGAGAATGTATTGAAGCTTTCTTGCATTCACATATTGGCCCAGATTCAGACATCAGATTATCCAGAAGAAACTTCTGGAAGAACAAGAGTTTGGCATGAAGTAGACAAAAGACAACAAAAAAATTTCCCTTATTTTAGAGATGGGAATTTAGAGGGCAACAACAAAGTGCCTGGATAGCCAGTCAGTATAAAAGGGAAAAGATGAGGAAGTAAGGAATTATATGAGTAACCAGAAGGCAGTCTGAAGTTCTGGGTTAGAGTGGGCATGTCTCACAACAATGGCTGAAAAGATGAGAGAAGCATGCAAACATAAGCATCCTGCTTAGATCTTTGTCCTGGACATTAAAGAGCCCTGTGGTATTTGAGAAAGAAAGCCAGTATACACTGTGTTGATGAATGAAGGAGTAGCGTGGGTTAAATGCACCTCTGTGGAATATTCAGCCACTCTTCTGATTGGTGGTATGAAATCAAAGCACACATATTATTTAAATAAAATTCTAGCACTATAAAAATGAGGCACGGCTTTAAGATTTTAGTTTTTTACACAAGAACTAAGCAACTCCTCTTTACATGATTGGCTCTTTGTAACATTCAGATCTCAATTAAAGATTATACCTTCAGAGGTCCCCTCCCTGACCATGTAACGTTTATTTCAAACACATCATGTTACTCTAATTCTCCAAATAACATTTTATACTATCTCATAGGTTTTTATTTATTTATCTACCTACAACCCCTAAAATGAAAAGTTTATGAGAGCAAGAAACTTACCTATCTTATTCACAATGGATATCCTAGACACGTAGTAAACTCTTAGTAGTCACTAAATGAATATTTGTTGAATATACAAATGAACAAGACAATGATTAGATGAATGAAAGCATAGTTACTTCAGTAGGTCCTCAGTAAATATTTGATGACTGTACTCTTTAAATGCCAGAAGTTAATCTAGACTACCATGTACTACAGATATGATTTTCATTACCTATCTAGAAAAGTCCATAATGATATAGTAGATGCAGTTAAAGAAAAAAAAAACAAAAACAAAAACAAAAAAAACAAGGCTTTGACTTCTGAGCATTCATTTCCCGTCCATTTTAATTTGGCGTTAACCTGCCACAGAAACCAGTATTTTTAAAAATATCTCTCATATAGAATGCTGTCAAACATTCCAAACTGAAGAAAGTAGCTTTTTTATATATGGGGGGAATAAAATATTGTAAATATGAATACATGAAGGATGTAGCATTATTCAGATAATAGATGGCCATTTACCTAAACTCTAACATTTCAGTTTACACTATTTATAGCATGATTTTTATGTCCATATCTTCCACTAGCATTCTACATGTAATTACTGAAGAAAAAATTACTTATATATCATATTATTTTCATATCATAAAACTTTTTAAAGTTTTTTAAAGTGTCTTAGATTTTTTGGATTTTCTTTGGCAAAAACATTTCATTCTCTGAAATCACCATTCTGAACCATCAAAGATTATTTTTTTAAACTTTTCATTATGAAAAATATCATGTATGTAAAAAAGGAGAAGATATAGTAAAATAAACATTCATATATGCACTTCAACTCAAGGCAAATAGGATGTCATTTATCTGCTGACCTACTTCTCTTCACTCCCCTACCCACTTCAAATTGTGTTTTAAACAAATCTCAGAAATTAGGTTATTATCTTTGTAAGGATTTCAAGTTATATTTCTAATATATCTTCAGATTTTCAATATTTACATGATGCAGGCTTTTTATGGTTTTATATACCCTACTGGGAGCCTGGTTTTATAACATAGAACTAAAATATGATTTAAAAAGACTCTTAGGAGGCTCTTCTTCGTAATTTATAATATCAGCAGCATTTTTAAAACAGCTAAAATAAGTCTCTATTCCTGGCTTCTTTAGGTACTTTCTGGGAGGCTCTGATTACAGAATTTTTGTTCTGTTTTTTTTTTTTTTTTTTTTAAGAATAAAAATTAGAAAAGAAAAGCAAGTTAAAATGTCATAGTTTTAATCAATCACTAGAGCTTAATTTTTCTTCTTTGCTTTCAAGGCGAAAATACTCATAAGAAGATCAATTCATTCTTGGAATTTAGATGTACTGGGACAAATTTAGACATTTCACTACAAATACAGATGGAGCTATAAACATAAAAGATCAGAACATCAGAAATTCCACAGCAAAAATCTGTGGTAAATTACTACAGCTTTCAGAGACAAGAAATTTTGGGGGAGAGAAAACAGTGAATGTCTACACTGCTCTCTAGCTTAAAGAGTTTGTTCTTCGAGGCTTTGATGTGAATTTCAGAAGGCTACCAAATAAAAGGGTAGGGCTTTGTCATTTTTACATCAGCCACTTGTTTCTGGGCATACTCGGAGGAAAGGCATTCAAGAACCTCTTCAGAACTCTACTTTCAAAGTTTAATTGTGAATGAAATAGCATAGCAGGAAGACAGAGAAATTCAATGTGTGTACATAGACCTCTGTCCACAGGCCAAGATTTTATTTCCAAAAGGACACAGGGCCTTCTCATTGTACAATGCCATGGTTAGCTCATCATACCAACACATTGCTTGTGCCAGGACATTTAAGCCTTTCGATGTTCTACTTTTCATTACTCCCTGATGCTCGCCAAGGACCAGACTGAGCCCATTCAGTATAAACTTAGCACTGGGCCCAATCAAAGGAGTTCAAGGAAAACATGAACAAGTGTTTTGTATGCAGAATCCAGCCGCTGGCAGTGTCTATTAATGTAACACTGTTCCCAGCTAATTCTTCTTATTTAGAAAATGGCTTTTGAACTAAATTGAGCTAAGTCTGCTGTATTTTAACATTAACTGATACAAAAAGGAGAAAATGTTTATAATAAGCCATTTAAAACTATTCTTTGTGATAGTAATTTTCTAAGCAATCTTCTCCCACATTTTGCAGTGGGCAGGAAGAGTGGACAAGTACCAACTTTTACACATGACCTATACTAACATGCTGCTTTTATTTTAACCAACAAAAAATTTTCAAAACTACTAAAAATAGAGAACTGAATAAACAAAGAATACCACTTTGGTTAGGAGAAATGATAAAGATATACTTTGCAAAAATTTCAATATAGACATCACGGAAGCAAAAGTACACATGAGAAGATGATGTATTTAACAGAGCTGTGTGGATGGGTTCACCAGTTCCCAGGGCAGCTGTTGTCCAGGGCCAGCGTACTCCATTCAATGTGGAATGTGAGTGGCTGGGGCTCAAACGAGATAAGTAGAATCAGTTTCAGCAGCTTGTCCTCCAGGAATAAAGATTAAACATAGTTTTCAAATTTATCTCCCCAGAAGGAGTGGCCATTATAGACTAAGTAATTTCATTCTCTAAAGAATAAGGTTCATAGAGAGGAAATACGGAGATATAGCATCAGAGATGCTAGTCTCAAACAAAACTAACTTGTAAGTGACATACTATTATAAATATTAAAATTTCTAGTCTCAGTTTTCAGTCCAAATTATGAAAATAACTGATTACAAGTTTTAATTTTCTTTGACTAAAAATGGCTTTATCCTTACCAAATTTTTAGAATTGAGGAAACAAACCATGAATGTGGTAATTAAAGAGATGGAATATTGAATCAGACATATCTGAGTTCTAATTCTGATTTAACCTCTAACTGGAACCTTGGGCAAATTATTTAATCTTTCTTAGGCACAGTTTCCTTAATCGTAAAATTAAAAAAATGCCTACCATGTTGCTGTGAATTTGGAGTGTGTGTGGTAGTGGGATATATTTCTATTTCAGCTTAGTCCACTCTGTTGATTAGAAATGCTCAAGTCCAAAGCAACTATCTCGCTGTTGGTCCTCTCTCTGGTTTGCTCTCATTTAAATTCATCATTGTACATATGGTATCAAAAATAAAAACACGAGACAAAAAAAATTCATGAAAACACCCATCTACAAACACAACATGGGCAGAATTTTCAGTTTGTCACTAATGCTTAACTGTCTAAAGAATTCCTGGCAGACAAAATACTTAAATCACACCTTTTATAAGACTGAAAATCTTATGACAAAGCAATTTTCTCATGACTTATTTTTTTCTACCAATAACATATACTGTTCTAAACATTGTAAAGTCAGAGTCAAGAGACTAAATGAATGGTAATATTGACAAATAGAAAAGGGTAAATACGTTATAAATACCACAATGAAGCCAATCAGAGGAGGAAAAGAAGATATTTGCCATCAAAATTACCAGGTACTCAGCAAATATGTATAACACATTATGAAACTGTGCACTATTTAATTTTTCTGTCTTTAAAGGTTTTATTCTATGTGAGTCATTTTATCTGTCCTTACTCTGCTTAAAACCATCAGCTGTGAATTTGTTTGGATAGAATTTGGAAAGCAATCAGAGCAAAAGAGACCCATCTCATCAGCTTTATAGAATTAGGCAGAAGGTAACCTGTATTCAGTAATTCAATTTCTAAAACTTCAGAAAACTTCCTGCAGCTTACAGTTTTAAGCTGCAGCCAGTTCATTTTCCAGTGGCATAAAGAACTTTCAAATTCAAATAGTGTTCCATAGGAAAATGCACAAGGCTGGGCCATCATCTCTGCTTCAAAATCAGTACATTTGTTTTGTTTGTCATTGTTTAAATGATCACTTGGTCAATGTATCCTATCACTGATCTCTTCAATGTAAACCTTTAGTGTAAGACACTACTTATCTAATTTAAGAAAAAATAAATAAAATATAGCATTGCTCAGCATAGGTTTGTGAAGTGAACATCAAAAGTAAAAATAAAATTATGAAATTAATTCTGAGACTTTATGTCACGTATTTTATCAGGCAGTCTCATACTCTTGCAGCAAAAATTTCTATTTTTGAACTGTTTCAGGGCAAATAAGATATCTTCTCTTTCATTTTCCACAAAGCTTATATTCTCTTTAACTTTACTCGACAAGGTATTGTGGAAGCCAGTAGGGCTCTTATTTTATGGTTAAAAGAATAAGAGGTCTCCTCTGCATTTTTTCTATTGGCTCTATTAATTTTGCTTCTCAAAAAGTTTCCCTTCACTTACGCTTTTTCTCAGGCCACAACCAATTTGCTCTCAGGCTTTTTGTTCATTTTGCCTTTTTATTTCCCTGTCATTGCTATCTTTTTCCCTTTTCCACAAAGTGAATCATGCCAGATACTTTGCCTTGTGTTGGACATTCTCAAATTTCCTTCATCAATTTTATTCTCTCCCTTCATCCAAATATTAATTTCATAAGTAACTGCATTTCTAAATTTTTTTCATTAGAACGATTTTTGACAATGAAAATTTAAAAAGTAATCAATCCTTTAAGACTTCTCTAGAATTTACAGACGATCATACAAAGATATAGGCTCAAAACATCCAATTCAGCCAACAATACTTATTGAGTGTCTCTTAAAGGACAGACCTTATTGCACCCCTGATGGAGAAGAACAAAAGCATAAGATATAGCCTGTATCCTCCAAGAAGCTTATTTTAATTGGAAGAGTAAGACTAACATACATTAAAAAGTTAAATGAAAACAAATATAAAGAGTAAAGGATTCATTCAATAAGTGTAATAGATGATTCACTGTTTTGTGACAAAGCAAGTATCACAAAACAACATGTACAGGATGTTTCCATTTCTGTTAAAAATGCTGCTGGCTATAAGTTAAAAATGACTAGAAGGATAAATACAGGGAACTCTGGAGACCAGAAAGGACTACCTTTTTTTTCACACAATTCAGATATGTTTGATTTTTTTTAAGTATGAATTGCTTTTTGCATTATAAAAGAACTAATGATAAAATGAATTTAGATGAGTGAAAAGAAGTGAAGGCTTCTTGGAGAAGGCAGAACTGGAGTGGACCTTAAAGGATAGACAGGGAGTAATGTGTCAGACTGGTGGCAGAGAAGATGCAAAGCACTATGGAATAAAAGTTGCATTTGGCAAAGGATCTGTAACTGTGCCAATTTGGCTTAAGAAAATGATTCAGGTGAAACGTAATAGAAAAGTCTGGATGTTGTAAACTGGCTAAGGCTTTGACATAATGTTGTTATTCTGCCATTAAATCTTGCATATATTTCTCCAAGTTGCTTTTAACTACAAAGAAGATAATGGAGAAAACATAGCTTTCTTTAAATACATACCAAGTTATAAACATAAATAGAAAAAATGTGGGAAAAAATTTAAAATGCTAGAAAAGAAAGCTATATCCAACTCTTAATTATCTGTGTATGTAGATTATCTACTTCATTTCTTACCTAGCCAAATTATAAAATACTTCCCACAAAAATAGGACGAGACAAGCTTTGCTTTCAACATTTTTGCTGATATAACTATTTCTAAAGTTAACTAACAATTACAAAGACAGGAAAGACACTTAAAGCTTATTTAGATTTTATATTTCATTAGAAAAATGCTCTTAAAGCAAAAATACTTAATATCTCTCTTCATTTATTTATTTAATAAATATGCATGAAAGAGAGAGCATAAAGGACAGTGACAGAGAAGGAACAGGAAGAAGGTTCCCATACTCCATAATTTGCAAATTAATTTTACAAATTATTTTCTTAGACCATTGCCAGAAAGTGAGAGATTAATCCTGTTTGAAATAATGGGAAACTGAGGCTCATCGAAGTGACGTGACTGTACTCAAGATCACTTAAGCAGTAAATATAAGCTGGGCCCAAAACCCAATTCTCCTAAGTTTAAGGCTCTTTCTACTTACTACTCCATAGCTACCGACTCTACCATTGTATATAGCAAAAGAAAACTGAGAGTATAAAATAACCAAGCAGAACAGGATTGCAGTTCTCTTAAATATGAAAATTGAAATGAAATTTAACAGACAGACAATAACAAGTGTTTGTGAAAATATGGATAAACTGAAATTCTCATACACTGCTGGTGAAGCTATAAAATTGTGCAGCCTCTTTGGAAAAGAGTCTAGAGTTCCAATATTATACATAAAGTTATATGACTTAGACATTCTATTCCTAGATAGATAAATAGGAAGGGGATATTGTATATTATCTGTATATATACATGAATATATGTATATATTATATGTATTCTATTCCTAAATAAATAGGAAAGGAATATATGTATATTATATGTATATATACACGCATATATGTATATATTATATGTATATATACGTGTGTATATATATGTGTGTGTATATATATATCCTCAAGAAAAAGGAAAACATATGTCCACATAAAAACCTGTACACAAAATGTTTATAACAGCATTATTCATAACAGCCAAAAAAGTAGAAACAACTCAAACGTCCATCATGAATGGACAAATGAATAGACAAAATGTGGTATATCCATATGATGAAATATTATTTGGCAATAAAAAGGAATGAATAACACTACAACATGGAAGAACACTGAAAACATGGTATTAAGTAAAAGAAGTCAGACACAAAAGGGCACATATTATTCCACTGATATGAAATGCCGGAGGAGGCAAATCTATAAACACAGAAAGTAGGCTGGTGGCAGCCAGGTACTAGAGAAAGCAGGTAATAAGGAATTGGTTATTATTGGTTATAGGGTCTCTTTCTGGACTGATGAAAATACCCAAACATTAGATAGTGGTGATGGTTATATGACTCTGTGGATATAGTAAACACCACTGAATTGCACACTTTAAAGTGGTGAGTTTTATAGTATATGAAATATAGCTCAATAACGCTGCTATTTTAAAGAGGTGAAAAAAATTAAAATAGAAAAAAATTTAAATATAAAATATAACAAAAAATAAATTATATAGAATTTATTGCCTAAAACTACTGAATTTTAAACACAACTGTAAAAAGTATATTATTTGGATTTCTTTGTAGAGATAAAGAGATTAAAGTTTTAAACTATGATTAGGTGTTATTTCATAATTCAGTTTTTTACAGCTTGAAACCTCATTTCATTAGGCTCATTTAAGGTACACCTCATTCTTTTCATTCCACAGGTTTTAAAGCCATGAGGAATAAAAAGGTAATTTATAAAACTCAAACTGTCTTTATAAAATACTTTGAATGGAATATGGAGAGATGAGACAAAAGATATTTTTAAAGGGAAAGATGATGCAAACATAAAGTAAATATGCCTCTTGGGAGCCATAAGAACATTGACAGGTCAGGATGGGCATCTATTTTCTTCAGGTTGACTAATGTAAGTCCTTCCCAAGTCTGTTCTGCATTTCCTTCTGATGTCGTGTGTGCTTCTAATGGATGTCTGCCAAAAAACACTCTGTTTTGATTCTGTTTCTGATTGTTTTTATTTATTTTGAATTAATTACATCCTAGACAACACTTTTTCCAAGTCTATATTCCTCTTCATTTTTCTAAAACTTGAGAATCTATACTATAACATGTAAATGACATTCTCCCTTTTCATTTGATTCAACACATGCTTATTCTTCATGAGACGTACAGAGTAGTGGTAAGAGCAGAACAGCAAATCAGGCTGCGTGGGTTCTAATCCTAGCTCTCTTACTCATTAGTTATAATTATGTGAACCCAAGGTAAGTCACCTGACCTCTCTGGGGTCAGGTTCCTCATCTTAAAATAGGAAAATAATAGTAACTTCCTTGCAAGCTTGTATGAGGATTAAATGAGTTAATATAAGTAAAGCATTTTGATCAGTACCATGTACATAATACAATATAAGCACAACCTAAGAGTTAGCTAATTCTTTAATAATGAAAACAGGAACAGTCTGCAGTCCCTACTTTATTTGCAGCTTGCACTAGGGTTAGCCTTAATCCAGCTGGACATCCAGGCTGACAAAGCACAGGACAAGAAGCAGGACCACTGCCTCTGTTCCCTCTCCTGACCACTTATCTGAAACCACCCGAATCACCCTTTGCCCTAGGGGTTCATATCAAAGAGTAGAAGAGGTGTTGGGTCCATCACTACAGAGAGAGAACAATACACAAAAAGATAATTTGACACATATTTGATTCCCCAATGTTCTTTTTTTCTATCCACTTATTGCCTCCATTTTCTACTCTGTTCCTGATTTATAAGAGTTCTTTCTAAGTATTCCTTTCTTCCTCTAAAATTGCAAGTGGTTGTCAGTCTCTCATTATTGTACTACTTAGTAAAGATCACATGGAATTTGGAAAGAAGGAAACATTCTCAAAAAGGAATTTTCTGTAGTCCTTATAGTGATTAAATAATAATGTAAGTGTTCATTATAGTCGATACGCTGATAATCAGAATATTGTCTCCTTGCTAAATAGGGAATTGTCTTAGTTTTTTAAATAGGAGGAAATGGAATAAAACAATGGAGGACCAGAAAAAGAGTTTAACATTTTTTTTTTCAGAGCTAGTCCAGGTTCTGAAACAGAATAAGCTTCGGGGAAGTACTGAACACCTTGGAAACTCCATGTGCCCTAGCTGCAGGGTGAAGCAGCAACACAGGGCTAGGGTGAGTACCAGGAGAGGTCATCAAGAGTGGTCATTCTTGACTATTCTCTGTATTCCCCACAGAAAATCCAGCAGCAAATACTGTTGGCTCTAACTTTAAAATATATACTAAATCTGACCACTTCTCACAATCTCGACTCCTATCAATCAGGTCCACACCACCATATCTTACTTAACCTATTACAAAACAGTCTAATTTCTATCCTTTCCCTATTACTGTTTATTCACTACCCATCAGCCTGCATGATTCTTTTAAACCATAAATAAGATCATGCCATTCTCTCATTCAAAATCTTCAAATAGCTTTCCATCGCATCTAAAAATCCAGAACCCTTCAATGACCTATGAAGCCCAACATGATTTGCCCACTGTCTAGCACTCCAAGTTTACTTCTTACCTCTCCTTCTTTCACTAACTTTGCTTTAGCTATACTGCCCTCCTTTCTGTTTCTTAAATACACCAGTGCGACCCTGCTTCAAGGACTTAGTACTTGCTATTTCCTCAATAATTCACATGGCTCACTATTTGACTTCACTCAAGTCTGTTCCAGTGTCAGCTCCTCAATGAGGCCTAATCTCACTGTCTTATGGAAAACTGCTAACATCAACCCCCAAGTATATATCCTACTCCCTACATCCACTTAAGCTGTTACACTATTCTTACCACTATCTCATATAAAGAATATTTGTACTTGTTCATTATCCATCTCTCCTATTGGAATATAATTCCATAAAGACAGAGTCTGTCTGTTTTGTTCACTGTTGTAACTCCACTGCCAAGAATAGGGAGCTCAGTAAGTGTATCTGTTGAATAAATGAATAAGCAGTCAGATGAACTTCAGCTCTTATAAAACTATAAAATATTATGAGCTATTCAGATACAGGAATCATCTTTATACCCTTAGAACTGAGCACCTAGTAAGTTTGAAGAATGGATAGATGGATTTGTGAATGAAAGAAGTTATGTTTAAGGATAATCAGGTTAGGATAGATCTATATATTTGAATAAAGACATGAGTAGCCAAAGATATATGTACCCTTTTGTTCACTGCAGCATTATCCATGGTGGGCAAGGCATGAAAATAACTGAAATGTCCTTTGATAGATGATTCAATAAAGAAGATTTGGTACAGATAGACAATGGAATACTATTAGGACATGAGAATAGATGAAATACTGACATTGGCGACAACATGGATGGATCTTTAGATTATTATGCTAAGTGAAAGAGGTTGGATAGAAAAAGTCAAGAACCATATGATTTCACTCATATGTGGGGTACAAAACTGAAAGTAACAATGAACAACATGACAAACAAACAAAAACTTGTAGACATAGACATCAGTATGGTGATTACCAGAGGGAAAGGAGGGTTGGGAGAGGTAGACAAGGGGGTCAAATATATGGTGACCAAAGGAGATTTGACTTTAGATGAAGAATACACAATGCAATATGCAGATGATACATTACAGAATTGTACACTTGAAACCTATATAATTTTATTAACAAATGTCACCACAATTTTTAAATTTTTTAATAGAATTTTTTAAAAAGACATAAGTAGCTACTACTAAAGATTTTAAATATTTCTTTTGGCTTTTCTGTTGCAAAAACATATATAATAATGTATTAATCCTCTCCATTTTTTTAACACTAAGTAAAACACTCAGATATCCTGGATCTGTGTCCTTACTTAAAACAAGACTAGTAGGGGGAAAGCATTCTCATTAGATCTGATTCCCCAGTGGACCAAAAGACTCATAACCTCAGACAACGACCTGCTGGGTAAATAAAAGGGCCAAGTAGGCAGGGAAACATCTGAGGTTTGCAAAAGGAAGGTCAAAGGGCAATGGAAAGAATGTAATACTGACTAGTGCTCCATTCCCAGGATTCTCAAATATGCAGTCCTATGATCTTTAATTATTTTATTATAGATGCTTAATGTAAACAATGCACGTCAATACAAGAACAATACATGATTAAAGTGTTCTATGATATTTGTTGATAGTAGTACTATATTTTACATTTTATTTGAAACACTTTACACGTGATTACCTGAAGTCCATAGAAGGTGGGGAGTGGTGAGGGAAAGAAATACATCTGCTCTGTTACAATTTGAGAAAGGATTCCTTTCTTTTACAATGAAGCGTTTCATCAAAAAGTCTGCCCTGTGACAGAGCAAATGCTTCTGGTTTATGGGTCAATAAAGTAATTAACATCATAGTTTACAGATACTAAAGTCTGGTTGTTGTTCCTCACAGAACGCCTGAATGGGATGGATGCCCCTAGCTTGCACTGGCTCCTAGACCAGCCTAGCAAAGCTCTCACTGCTCTGTCAGCTCTCCCTCTCATTACCTGCTTTAAAAAAGGATATGAGAAAAATCAATGGATTCAAAGACACCTAAGCAGAACATAAAGCATGATTTTGAATTATAAGATCCTCTTTTCAAGTTTAATTTGAAACAAATTCTTCAGTGATCTAAGGTATTTATTTATATTAACAACTGAAATGAACTAAAATATGTATTTTCAAATATTGAATTTATGATATTTCTTAACTGGGTATTAATAGAAATAATTATAGTGCATTATAGCTATGCCATTGAAAAAAGAAACGAATGAATTAATATATATATCATAAACATATATGTCACTTGACTGAGGGAATTAGGTTTTAATTAACAGGTTCTTTATCAGGTTGGTAAATAAAGTTTATTGTTTGAAAGTAGTTTCCTTTTAGAGACATAATTTCCACACAGAGGAAAAGAAGGCTTTAAATGATTTTAATTTCCAAATGCTGAGTATTGTGGAATTTTTTCAAAGTATTCTTTATTTTACTATTTAAGAATTTTTTTTTTAATTTTTGATGAGAATCATCTCTTGTCAATTCTATTCTTTTTAGTCCATTGGCATGCTTTAAAAAAAGAAAAAAGGACTTGTGCCTGAAAAATATCACACTACCATTTGCTGTACATTAATTTTTTAAAGAAGAACAAGTCTCACAACTTTAAAATGGGATGGCATTTTATGTGTTTACTTGATTCTAATCAGTGGTTCAAGTAAAATATACAAATAGTTATTAAACTTGGGATCTAAGCCTCTTTCCTCTTGCCAATACACTGAAGAGTCCATATTTGCCAGCATCAAGTCTTTCACGAGGACAATAGCAGTAAGAAATCTTCAACAAGTGTTGGCCTGACCCCTTTTCTTTTTCTACAAATCCAGCTAAGCAGAAAAAACTGCTTGAAATTCAGCAATCACATTTCTCACTGTTCCAGAATGACCTATTTCGCACTAGAATGAACCAGTGAATTCATACATATAAATAACTATCTGCAGATTCTGCTTTTCAAATATGAACAAGAATAACCAAAAAAAAAAAGTGTGAAACAGTAGTTAAAAAGGATGGTTTGACTGAATTGGTACTTTTCAACTGTTTGATATGACATTTAGAAACAAAGCAGGTCTATGTAACTTAGATATCAGTGGAACATTTAAAGTCTGAAATGATCAATAAATAATATTCAAGACAGTGCAAGCTAGACAAAGTTAGTTTTTCTTTAAAAAGTATAAGTATCACATATACTTACTGTATATATATTTAAACTATCTTTTCTAGAGAATTAAGAAAAAACAAGTTAACATATATTTGAGCAGAATATGCCTATAAATTAGCTTTAGTATCCTTCATTAATAAGTATTTATTGAAAGCTACTGTGCACAAATTCTAATTTTATGCTATATCCTGCAAACATAAAGTGTTCTAAGACCTTCTGATCTCTCAGAAAGAGTCTTCCATATTCTTATAATCTTTGAATCAATGTATAAAATTGTACTTGTCAGCTTTCTCCACTAGACCATGGAATCATGCTTTATTCATTTCTGTATTTCCAGTGACTAACGAAATCCTATCACATAATGACCTCTCAATGAATATTTGCCAAATGGATTGATTACTTATTCCCAGCCCTTGAGGAGCTTACAGAAAGAAGTCTAGACAATGTTCACAGAGAATCCACGACATGGCTCACGTTAGAGCTCTGTGTCATAACCTACAGTCCTATATCAGATCTTGAACTGACCAAAAGCTTCTGACTTAAGGCTCTGATGAAATGACCAAGAATCTTAAATAAATTAAATCCAGGTTAAATATTTTAAATGTTATAACAATAAAACTTCAATGGATTCTGGAATTTCTGCTTCTAGCCATGATGGGACCAGGAACCAGATTTATCCTAATACTTCAGAAAATCACTAACCTAGACAATATACATTTAAAAAAGTCAGTATTCAGACACTGAACAACAGACAATGCATGACAGTGATCTCTGGGAGCAGGGAAACAAACAAGTGAGCCCTACACATAAATGCTCACTGCCTAGAGAGTTTCAAGATCATTGCATGGGGAAGAAGATCCCAAGCAGAGCCCGATAGTCATGCTAAGAAAACAGAGTTCAGAGTTCAAGAACACCAAAGTGGCTAGAATCTGCTAGGTATAATTCCACAAAAAAAGTGAGCTGCCTAGAAAAGCAAGTAAGTAAGCTCTGCAGATATGCAAAGGAAACCACTTCAGTCTTTGACTGAACACTGGTCTGGTTGTGCATAAGAGAAACCTACCGAGGCTAGAGAAATAACCATCATTTAGGAGTAAGTGGAATAATATGTGGGCACACAAAGGCCTGGAAATACTTGACATTTCCACAAGCCAGGATAGAAAGACCTCTTAATCCACAGGGCCTCAAAGGGGCAGCATCTGACAACCTAATATCCACAACCTCAATGTCTGGTATCTAGTAAAAACTACTACACATGAAAAAAAGGAGGAAACTGCAACTCATAACCACGAGAAAAATCAATCAATAGAAACAGACACAGAAACAGCATAGATGATAGAATTAGTAAATTGGGTATTATAAATATACTGCTGTGCAGGAAAGAGAAGAAAAGCATGAGCATGATCAGGAGAGACCTGGAAGGTGTAAAAAGATCCAAACCAAACTTTTAAAGATGAAAAGGTATGCTGATATGCTTCAAGGTCAAAATATTCTACATTTAATAAATATTATATTTTCATAAATCTTTAACTTCTTCCTCTAATTTTCTGATATGTAAACCCTAAAATGAGTGAGGTGGGGGTAGACAGCTATGTCATACCTCATTGGTTCCAAACTTTTTCCTCATCTGCCATCCACAATCACTCTTTCTAATATTTCTCACCATTCTACCCCCATTTATAGTTACTTCTCTAAAATTACATAGCATACAGTGATCCAGTTGAATGCAATCTAGGTTTTATCAACACCTCACCCTATCTTTCTCATACTTTACTCTTGGCTAGACCCCTATCCTCCAGATGTCTCCATGTTGTAGAGAAGGCATGGGCTCTCATCTGGGCTCTGCCTCCAAAGACCTCAAGAGCATGAGGCTAATGTGACTGGATCACAGTTTATCTTCTTAATTAAAGAGAAGATAATCTTTAATTTTAAGATCTTAATCTTAACCAGCAATTTTTAAACACTTTTTAGTCATTGAGTCCTTTAAGCCCAATAAGCAAGATAGGTACATGCTATGCTACTCCTAGAGTGGATATATACGTGTGCATTAGATGGGAAGTACAGGAGAAGGAATGAAATAAACCCCCTTTCATTATTCCATCCTTTAAGGTCCTGGATATTTAGTTTAAAAATACTCAATTATCTCTGTCAATCACATCCAATATCAGTTTTACTTACTCATTTATTTGCAACTATTTATTGAGTATCTGCTGTATGTGTTTTTTAGGAGAAGCACTGGGAGCATATGGTGGATATGACAAGTTTGCCTTCTAGATGATTGTAGATGAATAAGACGCTCTATAAGAAAAGATAGGAAAGGAGGGGAAACGCATAGTATCTTTTTTAGAGATGGTGTAATCTAGTGTTTATCAGTATGAAATATGAATATATGCTATACCACTTTGATAATCAGAAAAATATTACTTCATTGCCCTAATCTAGGTTTTATATAATGACCAGTTTACTGCTAATAAAGTCAGAGTTTAGAAAAGAATTCTTGTTACTAATAGTCATAGTAGTTTTAAAATGACTAAAATTGATCTGTGAATATAGAATGTAATCAATAACTATTGAAGATAATATAAAAATCATATGTTAGGAAATTCTATTTTGCTTTCAATATATCAAATGGAAAGAAATATGAAGGGGAGTAATATATGTGAATCGATCCAGTAAAGTAAATGAGAAATATTGGCAAATGGAAGGAAAAAAGTACTCTCTCTCAGAGGCAAGAAAACTACTCAGGGACTCTCGTAACAGACACCAAGACCCATCAAAAACTGATGAGTCTCTGAGAAATGTCCTCTTAGAAATAAACACTCCTCACATTAAAATGATCTGATTCTAGGGATGACTATTTTTAAATCTTGCTTTCTTGTGGAGGAGTCTGGAAATCTGTCCCCACAATCTCTACACAATATGTCCTTCTGCCTTGAAATAATCCCTGAATGCTTGAAATAGCCATCACAAGAATGTAGCCGTATAAGCTATTTTTCAGAAAACTGGTTTTTCAAAAGAAAAGGTACAACAGAATTAAAGCATAAATTAAGAAATACACATTTTGATTGCTTCTATTTTTTTTTAGAACTTTTGCATATGGAAGAAATTTATAATTATTAATTATATGAGTCATTTAAACAATAATACTTTATATATCTTTTCTGGTTATAGAAATAGACTTGTGGTGATAACAGTTGAAATTACAACGCAGTGCTTGCTGTATATGAAGGTTGTCAAGTGAATTTTGTTCATCATTATCTAATAAACAAGAAAATACCCCCTCAAAAGAGTTTATCTACCATTTTGTGAATATAACAAATTTAATTTCAACTCCTAGAACTTCACAATTATTTATGGATTTATTGTGAATAGTAACAATTTGTTTATTCTTATAATAGTTTTGATTTGTTAGCATATTAATGAATTCATTTCATTCAATTCTCTATAAGTTGTTATCCCTGGTTTGGAAATTACTATAAATTCAGTATGACATTGAACATAAATCATTATTTATATTGATTGAGTGTTATTATTATTGAAAGACAATTAGGTACATATCACTAAATCTCTGAATGAAACAAAGTAGGCAAGAAAATAATTTTATAGCCAATATTGAGAAATAAAGTTGTATATTCACTAGCCCCACATTCTTTGTGATAGTGTGGGATATTAAGTGATTTTTACATTCTCATATAAAATTGGTTTATATTATATGGACATTTGTTTTTCAAAATGTATATAAGACATTCAAATAGGCAAAATTTACTGTGATACTGAATGGAGTGCACAAATGCCTGTTGGCACACTGCAAAATGTTTCAAACTTGGTTGGCTTTTCAGTGCTTGAAAAGGGAATTAGAGCTAGACCACTGAATGCTAATCACACCACTGCATCTACTCACCACATTTAAATTCTTTGGGTGAACATATTTATCATTGACTTGTGATGCCACATCATTTTTTAATATTGCTCTCAAACCACTAGATAGAATTTCATGTCCTAAGTCCAGAGAACCAAGGTAAATAACAAACAGGTTGCAGATTTCTTTCTTATCTGGAATATTAACGCATTGCCTCTAATCTTCTACAGAAATGTAGTCCAAAAAACATAGCCATCTCAATATGGTGTGCACTCTTTTAAGTGTATACAAGATCACGATCCCCAACAATTTTTTAAATGAATGCATCCATCACCTGACAAATGGGCAAATTCAAGACATGAGAAAAAGCTGAGGAATAATCATTATAAAATATAAGTCCAGCTGCAATAACCTGATAGAACAGTAAGTACTCAAGTTATGCAAACAAAAGTATTTGTCCCTTCCAAGTACATATAGTAAAATCAGAGAATTCTTATTAAGGGGTAAAAAAAACAAAAAATGAAAAAATGAAAAGCGTGGGATTTATTGATTTTTAAATTTGTTAGTTTTTAAAATGTGAGAACTTAGTATGTATGTTGAATCTGGTATATAAAAATATACTGACAATAAATTTAAAAGATATTTTTCTTCAAAATGCACACATTGTCATATACATAAACATTAGTCTTTAACTTCTAGAACTGGCCTCATTTTTTAGGCTCATTTCTACATAATCCCCACAAGGCTCACTTCATTACAAGAAGGGTGTGGTGGGGACCAGGGTAAATTGGGAAGCACAGGTCCACCCAGAAGCAGTAGCCAATATTCAGCTCATGCAGCTGGGGGAGAAGTGGGAATGCAAATATAGTATTTCCACATCTTCTAATTTAAAAAAAGAAAAAAGAAAAATGAATATCTCCCAATTAAAAAATGTTTACAACAAAGTAAAAGTTGAAAAAAATTAAGTATATTTAGTTTATAGTTTGAAATGTCTAAAGGAATTTAATTAATCAAGTTGGAAAATGGTGCGAAAGGTATAGAGAAATTCAGTCTGTCAAATTTATAAACTAATTGACCATTAATCCAAGAACAAATGAAAGTGTTTAAATATAACCTAAAGTTGCTAGATTTAAAAATGACAAGAACTGTAAATTGAGCTTAAAGGCTTATAAAAACTTGACTTTAAGGTTTAAAACTTTTTTAAAATGAGTATTAAGTAAAAACAAGGAAATATCAGTATTCCTTTCAAAAATAAAAGACCCTCAAAGATTAGAAGCCCAAATGACTCTGAAGTTAGCATTGATTACTCCAACCAAAAGATGAGTATCTTTTGTAATACCTTGAGATATTAATACATATTCCATGAAGAAAAGGGGTCTGTAGTTTAAAGAATGAAAAGCTCGAGAAGGAGCTACTAACTACATCCCCCTCTTGGAAATTTCTAGTGTGCATTATTAAAGGTTTTAAGAAGTCTTACAATAAAGAAATGTTTCACTTTGTTTTTTTTTGAACACAAGAATTCATTTAATGCTTATTAATATCTCACAGAATTGCAGAAGGTGCTCCACAGAACACAGTTTGGGAAACCCTATATTCGACAGTCATGAAAAATTCCTCCAGGGATTCTTCTTTGTTGAAATGTTGGCATCATATGGAACGAAAAAGCATTTATAGGGGATTAAAGTTTCCACTATTTGGTAGGTAAGCTGCCTTAATAAAATAGGATAGTCTTGCCCCAGGAGATGTTCACATATTGCGAGGGTCAAACTATTTGTGCTTTCCTGAGTATTACACTCGAGCCTATATTTTCTTTAAACTCTACCCATATACATAATTTTCACTATGATCTATATCCTAATGGCTCCAAAAATCTTTATCACCAGTCATGACTTCCATCTTCAGATTCACACCTAACATCCTAGGTACCTGAGGTACATCTTTGATTTGTTGATTCATAATAACTTCAAATTTGACATGCACAAAATGGAGTTCATTCATTTCCACCCTAAATCTGTTTGTACTCCAATTTTCCACAATTCAGTAACAGCATCTCACCTACCAAGATGCCCAAGCCAAAAACCAAAGTAAATTCTAGAGTCCCTCATCACTCTCAGACTTAATATCACCAAGACCTATGACTCTCAAGTTCATAATTTCCTATCCATTTTGCTTTTCACTATTGACACTCCATATGTCACAATTATTTCCTTGGGCCACTTGCAATAGTCTTCTATCTGGTCACCCTGCTTCTGATCTCTCTCTAATCTGTTGTACAGTATGTGGCTGTATATCATATATATATATATATGATATATATATCATATATATATATATATATAAAATTTCCTAAACTCTTAGTGTGATATCTATGTTCCTTCATGCTCTACCTACTATTCACTTCTCTAGACCCCTCTCTCACTATAGCCCCCATACTTATTCTGTTCTAAACACTTCCAACTTCTTGCACTTTCTAATATACGATCTTTCAAATCTATCTTTACACATGTGATTTTCTCTGTTAGGAATGCTCTTACTACTCTCTTCTTCCAAAAAACTCCTACCTCATCCATTAAGACTCAAGTGAAATGTCATCGCCTTCCCTACCCTTTACATTCTTCCCCTTCTGTGCTAACTCACTGCACTTTATTCATATACGCAAAAGGCACTCATTTCAAATTGCTGCAATTATTTGCTTTACATAGCTGCCTTGCCCACTAAGACTAGGGTGGCATGGATTATTTTAAAGATATTTTAAAACATTTCTTTAATATAGTACAGTACCTAAATTGAGTCAATACCTCTTTAAAATAAGATTTCAAATTTTAAGTTTGTAAATTGACCATTTCCATCCTTGCCTTATTCTAATCCACTTAGATACTCCAGCAGAAATGCCTATCTCGCATCCTTGTCTATTCTTTCAAATGGTTCTTTCCTCTCCCCTTCTCTCCTCCTGTTCTCCCTCATTCTCTCTCACTTTCTCTCTATTCTCTTTTCATCTCTTCTCTTCTTCCTTTCCTTTCCTTCCTTCCTTCCTTCCTTTCTTCCTTCCTTCCTTCCTTCCTTCCTTCCTTCCTTCCTTCCTTCCTTCCCCCTCTCTCTCTCTCTTTCTTTCCTTCTTCCTTCCTCCCTCCCTCCCTCCCTACCTTCCTTCCCCCCTAACAGTAAATCACAGATGTCACCTTCTGTCTTCTATAGCTAAAGCACAAAATATACACCAAAGTTTCAAATATCTTAATTTTAATATAGGTCTTTCTTGGTCACATATCCATATACCTGAAGGATATGAGGATCTGAAGGGCTTGGGTTAATTCTGTTGACAGCATCAGAGACTTCAGTCTCTCCCTAGAGAAAAAACTGATTCAATTCAACAAGTATTTATTGAGCAATTATTAAGTAGAAGTCACTCTGTTAGGCGAGATGCAGTCTCACTAAGAAGATATCAGTTTTCTCTACCTGGCAAGAATTGTCCATGACAGCTAGCCTTCCATTCTTTTGGACCCTATTTAAGCACTCTAAAACTTACAGTGCAATTTATAACCTAAAAGAAAACTTTCCCAGTAACTTTATCTCTGTGATTTGTTCTATGAGTTTAAATATAACTTAGGTATATACTTAGGTATATATGTTTCCTTCTCCTGGTTTCTCAACTTCTCCATGTCTCTAGGTTTTTTGTGTTTTTTTTTTTACCCTTGGAAGCAGGGACATTATTTCCTGTTTTATTTCTTTTGTTGCTGATAGAACCTAGTGTGGTGCTCTGCACACATTATGACCTCAAAAAACACATGAGTTCTAAGAGGCAATATTCCAGGATTATGATTTTCCTGATTCATGCATTAATATATTTCATCTAAGAAGTCACAGAGTTAACACACTTTTTGTAATCAAGTTACTACAAAGTCAGGCTCAGATAAAAGCAAAAGAAGCTGTCAGTACCATATTAAAAATACATTCCAATAGCCTTATTGTTAAGTGCCTAGAGTAAGGGCTGCAAAGGGTCAGATGGGAAGCTTCCACCAAATCTGGCATGGATAATCACGTCCCCAGGTTATGCAAGGGGAATGCCACTAGTCCCAAATCAACAAGCTCATTCTATTCATAGCCTGGAATAAATTAAGGACTTCAGGGAATAGAAACTGCTTTTCTCCCCAGGAGGATCCAGGGCTATATGAGCAGGTCAGAGTACCTGCCTCAGGCATGTCAGGTGCCCAGCCAGCTGTGAAGTTCTTCCTAGCCCTGCTCAGTTGGAGACAGCATAATAGGGCCCATTGTTAACACTGAGAAAATCTGGAGTCTCAACTTTACAAAGAGCAGATTTTCCATCTTTCCAAAACTCAATGAAGAAAGTTCGGGAATGTGGACTACAAAGATCAATGAAATTGTAGCATTAATATTTTCAGGAGAAAATTAAATAAGTACATCTAGTACTCTAATGAGAAGTTGGCTATACAGTAAATTGTTACACAAATTAGAAACTTTGTAGAAGTTTCTATGTAATTGTAATGAGAATACAAGCCAGCAATGATCTACTCATTTTGAGATTTATTTAGTCCACCTACATTATAACAATAACAACAATTCCTGATCATTTTTCTATGGTTTCAAATAATTCCAGAAAAAAGGATTTAATAAAAAATAATCTATGATTGGATTTCCATAATATACAACTTTCTGAAAATAGAGAAGGTGGCCTGCAAATAGTGGTTCTGATGAGCTCCCCACTGGCCCTAGGATCTGGTTGGTCAGGCCCTGGAATTAGCCTTGTTCACATTTTGCATTCGCCATTAAGCTGTTGTAGTATTAACATATGCTGCATTTGTGTTATTAGTGTTGTCTTTACAATTGGCATTCATCTACTATTCATCCCATTCCTAAAGCTAGGTGCTAGACAAAGGAAAAGTTACTTGACAGCAGCACCTTAACTTCATTACAAGGAACACAAACTCTTCTGTGGAGAAGAGAGAGAACAGAAAATTTCTCTATTCTAGCTCTTTAGCCTTTTAGAACAAAGACATTGGTCCATAGGCTAAATAAAACTAGTTTTAGTCAGGTAGCAGTAAAGTGTCACTTATTATCCAAATTTGATGAAAAAGGTAGTTTATATTTTATACCAAGATGGAAGTTGTATGAACAACTGCATTGTGTTTAATCTCACCTTTGAGGTGGCGCTTCAGATCTAACCACTGCATGTAAAAACTAAGGTATTTTATAGAAGAGAATAAAAAGCCAATTTAACTGCATAACAGATTTAAAAAATAAAAAAAACTGTGTACTGAATGTGTATTCGGATGTTATTAACAATTATGACCATGAAGTTCCTATATCATAAAGAAAAAAACTTATTAGTTTATTGTTTGATCAAAATTTTTCACTGCTAGATCTTTAGTGCCTAGCACAGTGGCTGGCAACACACAATGGGCATTCAAATACTGATTGACTGATTGATTGATTGAATAAATGAACCTATCTTTATCATCATGTACTATGTTCTTTACATTAGTTGAAAGCTCAAAAAGATATAGGGGTTTAGTCCATCACTGTTAAATAATTTTTAAGGAAATAGATACATTAAGAAAATCTTAATGTTTTTTAGCAATGGAATATAGAAAATGATAGACACACATGTATACACCCCATATACACAAAAGCCTGACAAAAATATAAAGGAAGAACATACAGCATTCACTATACAAAAGGAAATCTAATGGATACAAAATGTGGGAAGAATTTAAATGTTTCCTTCATTTTATTTTTGGAAATATTAAAAAGTGATACTCTACTATGCTGTATTTTTATATTCTAACCTAATTTTTATATTCCAACCTAATTTACATTTATTTGGATAATTAATACTCTAATTCCATTCATTGGAAAAGGGTAGAATCAAATTAATAAATTGGCATATAGTTTAATGCCTTTGAATATTTTTTAAATTATATGTCAAATTCTGAAAATATATTGGGCCTTCCAAATGAAAATACCAACAATAGCAATAGCAAACTCTTATAAAGGGCTTACTCTGTACTAGGTAAGTACTATTTATAATATACATAGTTTTAAATATAATTTATATAACTTAGAAAAGAAAATACCTAGTAATATTAATACATATATACATACAAATACACATACATATATACACAGAAATATATATATTTGATCCTCATAAAAATCCTATGAAGAAGACAGATACCATCATATCCTCCATTTTAAACATGAGGAAACTGAAGCATACAGAGGTTAAATAACTTGTTATTAAGTCACATAGCTAATAAGCAACATGGCCAGCATTCGAATTGAGACAGTCTGGCTCCTGAGTTCATGCTCTTAATCACTGCTATATTTCACAGAGAAACGGATTTTAATTTTTTGTGAAAGTATTATAGATTAAGTACACTGTTAGAAAATGTAAAGATAAGTACTTACAGTGCTTTCTAATAGATCCACTCGTGAATTCCTCTTAAAATGTGCACCTAACTTATATTACCATGAATGGGAGGTACATGCATACAGGAAGAAAGAAAAATAACCTCTAGGGGAAAAAATCTAAAATTAGAAAAACAACATTATAAAAATTTTAAACTATATGCTAATTTTATATTCATAAAAAAACAAGACCTTTGAGTAACTAAGGACTCAAAGTCAGTGAGGCAAGTGCAAATGACTCTCAATAGAGTCTCCCGCATTTTTTGTCAGCAAAAGGCTTTACAGAAAAAGCCATGAGGAGCTGCCCAGACAGTGCTGCCCAGCTTCTTTCCAGGAGTACTCTCATTCTTACAGCATTTCAGAAAAGCATGTGCAGGAAAACAGAGCATTCCCACGGTTACTCTTGGTTATTGGTAGGGCTATCACATTCATTAGCCTAACATTTAGTTCACTAGAGCATCTGCTTCAGATACTGCCAGCACATGACCTTAATCTGGGCTAAGGGATACAAGCATTCTACTTCTCATCTTCTAGTCTGATTTTTACTCTTAATTCTTTAGCTGAATATAAGATTTCCTGCTTAACCATGCTAGATATTTTAGGAAAAGGGTGTTTTTATTGTGTTACTGCTTGTGTGCATGTGCCTGATTGAGGTGTTTTTTTTTTTTCCTTTTTCTTTTTTTAATTGGCACCGCAAAGTGTTGGCAAAACCTTCTGCAGAAAAGACAGATTCTATAGGAATTACACAAATATCTCTATTTTTAATACAGCTTTTCTCCTGAGATAAGTGCATTAGCCTACTTTTCCTCAACCTCACTTTTTTTGCCCTCAGCACAGGCAAAGCTCCAAAAGTAACATCAAGCAACTCTCAAAACAATTCAAGGAGGCTACCAAAAGATAAGCTATCATGTATGTACACCAATTCCTAAAGACAAATCCTAAAATAAACATCACTAAATGTGGGTACTAAAATATGTTCAGCTACTATGTTTACATTTCCCTTTGATAACTTTAATGTAAAGAAATTACATTCTGGTGTTTTGTATTATTGAATATTTTGTAAAGACATATCACCAAGTCTTTTCCTTAGAGCTTACTTTCCAGAATGAAAGAAAATAAAACAGCAGTCTAAGTGAAAGCAAACCCTAGTTTCGTCCTATTTCAGCATACCCCAAACTGTCATCTCATTGTCACCTTTCATTAGCTGATGCTCCCTACTGCTATGTCTCTTCTACATACCAATTTTAAAAAATCATTGAAAAATATGGGATCTTCTAGATTCTGCTATTATCTAAAGAGGAAGCAAAACCAGGAACTACTCCAAAATGCCCAGTCAAAATCAGTTTTTTCTTATATGGAACATATCACATTATTATTAGGGGAAGCTACTCACAAAATAAAGATTTGAAATTCCTGTGTACTTCAGACTGTGAGTTCCCTTCCTGAGTTTCAACAACGGGGCACCTACCAGCTAGTATTTTTTTGTAACTATATTAAAGCATGCACTAAGTTTGAGTCAGTGACTGTCAGTTTATAAAGAATCACTTCACATTCGTGATGTTGACATTACTAAACTGCCTTGACAAAGTAAGATAAACATTGGATTTGCTTATGCTTTTTTTAGTCTATAGTTTTAAAATTTTGGCCATCTTCATTAAATAAGTCCTACAAATTCATCTTAAACACTGCAAATTTCAGGTAATCTAGAAGTTAAACTAAGCTGATAAGAAAAGGTATTTATATTCCTGAAATAAATACATATTAGCATGGTAATTTCATTAGATATAAAATGTCAGAAAAGAACCAAAGTGATGCAGGAAAACTTAATTTTAGTCCCATTCATGCAAATTTCTAGGTCTATGACCTTGGCATATTCCTTAACTCATCTGGGCCACAGTTTCTTCATATGTTAAATGAGAATGTTAGACTACACAAACTCTATGAGTCCTTAAAAATTTTTAACTCCAAACTCAAGCAAATTCATCTGAGTTTTAAAGAACAAACATAATTATAGGTGTTTAAGCCCTGGAATAACTAAATTGGACTGTTACAACAATATGAAATGGTATGGTACTGAAAACATTTCATTTTGGCTCAAAATGCCTTCTACTTTAATAAGAGTGCTACCCAGCCAGTAAGCAAATACCTGTACATTGAAAATATTTTTACAGCAAGCATAAACAGTTTGACAGTAATTTGTATCATTCTCACGGGAAAAGAACTTCTCCAATCTCATCTTTCTATTCTATGTAGCAGTGCCAATTTATAGGCATATAAAATTCGAAATCTCTTCTGTGCATCAATTATAACTTACGCAGCTCCCTGAGCAGCATTTAAAAAGCAAAGAAGTGCAAACAATATTCTGCTTGCTGACACAGTAAAAAATTTAGCTAACATAGCTTTAAAACTTCACAATTTAACTGCAATCAAATATACCCTTTTTGAGAAAGGAAACGACTAGGGCAATATCCTAAATATAAAACTCCATGACAACTTAAACCATCCCTGAAATTACCTAACTAATTTCCCAAGGAAAAGGGCTGTAGGTTAGAAACCTGGCTTATAATGTTGTTCCTTGTTATCAATGTACTAGAAGCTATAAAACCCTACATTTTATTAAAAAGCAAAAAAATATATTTAAAATCACATAGACATATTTAAGTAACATACAAGAAAAAAATGTAATGCAACATAAATAAGGAATCTTAAACATTAGAGCCTATTCTGCTTGTATTATAAAGAAATACAAGATAAATGTATACGTAAAAACTTGAAAAGCTTTAAAGTTTCGCAAAAGTTCCAGAAAAATCAATAAAAGTCAAACAAAATGAATAAGATTTAAACATCAATTAGAGTTTAAGTTAGACAGAAATAAGAACTTTCTAAATGAGATATTCAGAATTTATATCTATACCTATGAATCACTATAGGAGTCTTTTGGATAAGAGTAGGTAATAGAATTTTATGAGACCTTTAAAAATGACAAATAGTTTTGATTGATAGTGATAGCTTTGGTCAGCTATATTAATGGATATTTTGGTTAATATTTGCATATATTTTTCATGGTGTGACCAGAATTGTGTTTTGGTTTCTGTGTGGGAGGGCGAGAATCCTTTTTAAACTAGATGAGATTATGGTATTATCATTCAAATAATATCTAAACTGGAGAAGAAACTAGAAAACCTTTGCTTAGTATATATGTTCTTCTATTTTCCTGTGAAATGTCACCAAGTGAAACATAACACCTGTATATAATCCAAAGGACCCAAAAAGTCAACAAAAATTCTGAAAGCCCACAAGTGTAAAAATTCTATTTCTCAACTCCTTAATTTTAGATTGCTCTGATAAAATGGGGCTTTTGAGAATATTCTCGAAAGCAATCATGTGCAGTTATAAGAGGTACAGAGGCAAGTATTTTCTAGTTAGCTGTAGACCAGAGATAGTCCTACAATACTCTGCTAATAGCACATGGCTTAACTAAAATAGAAAGCATAATTTAGCCTCTAATTTGATCAGTTTAAAAATCAGGTAGAAAAAAAATTGGGCCCTAGGCTAGAACCTGGCATATGAGATATCAGCCCAAGGGCACATTTTCTTAGAAACTATTTTGGAGGTTTTATATGTAAACCTAGATAAGGTTCATTCACTTCTCTCTCTTTTCATTTGAGATTCAGTTTCCTTTGTTAAACCACTAAGCATTTTTTTTTTAATTTGTCTGCTAAAATAATAAACCTGAAAATTTCATCCAATTCAAATCAGACTACTTTCACTTCAGATTAAAAATTATTTTACTAACATTTTAGACAGCTAAAACCGTAGGAAAAACTTCCAGTTTATATTTTTACCATAGTCAAACTTTGTGTGTGTGTGTGTGTGTGTGTGTGTGTGTGTGTGTGTGTGTGTATCATTAATTCTTAGAAAAAATATATAGCATGGGTCAACTAAAGGCCTATTTTCTAAAAGAAGGGTAAGGTGAAAAAGCTTTACCGACTTTAAAACTATTAATAAGGCACAACATTTTAGATAACTAGGGTTAGTCTATTCTTTAGTTCACTAAAGATACATTTAGGGAAAAGAAGTCATTAAGAGTCAAAAACTTAAAACATTTCAGTGGTCACTGAAGAAAGTATGACAAACATCACACAGATTCCATTCAAAGCTACCAGAAGCCTTTGGGTATCTAAAATCACCAAATCAATACAATTCCAATCTTGTCTTTGCTTCTCTGTATTACGCTTCGATGCTGTTGTTGGCTTGTGCCAATTGGAATTTGAAAAAAGATATAAATATGAAATTTAAAAAGCCATTTTTATATAAGTAATTAAATTTGTAAAATTCAGACATTTATGAAATTGTAGAAAACAGCTTTCAAATTGCTTACCATCCTCACTATAACACAAATTGAGGCCACAGTGATAAATTCTGATACTCAATTGTAATGCTGACTAATACTAAACTGCTGTCATCGTCCTTTCCAAAAAAAAAAAAAAAAAAATACAAAGGAAAACACTGTAGGACAGCTGGGCAAGCACAAGGGAGTTATGCACTGATTCTCTTTTCAAAGCTGCTATAAAAGCTTACTCTACTCCTCTAAAGTGCAAAGTCAGCATAAGTAATGGAACTTTGGGTTTCAAAGGTGATTGACACATGCTTGTTCCCTTAGTAACAGGAAGATGATGAAGAAAGAGGTGCTTAGAAAACATAATAAATTAGGAAGGGGATATTCTGTAGCAGGCCATTGTTTCCAATAAGAAAAATCTTTCTTTAATACATTTCTAAAATTCTGCTTCAAAAAACTATATGCAGTGTGATATGATCTAAGATCATAGTTTTTAGCATTTTTATTACTTTTTCAGCATTAAAAAAAATCTTTCCCCCTAAAGCTGATTTCTTTTAATGAAATCAATCTAGTAAAAAAATAATCATGGATTAAAATTTAATTTTTAAATATGTTATATGTAAACTCATTCAAGTACTGAAAAATGTTTGAATAATAAACACATCTGTGATTTTTTTAATCAGAGTTTTGTGTTTTCATGAAACAAATTTTTTTTTTTGCTTTCTCTACTTATTAACTATGAAGAATTTCTCTACAACCCTCCATTAATCAGAAAATCTAATTATCATCCAGGCAAAATTCTTTGCTTTTCACTGGATTTTTGTCTGTGTTTGGGGTACAATGTTTTATGCTCTTCATTTTTGGTATTGTTTCCTCTAATATTAACAGTCAGTTGTGCAACTGGGATTCTTTGGTCAACTAGCCTGGCTCAGGTTCAATGCTAAAAATGCTATTACAATAAAAAGAAGGCTATGAAATAGATGAAAAGTGAAAGGGTTAATACACTGACAATAATTTATCACCTTATTATAACTTGCCCTGTGGCACGCAGAAACTCAATGATAAAAACAACAACCAAAAAAACTTCCCCTAACACAACACCTCTGATGGCATGTTATGGTAGCTGATTAAAATAACAAAATCAACAAGAGTCTACAAAGCATAGTTAAAAATTATGTGAAGATCCATAGCACAATTTTTTTTTCAAGTACTTTAAAATTTTAATGAGATAGATCATGCAACAACAGCTAAAGGAACAAGGTGGATACACTGGAGAGTACAGCTACCAATGCATATTTCTGCAGATAATGCCAGCTACAAGAAAAATAAACTTTTCAATATCATATGTAATTTCAGCAGGAACATCTGGATATTTAAATATCTGCAATATAAAAGCAAGCTCAACCAAATTCAATTATTACATTTATGTTCATAGTATGTAAAAATTCATTTCCCCATCTAGCTATTTAAATGGAATTTTCTGGTTGTGATTTTTAAGTAGACGTGATACCAATCGCAATGGAAAATTGCATTCTCAGAGAACTGCATCAAATAGATTGACTTAAAAATGCACTGAAGTCTTGATTATTGTTAGCAGAAAATTTAAATTTAAGTATTTTCTTTCAACTGTAAGCAATCAATCTACCCATATTGCATCCCGACAGAGCACATGAGTTAAGAAAGAGAAAACCAAAAGAAAGGCTCTTGTAACACCATCTTTTCATGAAGGAGGATTTTACCAATTTGTTCTGTGGTTGTATAGGCTGTCAGGTATTATGAAATCAATGCAATGTATTCACTAGTTGTCAGTCATAGGATGACAGTATTGTAAATTAAAGGGATGCATCTCCAAGCAGGGTTGCATACATATATTTCTAAGGAATCCATTTGCAGTCTGATTTATGCTCTTAAAATAGACAACCTACCACTATGTTGAAAAGTCTCGCAGGTATGAAATTGTCTAATTGAATATCATTTTCCTTTATAATCAAAGTAGGCTCCCATTTAGCTTCAATCACTTTGCAGTTTTAACCTTAATATTTTCTATACAGTGAAAAGGAGTCAAAAGATTTCATGAACAGTTTTGAATAACATTAGTTATTTAAATATGTCTCTACTGAGATGAAAATTACTGAGTAAAAATATGTCATGGTAGTTACATAACTCCTGAGAATATATCAAATGGCATTCCTTAGAGCAGTAATTCATTACCATGATAGCTTCCTAAAATTTATTCTAAAGCCTGACTAGAACAAAGATTTTTCAAAATAAATGAAAATAATTATTGGCTACAATACTAACATCTTTTAAATTTAAAATAATATTAAATTACTGTTTTTTAATAGATTTTTTAAGAGACTGTTTCATAGTCTTTTTTTCTAAATAAACTATGCCTTTTAACTACATATATTTAATCTAATAAAAATGACCTGGCAATATAAGGATACAAGTTCTGATAAGTCTATGTAGACAATTTTTATTTTTCATGATTTTGTTTATAAAAATAATAACATTTTAAAAGGAGGAAAACTGTTTTAAAGGAAGAATAATTATACCTAAATTTTTTATTTTTCATGTTCTCTCCCTGATTTTGTCATACATTTTATATAACATGTATAGAAATAACAATAAACATAATTGACATTTAAAATATAATTTTATTATAGATGACAAAAGAAACACTAAAATGGTTTTGAAGACAAAACAGATTTAGAATAGAGAAAAAAATCAGAGGGAAAAAATCTGTCTTTCTCTCATGTACACACACTCCAATCTAAGAATCACAAATCTTAAAATTAGCAGAGAGTCACATACTTTAGTAATCAAGAAGCTGTGAGTAGGAGTGCAAAAGAAAAAAGATATTCATAAATGTCTGGATATAGTCATATAATTTGGGAGATGCCCTTAAACCTACAATGAAATTATTATGTGTCAATTTGATTATTAGGCCTATGACTGGGATGTCAGGGGCTGATATTATATGTGGATTCAATTTATATGGATAAGAAAAGGGGCTATCTCTTCAAGATTTTACTACACATAGTAAAATGTAAAAACCTAGATCAACTTCATATGTAAAGACTGCTTTGCTATTACTACTTTATAGGCGCATTTATCCAGTTCTAGGGTTTAAAGTGTTAAACAAAGTCTACCTTAATATCCCATTTTATTTATTTTTACTTTACATAGACTGTCAACTGTGTTCTAACTACATAAGATTTATGTGCTCAAAGATGGCCACAACCATACTAGCCAGTTGTGCTGAGATTAGGATAGCTCTTACAAGTTCAACTAATAGTCCCATATTGCTAGGAGCTAACCTAAAAGATGAACTTTAAAATTCCAGTCCTCATTTTTAATATATAACTCATTTAGATTTTGTTTCTGACAAATGAAGATAGAATAAGTAATATTTTTTAATATTCCAGATTTTTCAAGTCTTTCCAAACCTTCAAGGTTTAGAAAAACAGCAAAACACAAGAGACATACTACCCGCATAAATCTCTATGCAATTCTTGACTCTGCTACTGAAATAAATAACCTATTTCAAAGACAAACAGGAACAATTTGGCAGGTTTAGAATGACTCCTGTTTTATGTCTATTCTGACACAAACTTCTTGGTTCATGTTATTTCTGACATCAGTTAAATTATTACTCCCTGGTTACCTTAAAAGGTTCCTTGAGCATCTAATGAATCTTAAATAATAAATGTGATTCCTAGACTATTCACCACTGGAAGTTCTGAATTCCATTATAAATAAATCCATGACTGTTTGGTAATAATATTTTGCTATAAGAGTGATTGTGAAAGATTTGCAAGCAGCCCAAGAATTCAGGTACCAAAATCACAAATGAAGAGTCCTCCAGAGTCCTCATTAATAGGATGACTATAAATGATTTAAAATTGTAGTGAGGCAGATGCTTCTATGGAAAGGTAACTTCCATGGGCATTATTGCTTTAAATAATGAGAATCCACACCTTTGAAGGAAAATCCTAATAAACCATTCCATCAGAAAAAAAAGTTGGGGGAGAGGATGTATTCTATACAAGGCTAATCACCACTGTGAATTCCCTTATATTCTCAGAGCAGCAAGAGACCACATTTTCATCGAAATATAAATCCTTACTACAGAGAGACTTTAGAAAACTGGTTAGTGAAAAAAAAATACTTATTATACTATGTGTTATAATTATGAATGCTAATTATTATATAGCTATATTAATTATGGTTCCATTATAACTTCTAGGTTTCTCTTGGAATTTCTAAAATTATCTCAAAAAATGTATAGACTCAATTTTAAGGGTTTTTTCATGAAATTGCTTTAGAGTAATTGGCACACAAATTTACACATACAATCATATTCAAACTAGTATTCTACTAGAAATATAATTGTTTTTCCAAAAAGAATTATTTTATATTAACGTTGACTAAACACAGTCCCTTTTAAGAAATGCAAAAATATAAACAATCACACACAGCTCTGATAATTCAAACTTATTTTTGAATTTTGAAATTTGCTGTTATTAATGTTAAATACAAAACAGTGAAAAAACTCTAATTAATACAGCGTGTATTCCTTATTAACAGATATTAGCCAAAGTGAATGCATTATCTAGGAATACTATTTGTGTGTGTTCTTTATAAATGAATAATTTTTTCTTAATATAATGTATTTATATCAAATATTCAAAAATTATATAAATAATTTTTTCTCTTTAAGAATTACTTCAGAGGAATTTACATTTTCTAATTGATTTGACTGGCAAGTTTAAAAAGTTCACATTTCAGTAGTGTTTCTTTTAATTAAACAGTGATCTACAGAATACCTTTTTGCCTTCACTATTATCTCCTTTTAACAAACACTTAATTTTTTAACAATGATAATCTTAAAGTACAAAAGTAATCTGATCCCCCAGGGCAGCCTATGTGAACATCACCACAAACCACTTAAGTTTACTTTGCCAGACCTCATCCACACACCATAATTCCAAATATAAATAGGATATCTCCATTTGGATGTCCTGCATTAATTAGTTTACCTCAAACTCAGCACGTAAAAATGAAACCAAAAGAAAGGCATGTTACAAGCATGAAGAGGTTGCTTGCAGAATTATTAGCAGTAGAAAAAATTAAAAACAATTTTAATAATTTTTTATTTCAAAGAGGGAAATGGTTAAGTAAACTGTAGTAAACATCCATTCAGAGGTACGTTTGGCAGCAATATAGTCATTAATATGATCACTCTTAAGATTCTGGAGGAACATGGAGGCAAACATCAATGAAACGGTACAAACACTACGATTACAGTTTTAAAAGTACTATTAATAAAGGTGGGAGAAAAATATTAAAATTAAGAAATTTTTAACACAAATATTAAACCTCCCAAAGTTATGAAACTTTCAAAGTAAATTTTAACTCTTTTCTGAACTAACCTGGGTCCACAAGTCAACTTTTCACATTAAATTTGGCTCTTTCTTTGAGGGGCCACCAACTAGTACTATGCCTGGGGCAAGTGGTTACTACTGAGATTTTAGTGCACTATACATAAATGTTTCCTAATAGTTTATGCATTTGAATTCTATCTACCGATATAAACTTATTTGTTACTAGTAATAATAAACTATTTAAAATTATGAGAAAACCCTAAAGTTTCTATTTTATTTTCTCTAGTCATTCATTTTTTCACTCATTCATAGCACAAATGAAAAGCCCATTCTGGAGACTGATTTTTATATTCCCTGAAGGAAACAGTGAATTCTCATTACCAGCTATAGGGTCAGGAATCCAGAAAGCACACAGAGATTTGTTGGAAGAAATGAAGAAAGAAAGAAATGATGGGGTGAGGGGAAAAGAAGGAAAAGAGGGTATTCTGTATGTAACAAAGAAAAATAAGGGAAAGAAAAGGAAAAGGACAGAAGACAGAAGGGTGCAAAATGCTTAGGCTTTGGCGGCAAACATCTCAGCTTGAATTCTGTGTCTATTCTCACTAGTTGAAAATCTTGAATGTATTTAAATTTTTATGTTCCCTTTTCTCATCAGTTAAACTAAGAGTGGAATGAGTTGGTATCTGTCAAAGGATTAGCAGACGTCCAACACATAGTAGGTATTCAGTAAATACTGAGCTACCCTATACTGCATCACTACACTTTTAAGACTATGCATTTTTAACCACTTCTAATGTTCTCATACAAATTGAGGCTGTCCTTGTTAGCTGTTTTGAAAATTTATTTAGCAAAGCCCAAAGATCTAGCTTCATTTTTTCCAAAAATGGCAAAGAACAATAAATAGCAATTCTTAAGATAAGTCCAATGGCAAACAACTCTAGCATTTGTTATATGACCATAATAGTCCATTGAGGAAAATTGTGTGGAAGACAGAAAAAAAAAAAAACACACCCTTGTATTTCATGTCAAAATTAGAGTTGGAAGCAAATATATGAGCATACATGTGGTAATAAATATAGAAAATATATCGAGGGAGCCAAAGAGTGAATCCTCTTGTTTTAAGAAATCATTTTATAATATAAATAACCCCCTCTTAATTTTATCTCATTTTTAAGTTTATAATTTAATATATAGGTTTCCTTAAACTGAGATATACTTATATGTCTACCCATAAGTTTTAAAATAACATAGATATAATTTTAGAAAATGACAAATAAAAAAATGCAACTAAATTTTCCCTCAAACCACATAACTGAACTGTAGCCACTCTTTTTGGGATAATAGCAGAGTTCTCTTTCCAACGAGTGCCTGGCATAGTATAGTGAAGGAAAAAAAGCATAACTGTATCCGCAGAGGTACCCATGGGGGACTAGTACTGAGTAAATATTGGAAGTTCTCCAAGAAGATGTAGATTTTAAAATCATATACATGTGTAAGATGTGTACTATACTTATGTATACGTGATTTCCAATCCTATTCCTATAGCCTCCTGGCTCCTGAAGTCACCCACAGGTTGGCAGCTACTTCAGCAGAAACCCTCAGATCATGATTCCTTGCCCTCCACCCCACTATACATTAAGCCTCCACTGCATTTCCTTCCTCTTCCTTACTGACAAAAAAAAGCTGCTATAAATTTAGTAGTGTGTTTAATGAATTTGTATTTTAATAATCAGAATATCACCTAAATATGTTTTTGTTGTATGTTAAGATAGAAATTATTAGATGATTGGATAGAGAAGCTGTGGTACATATATATAATGGAATATTACTCAGCCATAAGAAGAGATGAAATAATGCCATTTGCGACAACATAGATGGACCTTGAAATAATCATGCTAAATGAAAAAAACCAGATAGAAAAAGTTGAAAATCACATGATATCACTTATATGTGGGATATAAATCTAAAAGCAACAAGCAAACAGGACAAACAGACTCATGGACATGGACAATAGACTAGTGGTTACCAGAGGGTAGGGGAGGTAAGGAGAGGTAGATGGGGTTAAAAAGGGTCTATATGTGATGACAGAAAGAAATTTGTAAGTAGTGAACACACAATGCAATATATATATGCTTACTGTTGAATGGTATACCTGAAACTTACTGGATTTCATTAACCAATGTCACCATAATAAATAAATAAACAAACAAACAAACAAATAAATAAATAAAAATAATAAAATTTCTGAGTAAAATTTTTTTTTAAAATTATTGCTGCTATCTCTTATGGTCCAAAATAATTCTTTATGATCAGAAACTTAGACTTAAAGGGTTAACAACCATCTGTCTAACATACTTCACACATTTAGTGGCAGCTTCAGCATTTCATTAGAGAAGGAGTCTGGGAATATCAATCAGATGGGAGGAGGAATGTCTATGAAATTCATCTTACCAGTATGTTTATTTAACTGCCCACATCTTTTGCATTTAGCATAGATTTGGAAGCAGAAAGCTGGTGGTGGTTTTTAGGGGAGTTAAGACCCCCACAAACCACTCTTTGATACAGCTCCCTCACGTTTAAAGGGGATGGTTTCAATGAGAAGGAGTGAAGGTGGGAGTCAGAATATTTACTCATATTGTGTTGTTTCGTTCTTGGTAATTTTACTCTGACATTCAAAGAGGTAAGAATTATGCAAGCATCTGGTTCTTGGTGAGAAAAGGGTCTTGGCCAACTTCAAACCATGTTGGTAAGATTTAGTTCTCCACTAACATCTTAACCTTCATCAGTAATGAAGTGAACAAATCTAGATTTTTCTACTGTCTATACTCTTTCACAATTCTTTACACTCCCAAAAATTTCTTTCTGGGTAATAAATAGCAAGAAACTTAGGTTACTATGTAATTTTGAGAAAACCAGAGACAAGAAAGGGAGAAAAGGACCTTTATTTTAAAAGGTGACATTTGGATTTGGCATTTCCTTTTCTTCTCAATTTTGGATTTGGAGTTTTTGGGGTACAGGGGTATAAGGATATAATAGCTATTTCTTTTCTAATCAATCACTCTAATCTCTGTAATAAGTTGAATATCTCTGATCTTCCAGAAAAAAAAAATTAGGTGAACATTTTAGGAGGTAGTAGGATGGAAGCAAAGAAGTTCTACAATATTCACATCTTCCACTCACACCATCCAGTTGTCAGTGCCTCCAACATAGTCCTTTGTAAGCATGGCAAAAATAAGGGATATTTCAATCATCAGTGAAGCAACAATGGTTGCTATTTCAAAACAGAAAAGAAAATAAATAGGATTACTTTTGAAAAATACATTTTATTTCCATCTCAAAATATGTGTACACACACACACACACACACACACATACACACACACACGCTATGTATATCTAATAGAAAAATATTGCAGATAAGTTAAACCTCTTAGATTTGGAAATGGAAAGACCCTTTTATCTACTACTTGTTAATGTTCCCTGAATCTAAATAAGTTTCATTCCTCTAAATAGGTTTCATTCATTCTCACAAAAAAGAAAATGGGCTAACACACTTAAAGCTTGTTGAATGTGAAAAAATTAAGGATTCAAATATCAGATCCAAAACCGCTAAGTGGCAGTGAGAGCAAGTTTCAGTAACATGTTTCTTGGTATACTATAATCAGGTTTAAACAATGGTCTTTCTTGCCCTCAAATGGGTTGTGGACATAAAGACTAGTTTTCCTTGCCCAGTCAAGCACTATAGAATGAAGGACTATGGTCACAGAAGTAGCTCTAAGAACTGCTGTAGCCAATCCATGCAAACACACAATGTAACATTTTGCTCACACCAATATAGATAGATAGATAGATAGATAGATAGATAGATAGATAGATAGATAGACAGACAGACAGACAGATAGGTATTACACTATTACATATACACTAATACATAAAGCTGATCCCACAGAAGAAAAGTTTAAGATACTAAACTTGCACTCTGAATAGAGCCCAACCTAATGAAAATTTAGAGGGTTCAGCAATCCCAGAAGTTTCTGTGAGTGCTTATAATTAGGAATGTGGTCTAAACTCAGAGGGAACTTCATGTTTCTAAGTTAATCTTAAAAATTGTTTTGTTCATTCCATTTTTTCTTAATATAGCAAAAAAAAAAAAAAAAAAAAGAAAGAAAAGTTAATGAATCCAGGATTGCTGATGTTATTTTCAAATCGCTTTTAACTTATTACTTTAAAACTATAAGTTAAAATTGTCTGTGTATAGAAACATTACTTTAAATTCTAAAGAACTCATTTTGATGATCAGATAGCATCAATCTTTTAAACAAAAGATAATAAATATTAAAAACTAGAGTCTTCAGAAATTATATATTGTAAAAGATATAATTAACTGGAATTCTCTATGAACTAATATGAACTAAATATGTTTGCTCTATGATGAAAATCATAAGATTAATCGTGAAATATGAAAAATCTTGAAATGTCTGTTACTGTTAAAGAAGGATAATTACATTCAGTGTAATCTCTTATAAGTGTACTTTATTTCATTCTAACTCCATGGAAATTGGTTAATCTGCACATGATACATAGCACATATTGGCAACCTAAAGCTGTTTTGTGTGGCGGGGAGGGCATGGAGATCAGCCACTGCTCTCTCATCTGCATTACTTGGAAAAGCCTCCTCTCTGCTCTTTGTCTCCACATCGTGACATGTTGCTCCTTATCTTACCACCACCCACGTTCACAAAATCAGGAATGTTACCCGTAACCTCTCGTGTTTTCAAAAATTGGCATGATCACCTGCTGGTAATCATGCATGAGAGTAAAGTGGCATGCCACTTTTGAAAAAGCTGCCATCGGTGATAACTGCACACTGATGAGAGTATTTAATTATTCCAGAGCTTATCACTGCTTAACAATTACCTGCTTCAGAAAGTGTACTATACTTGTGAATTATCTATTTCTAGTCAAAGTCATGAAATCAGTTTGATAACGAAAATTTCTGAACAGGTATCTCAATAGTGTCCCTCTTCTTCATTATAAATAGTCTAACATGATCACTTATATATTTATTTCATACTATATCTGTTGAACAAAGTGAAACTTCAAATGATGGGAAAAAGAGGAGCATCACATTTAACCTTGGGTCCAATGAAAAGTGGATGAGTTGCTAAGAAATACACACAATCTTTGCCTAAACTATTGTTAATCTGGGTACACTTCTAAGATAAAAACTCCACAGCTATTAAAACTATAACTGCTTACTACTCGAATTTTAAGTTACTTTGTCTGATTTTTCTACAATCTTTGTGCCTATTTTTTTTCTCTTCTCATAAAGGTTCTCAGGACTACGCTGTTTATAATACAAAGATAACTTAAAGATCCTAAATCAAAAGGACAACATGATTATTGGCAAGATAATGTATTATGCAGTAATTTGTCCAAAGTTATTTTAAAAAGAGACTCTAGCTAAAAACTCTAGAAATGGTTTTAAAAGCAAAAGTAAAACAAGGTCAAGAAAAGAGAATATGGTTCAGACGGTAAACATCAAAATTACTGACATTTATAGAAAACCTTTACTTCTGCCCATTTTCTCTTTCTCCCTGATATGTCTGGCTAATTTTTCATTGGCTTTACTCTAAATATGCATTTTCCATAGAAATTACACATAGAAAATAAAAGAGAAATGTAAAACTCTCTCTCCTCTCTCTCTTTCATACATATATGTGTGTGTGTGTGTGTGTGTGTGTGTGTGTGTGTGTGTGTGTGTGTGTATGAAATAAATATATGTATATATGAAATATATATTGACCTATCAGTAACTTTGGTGAAAGATTTTGTGGAGGCTTTTGGATTATACATAGATCGTATGTATAAAATCTTCTATTCCAATGCCTGGAATAATGGCCTGATATCAAAAAGACAAACGCCTCCTCTTAATTTGGTCAAAGGTAAACCAGACGATACTGCAGTGGGTTGAAGGGACAAAGAGAAGTTAGAGCTAGTCACAACGTTTTATTCTTCCCCTCTCTCACTTATGACCTGTACACTGAGGAAGTAATGAGTCGTTTATGCACCTGTTATTTACTCACTCTGACAGTGTCTAATTTGTGCCAGGCAATGGGAAGACACTGGAAGTACAAAGATAAGCAAGACTCAATCCTTGACTCACGGCAGTCAAAACATCATGGAAAAAGCCATGAAATTTTGTGATAACTGCTGTATGCACAAGGTAGGAAAAAGAGATCAGGTTGTCTATCTAAAAGAGGGAAAAGACCAGGGGGTCTTTTATGAAGACGGCCACATAAGAGTTAGACTCTGGGGTAAGAACTGCTTCAGATTTACTGATTCATTGAGAATGAGCATTTATCCTCCTTCAAAGGATGTCATTCATCAACGAGTAAACTTGTGTATTCTTACAAAGTTAGAAATCTTTAATACTCAGATGAAATGATCTGACTAAATGATCTGGCATAAAATAGGCATTGGGAGAATTAAGATCACATCATATTTAGTGTGTGGTGGGGGGAGGAGTAGGGGTGTGATTATATATAGTTTAAGTAACTGAGGATATTCCTAAATAGGAAACACTAAATAGGAAACAAATTATGTCTATTTAGCACCTGAGATACAGCATTTGCTAATTTTAGAATTCACAGAATTATTCGATCTATTTTTTCATCTACAAATTTGAATTTATGGAATTTGACAGCTGTCTTATACCATTCCAGGTTTACAGCATCTTCAGATTCATATTCAGTCAATGTTTTTTGAGTTTTCCTAACTGGGCTGCTGAGTTCTGCTGGATGCAATACACAATTATGTGGACTGGTGCCACTATAAATTTATGGTTTCCAACCTCTCAAAACCACTCAGCAATTCTACATTCTGCTGATCAGCTCCCTCTGCCACTTCCCACAGCAGTTCTTCCAAATGTTAGCTCTCCTCTTAAGGGCCCTACCCAATTCCTTCGTTGCCTCAGGCTTTTAACTCCAAACTTGCTTGGCTTCAGAGAATAATTAGAGGCCATCAAACATGCACTAGTTCCATTTCTTATATTCCACAAATCCTACAAATGTTTTATAAGCATTCATCTTCTGTTCTCCGCTATAAGATATCTATCTCTCCTTCCCCTCAGGGTTAACTCCTCTGGATATTCCCTTATTCCTAACCATGCCTTGAAGTCCTCTTAAATCTTTCCCCCTCATCTCACTTACATCTCTCTCATTCTATCCCCTTTGCTTGGCCTCTAAACATGTTCAGTTCTCACCTACCTTAAAAAAAGTAAACAAAACTCCTCAATCCACCATAATCTGGGTTTCCCTCCACCATCAACACTTCTTTAATGAAACAGCTTTCACAGTCAGCAAAATGCTCCTAAAGAAATCCAAAAGCCTTTCCTTAGTCCTCAACTTCACAACTATCTCTGAGGCATCTGACACTCCTTCTTGATACTCCTTCCTTTGGTTTCAAGTAATGACTTCCCTTATTTTTCTGATTCCCTTTTACATTTTCTCTAGGGTTTCATATTCCTCTGCCCATACCCGACCAATGGTGTTTGTTGAAGTTACACTTGGGCCCTTATATTGCAGTAATCCTGAGAGAGCATGTCCATCTGCAAGGTTTTGACAGTCACCATATATTTACATCTCCCTAAACCTGACTCAGATTTCTCCCCTAGTTCTACCCACTAGATTCAATAGCCAAGTAGATATAAATTCAAGGGTACCCCACAAAATTAAAGATAACTTACCTTATTCTGTGAATGGCACCACCCAATTACATTCACAAGAAATCTGAGCCATCCCTTTTTCATTAATTCTATTGCCTAACTACTTTTTGAACTTATTTTCCCTAATACTGTCTCCCTACCACTGCCTTAAGTCTAGACATCAGCATCTCTCGACTGGAGCACCCAAATTGTCTCCCTTCATCAATTTTCCTGAACCCTGGTCTGGAACTCTTATTTGTCCTAACATGAAAATGTGATGATGTCACTCTTGTACTCAGAGTTTTCTTTAGGTTGGCCCTATCTACCTCTCTTGTTTCATCTCCTACCCTTCATGCTCTAGTAAAAATGAACTATCTCTATTCTTCCATACATGTGTTTCCTCCTGTGCTAGTTGTGTCTGCCCAGAATGGCTTATTTACCCGGAAGAATGGCTCATCTACTTGACAGAATTCCACTTAGCTTCCAGGTCTCAGGTAGAGTGGTCCTCCCTTCTTAGTATAAACCATCCTTGCATCCCCTTTCTTGACCCACTATCAAACACACAGACCTGGCAGTTTCTCACATTCCTTTTCCTTTTGTCAAAACAACTGCTGTGACTATAAACTTTTCCACACTATATTCCAGTCAGTTGAAAACCCTGCTATTATGTAAGCAGGGCCAGGCAAGGTTTTCTTTGCTTTGTAATCCCAGAACTTCAAGCCATGCTCAAGCCATTGTAGGGGTCAGTCAATATTTTTTTCAATAAAAAAAGGATGCCACTTTTCCTCTTGCTAGTCACCTTTATCTTTTATCTTTCCACACATCTACATGAGTTCTATTTCTTAAAACAGATCTGATCAGATTACTTCCCTAATTAATCTGAAGGCAATGAGGAACTTCTGAAGGACTTTGCAGATACCTCAAATTGGCATCCAAGTGACTAAATGACCTACCTGAACCTTATTTGCTTCTCCACAATCACTTTCTACTCCTCCACCCTCAACAGACATTCCAGCAATATCAGACTAATTGTTATTTTATGCCTCCAGACTTGCACACATGGGCATTGCATTCTCTCAGGGTCTACATGGGAAAATCTTCCTCATCCTTCAATACATTACACCTCTATAGAGCATTTAGTGTCTAGGCATCACACCACCATAAAGCATTTTTAATCTCATCACTCTCATCCCTGGCTGAGTTGATTCACCTGCCCTCTGGTGTGCCTTTAACATAACTTTATCTTTTCCATTCACCTCATACACTTTAATTATTTAAAAGTTTGTTTTTCCTACTAAAATACAAGCTTTAAAGTAGAGGCTATTACATTTATCTTTAAATTTCTGGCACATAAAAGCCTACATTTCAAGTGCTAGCAGGATGAGCAAGAAGATAAGCATGTACAAACACAAAAATATAAACACATTCTAACAGTTTAGTTGGCAATAATTTGTCTACACTTAAAATATTCTTTCCCTCTATTCTTTTACCATTTTTGCACTGGCACTTTATAAACTATAAGAGGCTACCCTCTAATTATAATTATTTTGAATTCAATGTTTTGCTTTCTCTGTAATCTTTTTTGCAAACAGTAATCTTTCATAGACTGTTTTGGGAATTTTCCCACTCCACTCCAGCAAAAGGAGATTCTTGAAAGGTGTTTAATGAGCTAAATCTGTGCAGACCCAAAATGATACAGTAAATGGAAAAGCAGTTGGGCTTGAATTTCCAGATGCTCCTTATTATTTCCTTAAAGCAACTCAAAGCAGCAGTGATAAGACATTATCACTCCTCCTGACTCATAAGCAAAGCAGGGGTTTCTCACTTTGCTCATGATAACACCAAGACCCAGGTCACTTTGTCAATGCTACATGGTACATGGCAAATGCTAGAATTCAACTTATGTGACTTCAAAGTCTGTCTCTTCCCACCACTCTTTTGTGGTATGTACCACAGTGCAACTTATAGGATAATAGTGATTTTTAGCATCACAAGATCACCTCATCTGAAATTGCTGTTTGTTTATAAATAAATGTCAATTTGTTAACTAATTTCCCCTGGATCCTACAGAAGTAATTCTAATGAATAAAAACTAATTAGAAACAAGGAAAGCCATAAGAAAAAAATTATAAGGAATTGGACAAGATTTTCTTTAAGTTGTAAAAAGTCCTTACATGATAAATTTCAATACTTAAAGAAGAAATTTATGACATTACGGGGGCCACCTAGAATTAAGATAGTAAATACATTCTTCAATATATGAGCATAGACTGCTAATGTTTTCTACCAGAAGAACAACATTCACATATACATAAAAAGAACATGCTATTGATGTGTTTATTCACTGCTGCAGTATTCATAAAGAATCCGAAGTGCAACCTTAGGCATCTCTTCATGCCCACACTTTCTACAATAGACATTCAGTCACAATGGAATACTCAGTCTTCTGACTATATCCTGCTCTCTCCTGCCTCTGCCTTTACCAACATCTGCATTTAAAATGCCTCCATTCTCATTTATGTATGTGAATATTTAAACATATTTTGAAGCCTAGACTACTCTAATAGTCACAAACAATAAACCTTCATTGAGCCTCTTTACTGAAGTGAAGATGTTTCTACTGCTTGTCATACCTGTTACACCTTGCATTCTTACATGAAAAAAAAAAAGTAAAGCTTCTTTCTTAGATGGATACTCAACCTGCTTGTGGAAGCTTCTGCAATTTGTTTTCACATGAATTTGGGTGAAGATTTCATTTTGACAGGAAAAATACAAATTGCATTCTTAATTCTTTAATTTATGTCCCAGGAAACTGCTAAAAAAGATCTTGACTTTAAAAAAAAAAAAAAAAACCTAAGCTAATGGAAAGAATTTATGATTGAAAAATTATAAAAATGTTACATCACTACATCTGCAATTTTTAAAAAATAGACTAACAACCGATGTTTCTAAGACAATAGCAGAATCAAGGATGTGTGATAACCCTAGAAATCTCCCTTTGGTTCTACAAGTCTTTGGAATTTCCAACACATTTAAACAAAATTTAAAAGAATTAAAAATTAAATAAAAGTTTTTTTTTTAAATTTATACCACTTCTCAAACAAAGGAGGAAACTACCTACTTCATTAGATTAACATAATCTAGCACATTCAATTTTACTGTAATGCCTTCAAAGAGTTAATGCACGTGTTTTTAGGGAAGGTGATTTCTAAAAAGTGTTTAATGATCTAATCTTATATAAACCTAAAATGATATGATAAACGTTCAATCATTTGGGCTTAAATTTATGTACTCTCATGGACCAATATAAATATACTAGAATTATTTCTAACATAAAAAGGGCCTCATTTAGTTATTTATCAACTGGAGAAAGCAATTTCTCACAGCTAAAAATATTTTAAAATCGGATATAAGAATAAAATTATATTAAAATGCCATAATACATGAATTTGGCAACTTGCCAAGGGTAGATTTTTCTTTCAAAGATATACCAAGCATTCCAACATTTCTAATCATCTGATAGTCAACTGCTGTAGGCATAAAACTGTACCTAGTAATTCTGTGCTGCCACTATATTTTAAACTATTTCATAAATATTGCTCATATAGTATGTCTAATAGATTTTGCATACTTTTTCTTATCAGAAACTTCTTTAACACATATAATCTACTGAAATTCTCAAACTAAATTAAATCATAATGGGAATGAAACTGACAAAATCTTTTATTTGGCCTATTTTACCTGGAGAAACTAGTAAAATGGAGCTCATGACTCTGAATCTCCATATATATTGAAAATAAACATGTTTTAATATTCAAGTAATTTAGTTAGACTCACAGACTGATATTTTACAAACTTCTCTATATTTAAAAATGCAAATGTGATAGAGAAGCACAATAACATTTTAAACACACTGATTTAGAATTATGCACTTTCAATCCGAACCCACTAGAACCAAGAAATTAATGACATTAGATAGAAAAAACAGTTGCTTCATTAGCAAAATTTCACAAATGTTTTTTAATGGTAGAAAGGACCTAATTTTCCATATACTTTGATATATTCTAGTTCATGGCATGTGCCAATGATAAATTGAGGAACAACATAATTTGTGATTTTAAAAGAATGCATGAAGTTTACTTGACAAACTATTTTTTACTTCTGTCATCATGCATTAAGAAGTACTTGTAGGATAAAAACATCAAGAACAAATCAACCAACTTAATAATTAAAACAAATGAGTAGGGATCACATGGCAATGAGCAGAACTCTATTCGTTGGGACACTAGCATCCCATATCCTTTTATCTGAACTGTTGAAGTTTGTATAAACCAAGTTCAGATAGGTCAAGCTAAGTTCCACTTTATCTCCTCACCAAACCAACTTACTTAAAAATTTCCCTCATTAAACACACACCACATCCATTAAAAGACATACTAACCAACCTGTTTCCTTCATTTTCCCACTTACTTTCATTTACTAACTAACACAAATGTTAAGAAGTATAGTTTTATTGCTGTGAGGAAATCAAGGATATGAAACAGGTTATATTTTCAGTCCTAGTTCTTCAAATAAAGTGAATTATCGGATAAAGAAAATTATTCTACATAACAGAGAGATAGGTCAATATTAAAGTTATTCAAAATCAGAACTCTAGGTGCTTTGGTTAGTTTCCAAAGAGCATTTTTAAAGGACGAAGAGATAGCACTACGTCTCTGTTGCCTAAGGAAAAAAAAATCTTTACACTCTAGAAACAATCACTATCAAGACTGAGAGAGAAATGCTCAAAGAAAGATACTAGTCATAAGCATAAGCTATTAAGCCAAAGGAAACAGAACCTTAGAATTTGAATTAAATTGTCATCACTTTGGCACAAAAAAGATTTACATATCCCCATGTTTAAATAAAAATTGTTTTAATTCATGGCCTGTAATTTAACTCTGGGGTTACTTTCTGTTTATTATCACTGTAAAGAGACATAACAGGAGTTTCTTCCTTCCAGTTCAGGTCCTGGTATGCCATGCATGCTCTTCCCCCGATCTAAGTAGTAGGACAATCCACCTCACTGTCTCAGAAAAAGAATCTTAGAAAAATAAAAATCAAACCCTTCCTTGAGTTTCATAAACTCAGGCTTTTGAGTTGCAATGACCTGGGTTTTCAACTTTTGAGTTGCAATGACCTGGGTTTGCAATGGCCTTAAAGACTTACGCTATATGGATTATGCCATTAACCAAAGATCTAGAAGACTAAAGGACAGTCAGTCATTCCTCCCATCCCCAAGACTATCTAAAATTTCCCCACAAGAGAAGGAGATATAAATACAGAAAAGCTGTGCCCCTGGGGTGGGCACAGTGGTAGTAAAGGCTGGAAATCTCCAGACAGGTTCAAATAGAAAAAGATATGTGAAACTTTATCTAGCAAAGGCTAGAAAAACAGTAAGAACTCGAAAGTTTCCCACGTCTGGCATGAAATAGGAAAGAATAAGTTTGTGCTAACGCAACATCATCCTCCTCTCTCATCCACCACACCTTCTCTTCTCCATCATCCACAGTCAATTGAAAGTATTTTGTTTAGAGAAAATTGGCAGGAACTACCTTTGATGACCTTTCTTCACATAAAAATGGAAAATAATTATGATCTTACCTTCCAAAAATAAAATGCAAACATTCATAATTTATCAAATTGTATACTTTATGACCTCTAATTTAACTCTGGGGTTACTTTTTGTGATTATCATTTATATTTTAGAGTTAATATTTTACAGATAGTCCTCTTTTGACATTATTAAACTATTTACCTCTTTAACGGACAAAATGATATTTTCTTTTATATAGTGTATATATGCTTTTATATTTTTGTCAATGTGTAATTATAGTGCTGTTACTTTAAAGTTTTTTTTCTCCCTTTTAAAAGAACTCTTCTTAAAATAAAAATCTATGACCATGGATTTTATTTTCCTTTAAATGATATTTCTGTTTTGTTCATTTTGTGTCTTCTTGAAATTTCACTGAATTTTTAAATGAATATTAAATTATTTGGCAACGCAAATTCAAATAAACATAAGAGTTTTAATTTTAATAAAATAGTTAAGGTTTATTGGTATAATGATAGTGAATCAAATAGATTAACTGTAATATTTTTATTTTCATTTAAATGACTGATACCAGAAAATTATTGACATAGAGCCACATTCCTATAGAATGATCATTGAAATGTCTTATAAAATGAGAAGAAAAAAGGATGGAGGAAAAATGTATAAAGTTCACCTCCGGGTGGAGGAGCACTTTAAAAAATAAAGAGATTTCTTTTTAACTCACATTAGAAGAATTTGATACAGATGACAACTAAATGAAAAGTAAAAGATGCAAACAAAACTAAGTTAACCCTGATTCTATCTAAAATTATTAATATACCTTAGAAAATAAAAGCACTTGAGTTGCTTTTCAAATTAAGAAGTGATATAGGATATTTTTGTGAAAGTGGGACATAATTTTAGATATAATAAATATAAATCTCAACTCACATAATTATTTATGTAAGAAATATATTTTTCCTTTTTCTATAGGATGATGTGTTTATTCTACTGTATGTGGCCTAAAGCAAAAAGAGTTATACAATAATAGATAAAAAATAAAACTGTCATCTTTTACAAATGTTGAGATTATCTAGGTAGAAAATTCCAAAGAATCTACAGATAAATCAATAAGAAATAGCAAAGTTGCTGGATACAAAAATTTACATTAAAAAGTCTACTATATCTCTACGTGCCAATAAGACTTAGAAAAAGTTTTTTAATACCATTCACAATAGCAATACCATATCTAGGAATGATTAACAAAATATATACTAGCTCTCATGTGAAAAATGATGAAATCTTATTATGAGACACACACAAAAAAAGACTTAAGTAAGTTGAAAAGCGTGCTATCTAATCCAGGAAATGCAAATTAAAACTAAAATGAGATTTATTTTTAAACCTCCCTAGTTTAAACAATAATTAAGGAGCTGGTGAGCATTGTGAGAATATGGGACAAAAGGGACTCTCATCCACTGCTGTTCTGAGTGTAAATTTATTCAACCACTTTGGAAAACAGTTTGACATTCCATTGGAAAGTAGAAGATGCATAATCCTACAGTACACCTGTTCCACTCGTAGGTATATCCCTCAAGAAACTTTTGTACGTGTTTGAGGGACATGCATAAGAATATTCATATGAGCAGCACTGCTCATAATAGCCACAAACTGGAAACAATCCAAATATACTACAAAATAAAATGATAAATAAATGCATTCAAAGATTACAGATTAATATCTCAGGGAAGTCTCACAGGGCACAATAAGTAAAATGAGATAATCTTCTACATTAGTAATGTAATTCTGATGGCGGTCAAGTACCAAGGGGTTCTGAAGAAAATACAGAATGCTGAACTACAGACAAATAGGTCACAATATCATTATTGTTATTACCTATGAAGTGCTAACTATGTCAGTCACTGTTAAGACATTATCACTCCTCCTGACTCATAAGCAAAGCAGGGGTTTCTCACTTTGTTCATGATAAATCCAAGACTCAGGTCACTCTGTCAGTGTTACATGATACATAGCAAATGCTAGGGTTCAAATTATGTGACTTCAAAGTCTGTTCTCCTCCAACCACTCTTTTGTAGCACATACCACAGTGCAGCTTGTAGGATGACAGTGATTTATAGACATATCGTATCTCATTTAACAACCTATAAATTCCCCGAGGGAGGATCTATATCTGATTCACTGTCTTTAGCACCTTCAAAGACTAAGCATTCAATTAAAAAATATCTAAATTATGTATAAACACTTCAATTTCTCCAGTCTTTTCACATGCATGACAACATTTAAACCACCTAACATATTCTCTGAGGAAACAAAAGATTGGAAACAAAAGATTGCTGAGTTAGAAGGTCCAGTCTCAAAATCAAGTATGTCACCATTATGCTGAACCCATCTGTACCGTGGGGTAAGTCATTTAACAACATACATACTATGGGTTTGTTATGGAGGAGAAGGAGACTAACATCAAATAGTCAAAATAGAACAACTAAATAAATTATTAAACTTTAATTATCATTACATATAAACATTAAGAGAAACTGTCATTTGAACAATGTCTTAGCTACATTTTTTTCCTTCAAAGATAATTTTTGATTGGCACATGATTTTTCATTACTGATGTCCCACCCATTTATATCATTTAAATGTAAGTTGATCTGAGTCTCTACTTTGAAGGGTATTAAGCATAAAAGAGCTGGTTTCTAGTCCTAGCTTCATTTACTACCCTTGACATATGAGTCTCTTTGGCCAGTCTATGATAGCGGCTGCAGCTTAGCATTCCAGATATCAATCTAGAATCGCAACTTATATTTTATACTTTCAGTAAGTCACATTCATTTCTTTTCATACTAAGTTCAAGTTAATTACCCATTCACTTATTACTAACAGGAAAAAAAAATCATCCTAACTTTAATACAGACCACGTTCTCTAAGTATTTATGTACCATGCAACTTGTGTTTTAAAAATACTCCTTTTTATCCAGATTATTTTTCTGCTCCTGTTTAAGTTCAATGCCTTAGAAAGAGAAAACTACTGACAGAGAACACTTGTGGATTTCCCCTGGTTCTATGCCCCTTAACTTTCGATCTTGTATACGGTTAGGGATCTGATGCTATTTGGGTTTTTGTTCATTTTATTTTTTATTAAAATCATTGGTGTGAAATTGATTAATAAAATCAAGTAAGTTTTACATTCAACAGTACATCACATATATATATATTGCATTGTGTGTTCACCACCCAAGGTTAAATTTCTTTCTGTCACCAAATATGTGACCTCCAAAAAATTTCAAACACACAGAAGAATCGAATATATACCTATGAACCTTTCACATAGATTTATTTGTAACATTTCACCACATTTGCTGTATTGCTTTCTCAACATACATTTTTTTCTTTGAGGAATCATTTGAAAGTAAGTTTTAAACATCCAACATTTTATCTAGATTTCTGGTCAAGATGACAGAGTAGGGTAAACACTGCACTCACCTCCTCCCATGACCATGTTAAAATTACAACTACAAACAACCATCATTGAAAACCTCCTGAAGTCTAGCTGAGCAAAAGTCCTACAACTAAGGATATACACAAGAAGCCACATGGAGCCTGGTAGGAGGGGCAGAGACACAAAGCAGTCTGTTTCCTTCCACACCCACATGCGATAGTTAAAAACCAGAAGGGATATCTTGGCTGCAGAGGTCCCCACTGAGCAGTGAGGAGTCCTAGCCCCCCACCAGGCTACCCAGCCCACAGGTCCAGTGCTGGGAAGAGAAATTCCCATAACTTCTGGCTGTGAAATCCAGCAGGGATTGAGAATGAGGGGATTATAGCTGAGTGAGATGCAGAGCTGCTGGAGACCCAGGTGTTCCTCTTAAAAAGGCCAAAACACAGACTTAATCTCTGGTGCATTCAATCTCTCTGAGCTTCAGTGCTGGTAGAGTAGCTCAAAAGGTGCCAGAGACATATGCAGAGGAACTGAACTGTCTGGCTTCAGGGCGAGGGCTGTAAGAGCAGCTTTCTCCCAGACAAAACTGCTGGCAGAAGCCATTGTTATTTTGTTGAGTCCTCACCCTACCCAGCCTGCAGGCACAGGCGGATTCCAAATCTGCTGCTCCATCAATCTGGCCCAAGCCTGGTGATTCCTTGCGAATCTGCCCTACACAACTTTTGGGCCCACCCAAGCCATTTATAGTGGCTTTTCCATACAAATAGCTTGTCTTGGCTCATGATGTGGACTTTATTAAAATGTCTCAAAAGTTCATGAACCACAAACGAGCAGTGATTGGCCTCTGTGTGCCACGTACCTATTAGTAAGCAACCCAGCACTAGTGGAAGCTGGCTTTGGTTCACAGTTTAGCCTCTCCCAGGCACCTTTAAGCTCAGCACAAGTGGCAACCATCTGCAGATCATTTTGCAGCTCATATCAAGTGTCACCGAGCAAAGGCATAGATAGTTGTTCACCTTGGCCTGCACCGGAGTGCCCCCAGCAGAGTGTCCCAAACCAACCGCCTGGTGGCCAGCTTCGGTCCACACCTGAGCACCGACCAACTACCTCCACAAACAACGTACCCAAAGGTCAGACTCAGAAGGCACCAGAGCCCCACTAAAGTGAATCCTGCTCCACAGAATAAGCCCCCCTGCACAGTAGCCTCTCTGCTGTAGTCACAACCAGTCCTCACAGCCAATCAACCTGAGAGTCAATCCCCTCCACTGATGTGTCAACAAAAATTAAGGCTCAACTACAACAGGAGGACACACACACACACACATAGAGGGGACACACCTGGAGTACCTGCCTCAGGTGACCAGGGAAGACTGAATCATTAGGCCCCACAGGACACTTACTATATAAGGCCACTTTACTAAAACCAGGAGACATAGCAACTCTACCTGAAACAGAAACATACACAGGGAGGTAGCCAAAATGGAGAAACAAAACACATGTCTTAAATGAAAGAACAGAGGAAAGCTCCAGAAGACAAACTAAACAAAATGGAGAAAAGCAATCTACCAGATGAAGAGTTTAAAACACTGGTTATAAGGATGCTCAATGATCTCAGTGAGAACCTCAACAAAGAGATAGGAAACTTAAAAATAGAAACAGAAAACATAAAAAAGAACCAGTCAGAAATGAAGAATGCAATCACTGAAATGCAGAATACATTAGAGGGAAACAACAGTAGATTAGATAAAGCAAAGGACAAAATCAGTGATTTGGAAAACAAAGTAGCAGAAAATACCCAATCAAAGCAGCAAAAAGAAAAAAGAATCCAAAAGAATGAGGACAGTTTAAGGGACTTCTGGGACAACATCAAGAATACTAACATTCATATCATAGGAATACCAGAAGGAGAAGAGAAAGAGCAAAGTATTGAAAACGTATTTAAAGAAATAATAACAGAAAACTCTAACCTGGTAAAGGAAATATACAAGTCCAGGAAGTGCAGAGAGTCCCAAATAAGATAAACCCACAAAGAGTCCCATACCAAAACACATCATAATTAAAACACTAAAGGTTAAACACAAAAAGAGAATTTTAAAAGCAGCAAGAGAAAAGCAGTTAGTTACCTACAAGGGAGCTCCCATAAGACTGTCAGCTGATTTCTCAACAAAAACATTGCAGGCCAGAAGGGATTTGCACGGAATATTCAAAGTGATGAAAAGCAAGGGCCTATGACCAAGATTACTCTACGCAGCAAAGCTATATTAAGGATCAAGAGTAAGATAGTTTCCCAGGCCAGAAAAAGCTATGGGAGTTCATCACCACCAAACCAGTATTACAAAAAAATGTTAAAGGGACTTCTTTAAGAAGAGGAAAAAAGATTAAAAATATAAATAATAAAATGGCTATAAGTACATTCCTATCAATAATTACTTTAAATGCAAATGGGTTAAATGCTCCAGTCAAAAGACACAGGGTTGCTGAATGGATAAGGAAACAAGACTCACACATATGCTGCCTATAAGATACACTTCAGATCCAAAGGTACACACAGACTGAAAGTAAAGGGATGGAAAAGATATTTAATGCAAATGGAAACAAAAAATAAGCTGAAGTTGCAAGACATATATCAGACAAAATAGACTTTAAAACAAAGGCTATAACGAGAGACAAAGATGTACCCAGCAATTCCACTTCTGGGTATTTATCCAAAAGGAAAACCAAAACATTAATTCAAAAAGACGTATGCATCCCTATATTCATTGAAGCATTACTTACAATAGCCAAGATATAGAAGCAACCTACGTGCCCATCAATAAATGGATAAAGAAGAGGTGGAACATATATACAATGGAATATTACTCAGCCATAAAGAAATAAAATCTTGTCATTTGTGACAACATAGATGGATCTAGAGAGTATTATCCTAAGTGAAGTAAGGCAGATAGAGAAATATAAATACTGCATGATTTCACTTTTATGTGGAATCTAAAAAACAAAATAAATGAATAAACAAAACAGATACAAACTCATAAATACAGAGAACATTTTGATGGTTATCAAATGGGAGGGAGGTTGGGGAGATGGGTGGAAAAGAGGAAGGGATTAAGATGTGCAAATTGCCAGTTAAAAAAACAGTCACAGGAATGTAAAGTATAGCACAGGGAATATAGTCAATGATATTGTAATAACTATGTATGCGGTCAGATGGGTACTAGACTTATCTGGGTGATCACTTCATAACTTATATAAATGTCTAATCACTAGGTTGTACACCTGAAACTAATATAATATTGTATGTCAACTGCAATTGAAAAACAAAAAATTATTAAAAATATATCTAATATTTTAACTATAAATACTTTGACATACGTCTCCTAAAACCTAGAACATTCTCCTATTAAATCACAATATCATTATTTCACCCAAGAAACTTAACTTTGACTTGGTCATCTTTCTCTTATACAATCTCTACTTGTCCCAATCATGTTCTTAATATACATTTTTTCATACCAGGATCCAATAAAAAATTATGCATTGCATTTAATTATAAGGTTCCTTTAACTTTTGCTGTTGCCTTTCATCATATTGACATATTTTGAGTCCACATCAATTGTATCAGAGGCTGTCCCATAATCTTGATTTGTCTGATTATTACTTTGCGATTATATTCAGATAAAGCATTTTTGGCAAGAAGACTACAGGAAATGCTGTAATAGCCACAGGATGACATTTGAAGGCACGTAATATCCATTTTCCCCATTATTGATGGTGACAATCGATCATTTGATTAATGTAATGTTTGTTGGATTTCATTATTGTAAAGGTAGCTTTTGCCCTTCACAATTAATAATCTGTAAGGTTACAAAACTATCTTTTCCTCAAAAACTTTCCATACAATGATTTGAGCACATTGATGAATCTGACCTGAGTTTTTACGTGGGCCCCTCATTACTTACAGTTGCTGTATTAAACTAATCTGTCCTTTTAGAATGGTGGCTTAAGTAACACAAAATAAGTTCTTTTTTTAGGCCTATAGTTTTAGCATAACAGTTTGTTGAAGTCCTCCGTACAGAGTCCCTGTTTTTTCTTTCAAAATCTTTGAACTTTCTTCTAATACGAGCTTTGAGTATAGTATTTTGCATAGTAGTTGCCTCATTGCTCATATTGGACTAACTCTAGTCTATCTATTTGCCTTACTTACTATAAAAAGAAAGAAAAAGTCATCCAAACACAAGTAGAACTAAACTAAGCCCATCAAATTTGAGCCTATCTGTCTCACTGGTTAATAAAAAAATTCTCTTTGCTTCACGAAATTACAGGACAATCTGTCAATCAAACTCTTTAGCTTGTCTCCTAAAAGATTTGTACTAGGTTGTCTGTCATATCTCTATCATTCTATATTTGAGGTGTATCTTACTTTATCAGCTCTAATGAAGCAAGCAACATAGGAAGGTGAGATAAAGTTTCCATCAAAATCTTAATTCCTAAATCAGAAGTCAAGAGGGCAATCCTAGGAAGAGCACAGCCATCTATAGACACCTAGAAGAAACTTTGCTAAGACAGATAATTACAATAGTGTAACTTTTTGAGAAAGTAACTATGACCTAGGCTTAAATGTTACCTATATAAATCAAAATTGATCTTTCTATTATGCAAAATGGAAAGGTAATTTAAATAAGGATACTTATGATTCCACTTACATTATTTTTCTCTCTAAAAAACCCGACAGACTTTTAAAGTAAGTGATCTAGGAATAAACAATATGCATGAATCCCTCCAATAATGAACACAACATGTTCCAATGATATTCTCTATGCTCAGGAACTCTAATGCCAAAGGTAAAAAGGAAAAGTTTGACTTAAATGATGCATTCTTCACAGTGGTGCCTAAATGGCCCCCGGAAACCACAGTAAACACAGAATTCTAGTCTCAATTTTGCCACTGTGACCAATTTCTTCATCTGTGAAAAACAAAAAAGATTAGACTTAATGAATTCTAAAGATTTTTATATTCACAGTCATCTATGAAACTGACTATACAGTTGACTAAGATATAAAAATATAAGTAGATGCTAAAATAACTTCTTACATTCTCCCAAAGATTTAACTAGAAGCACAAGATTTTAAAAGGCACCAAATCAAGGCAATAGTTTAGTGTAATATTTTAAAGAATAAAAATTAATGCAAAAATTAATGATGAAAAAATAAATTTTAAACAAAAACAAGTTATTGTTGCTTGTTTTATTACCCTGTGTTATTGTACGACAGGAACCACTTCCAGTCAGCTAGCAGCTAGCTCTCAGTCCATGAGGCTATTCCCTGCCAAGGTTTGTAAGTGTTGATAACAGTGCCCAACAGAGTGGGCAATGTTCTTTACATATAGTCATATTTTTTATTGTAGAGCTTTTATTAACTTTTCCGCTTGATACAAAATACGGAGGGATATTTTGATAGGTGTATGTAGGAGGACACATTTTAAAATATTTTTGCTTCAGGCTCTAATATGGTTCAGCAGGGCACTGGATTTAATGATTCATTCTTTCAATGGGTAAAGTACCAAAACATTGAAAACTAAATGCCTCTACTCTAAGAGTTTTCAGTATTATAAATGAAATGTCAGTTTTACAAATAAGTAAAGTGAAATACAAAGTACCAGAGAGAGAAAACCAAACTCCTGGAATTCAAGAAATCAGAGCTTCCTCTGTTGGAAAAAAATAAGAATTAGGAAGAGACCTCTGGAGGTAGTGTTGGGTGCCAGATTTAGCGAATGAAAATATGAACATTGCGTGAGATATATTTATACTAAAAAGTATCTGCTGTTTTTATCTGAAATTCAAATTGAACGGAGCATGCTGTATTTTATTTGGCAATCCTAAAGTGGTAGGTAGCATGTAAGTTGAATCTTAAAATATGGATCTAAATAAGAAATTTTTATTTTACTATTTTGAAACTACTACTCAACAAATAGGATGCCTTATAACACAAGGCATTGAACTAAATTCAAATATAATTGTGAAGAAAACTAGTTGGAAAACACTGGTTAAGTCATTTCTGTGAACTTTCATTTTTCCACTCACTATAATTATATTGTTTGCTCTATATACCTTGCAGAGATGGTAAGCTCAAGAAACCTAATATTTCTGATAATGCCTTATGAGGTGTAAGTATTACTGAAATAAGAATTTAAGATAAAGCATTGTTCTATTGTGGAAGCTACCACCTACACTGCTGATCTAACAGGTGGTAACCTCAGTTTCATGGAACAGCACTTGGTCCAAGGACCATGGCATACGTGAAGAAGAGTTAAGAAATTTCACTGAAAAATATCGAGGATTAATTTGCCTTTTGAACACAAAGCTTTATTCAAAGTCAGGACCATCCTCTCATAAGAAGTAAAAATTCATGAGAATAGTCATTGCCACTGTTGTCAGGACTATTACAAATGATCAATTATTGTATAAAAATTGTGCTTAAAAACTTTTTTTAAAAAAATGCAACATACTCAAAATCTTTTGACATTGATATCTACGTGTCCTACTTAGGTGTCTGGGACCCAGTCAACCTGTACAATTTCCTTCTTTCAGGCAGTGTTTCCTTCTCTGGGCTGTGTAGGAACTCCCACATACCTCAAAGGCCCACTGGTCAAATCTAATAATGGGATGTCACATAAACATCAGGGTAACACCACTAACAAGTGATTTACTCTACTGTGCATCACCTTCCACCAAACAATAGAAATGTGAGCACTTGATGTGGAATACAAGATTACTAACTTCAAAATGGAAGAATGGGAGACAGACAAAAGAAAGGGAAACATGGAAATAGAGATGAGTAAATCCAAGAGAGGAAAGATGGAAAAAACAGTGTGGAAAAGATTTTAGATAATCTCAAAGATGAAATGAGAGAGCTGGGGGGAAAAAAAGGAAATGTGAAAAACAGAGGCCAAAAGATGATGAAAAAGGAGATGAATAAAAGGGGTGAAATGGAAAACATGGAGATTTACCCAGTCGTTACCCGTGAGCAGACCAACCAACACCAGAGAAATAAGGCAGGACCATAATCCTCCCAGACTGATCTAAAAGCAAAAAGCCAAAGATTGGAGTCAAAAAACTGGAGACTTCCATAAATTTAAGCTACAGGTTAGAGATAAACAAGAAATTAGGCCTCCCTTCATACTTAAAAAAACAAAAACAAAAACAAAACAAAAAAAAAAAAACAACTAAATTTGCCACTTTCCTCTAACCAGCTGCCAATAAATTAATCTAGTAAAACTAATAACCATGGTAAACTGACTGAATCATTTTGTAACAAAGTAGAAAAGTAAATTACACATACACACATTCAAATAAATATACACACATATATACACATTTTAAAGTTGTCATCAAGTGAAGTCTCTCAGACTAAAAAAAAACGAGATACTTTATAGAGCAGGTTTTTACAGCTTATTTGTCATTTCCAATTAGATACAGATTAATTCAAATTTTAGTCCTGGCCTCTAGAATTAACCCTCAAGTAGGCTGACCTCTCTGAGTTTGAACAATGAAGCGAATGCTGACTAGCAAATCCCAGAAATGTTCAGTAAGAATTTATCTTGATTTCTGATGAAACTACTAGTGTGCCTTCCTAATTTCCCTACTTCCCAGTCTATAAGCTGATTATTTGTAAATAAACATTTAGCATAACATGAAAATTCAGATATAAATTAGTCCTAGAATACTGATTTAGAACAAAGAATAAAAATAAAACTTCATAAATGAATCCATCTTGTAATATATACTCTATATTTAAGTTGTTTTCAAACATAATTATCTTTTATTTTCTACATTTTATTTTTTAAATTCAATTTATAGCATATTAAATTTAACGATTCTTAAATACTGCATGGAAAGCTAAAGTATTATAAAGAGGCTACTTTTGTCAAAAAAGGAACATTGATTAAAAGTCTTAATTTTATAGATGCAATTTACACATAGTTCTAATAAGTTGCATATAGCCTTATCCATCATAAACTATTTGCTATGACCCTAACACAGGATTTTATTTTTTGCTTCTCAAGACTTCTATTATAATAAGAATCATGTCATGCTGCAGTTAATCATTCATTAGTCTGTTTTTACCCTTATCAATGCCTACAAGCAACTAAAAACAAGGCCATCACAGGCATACTTCATTCTATTGAGCTTCACTTTACTGAGCTTTACAGATATTGTAAAGAAGTTTTTACAAATTGAAGGTTTGTAGCAACTCTGTGTTGAGCAAGTCAATCAGCATCATGTTTCAAACAGCCTTTGCTAACTTCATGTCTCTGTCACATTTTGGTAATTATCACAATATTTCAAAGTTTTTCATTATCATATTTGTTATGGTGATCTGTAACCAGTAATCTTGATTTACTATTATAATTGTTTTGGGGCATCACAAACTGCACCCACATAAGGTAGCTAACTTAATTAAACGTGTCTCTCTCCCTCTCCTTGTGCCTCCCGATTCCATGAGACACAACAATTTTAAAATTAGGCCAATTAATAACCCTACAATGTCTTCTGAGTATTCAAGTGAAAGGAAGAGATGCACATCTCTCATTTTAAATCAAAAGCTAAAAGTGATTAAGCTTAGTGAGGAAGGCATGTCAAAAGCCAAGATAGGTTGAAAGCTAAGCCTCTGGTGCTAGACAGCAAAGTTGAGAATGCAAAGAAAAAGTTCTTGAAGGAAATTAAAAGTGCTACTCCAGTGAATACATGAATAATAAGAAAGTGAAATAGCCTTATTGCTGATATGGAGAACGTTTTAGTGGCCTGGAAAGATAAAATCAGCTACAACATTCCCTTTAGCCAAAGCCTAACCCAAGAAAGGCCCTAACTCTCTTCAGTTCTATAAAGGTTGAGAAAGGTGGCGAAGCAAAAGAGGAAATTTGAATCTAGAAGGGGTTGATTCATGAAGTTTAAGGAAAGCAATCATCTCCATCACTTAAAAGTGTAAGCAAGTGCAGATGTAGAAGCTACAGCAAGTTGTCCAGAAGATCTAGCTAAGATAATTAATGAAGGTAGCTACATTAAACAACGTATTTTCAATATATAGATGAAACGGCCTCATATCAGAAGAAGATACCATTTAGGACTTTCATGGCTAAACAGGAAAGAGGTTGTCAGGCTCTCTGGCTCCCAAGCTTCAAAGGACAGGCTGACTCTCTTGTTAGAGGCTAATAAAGTTGATAATTTTAAGATGAAGCCAATGTTCATTTTACCATTTTGAAAACTCTAGGGCCCTTAAGTATTATGCTAAATCTACTCTGCCTATGCACTATAATCGGAACAACAAAGCCTGGATAACAGCTTATCTGTTTATAATATGGTTTACTAAATATGTTAAGACCACTACTGAGAGCTACTGCTTGGGAAAAAAGATTCCTTTCAAATATTACTGTTCATTGACAAGGTACCTGGTTACCCAAGATGGATATGTACAACAAGATTAATGTTGTTTTCACATCTGCCAATATAACAACCATTCTGCAGCCAATGGATCAAGGAATAATTCTGACTTTTAAGTCTTCTTGTTTAAGAAATTCATTTTGTAAGGCTTTAGCTGCCATAGATAGTGATTCCTCTGATGGATTTGGGCAGAGTAAATTGAAAACCTCTGAAAAGGATTCACCATTCTATGCCATTCAGAACATTTCTGATTCATAGGAAGAGATCAAAATATCAACATCAACAGTTCGGAAGAAGTTGTTTCCAACCCTCATGGATGACTTTGAGGGGTTCAAGACTTCAGTGGAGGATGTAACTGCAGATATCGTGGAAATAACAAGAGAACTAGAATTAGCAATGGAGCCTAAAGATGTGACTTAATTGCAGTAATCTCATGATAAAATTTTAACAGATGACAATTTGCTTCTTATAAATGAGAAAAGAAAGTGGTTTCTTGAGGTAGAATCTATTCCTGGTTAAGTTGCTGTGAAGACTGTTGAAATGACAAAAAAAGATTTAGAATACAACATAAACTTAGTTGATAAAGCAGTGGCAGGGTTTGAGAGGACTGCCTTCAATTCTGAAAGAAGTTTTACAGTGGGTAAAATGCTATCAGAAAGCATTGCATACTACAGAAAAATCATTCATGAAAGGAACAGTCAATTAACAGAGCAAAATTTATCATTGTCTTATTTTGAGAAATAACCCCAACCTTCAGCAACTACCATCCTCAGCAACCAGACATCAACATCAAGGCAAGACCCTTCACCAGCAAAAAGATTACAACTCACAGAAGGCTCGCATGATGGTTAGCATTTTTTAATGATAATATATTTTTTAATTAAGGTATGTACACTTTTAGACATATGCTATTGCATACTTAATAAAGTATGGTATAATGTAAATATAGCTTTTATGTGCACTGGAAGCCAAAAAATTCGTGTGACTCACTTTATTGTGAAATTCGCTTTATTACAGTGTTCTGGAACCAAACCAGAAATATTCCAAGGTATAACTGTATTTATTTATCTTTTTGTGCCCAGCACCTAGCACAGTATCAGAATATATTAGGTGATACACACACATGCGCACGCACACACACACACACACACACACACACACACGTGTGTGTGCATACATTCATAAAATTAATGGTATCTATTCATAAAATTAATGAAGACAAATCCTCTATTGACTATAAATCTATGTACTTGATATCAATAAATAATTTCTGGAGAAATGTGTATTAATGTGGTTCTAGTTATAAAATCCTACTTGTATACCTTAGACATATTATATTGAACTACAAAAAAAAAAATAGGTTTTTTTTTCGCAACTTGGGGGTTCAAAAATACCTGGAGTAGAGAAAGTATCAAAGTTTGCTGATATTTTAGCATCCCATTCTGAACTAACACCTATTATTTATTTTTCCTTACTTACAGAAGTTATAAATGTGTTGTTATACAACACTTGATATCAACAAGTTTTCATCTGTTTCCAGAAAAATAAGTTTTAGGAATCATTTTATGGTTCTATCTAAAATGGAGTTTTTAAAAAATAACTTCTAGCTTTACATATCAAATAAAAAAAAAAACAAAATAAAAAAATAGTAGTAGCAATTATACTCCTGCTCTAATCTGAAGTTTAAAGAAAAATAATTTGATTCTAATGCTGATAGCTATTTTGCATGGCAAGCAGGCACTAAAAAAAAAAGAAAAGAAAAGAAAAATTAAAACAGAAGAGATGAATATAATTAGTAATACAAAAGAATTAACAAGAATCTTTTAAAATTAAATTATATAATTTTATTTTTGATCATTCTTGAAATGACCTATATTATTATTAAAAATAAGTTTCAATAAATCTATTGTATATAATCAATTGAAACACGAGCGTTATAGCTAGCTGTTAAATATGCAAATACCTACCATCTGATAATATGCATCATGCAGCATTCTATTTTTCACTTAATGTACTCCTATGAAGACACTGAACAAACTGGGGGCAGTGGGGGAGGGGCGTGTATAAGCTAGAAATAACATATAAATGTGAGATGATTAGGAAAATTTTTTTTAAATAAGTAAAGGGGGAAGGGAAAGTTTGGATTCTTTTTTTTAAAAGACTTTTCCAAATAATTCATTTTATTACACAACATAGATTTATTAAAGGACATTTTATCAACAAATATTCTAAACTTTTAAATTACTACTAAAGTATGTTTTATATCGATCTAGACATGAAAAAATGGCAAGATATCTCTAACAGGGATGTTCGGGTTTTAAGAGAAAATCCAACAATGCCTAATTCAACACTTTTTATTTGAAAAGATCATGTTTGCTGTGTTATACAAAGACTTAATAACTAAGGAATTCAAGTTTGATTTTTCTTTAAAAAAAGTAAAAGCTGTAGATGAATTATTAGTTTCAGTACACAACAAACTAAATTATATAATAACACTATTTGAGAAGAGTCACATTTTAATAGGCTACTTAAGAAAAAGAAAAGATTTTAAAACCCTGAAAGCCAATAATTTACACTTGATAGGAATCAAAAACAAAAGTGTAGCTCAGTTTAGCTTTTTATTCAATGTTAAGTGAAATGAATGCAACAATTACTTCTGTAAACCACCCTTCAACCCTAATTACCCAAAGGTAACTTTCCATTAATAATTGTTGTCATTTTGTTTTAAAAAAGAAGAAGAAAAGAAAAAGGGAGAAAGTTTAGGAAAAGCAAGAAGTAAATTTTAAAAATTAAGCTTTACATACTATTGCTTGCCTCTTGATGTTCTAGAAAATACAATCAAATATATGAAGAAAATAAAACACAAAATCTTGGAGGGCAAATTTATCATGATTTTCAGAGGATATGACAGCCTACCTTTAAGATCCAAGAGAATCAACTACAAGACTATGAGAAGCTATATGAAATTAGAAAGATAGTCAATTACAAAATTTATATTAAAAATATACATAAAATGTACAAAAAGTATACAGTATGTATCAATTACTCATTTACCAATTAAAAAAACACTGAAATGATATCATAATAAAATTATCGAATACATAAAACTAAATTTAATATGAAATATATAGAACATAAGAAAACTGGGCTTAAGAAAATAGGAAATGCTATCTCTTATATTTAAAGATACCAAATTTCCACAAATAAAGCTGGAATTATAAAGCAATCCCAACCAACTTCTAATGCAGTGTATGTGTACATGGGCCATTAAGATGGGCGGCATTATTATTCAAACATAAGTAGAGAGACTGGAAGAAAAAGAGCAGAGCTAGGGACTATTCCAAGGTGACATACAGACCAAGGATTAAAGTCCTAATATCAATTTAATCCAAAATTTGATTTCTACAGAATCAGGAAAAAAGTCACTGACTGTGTAGTCAAGTGGAATGTCTCAACTCCATTTTGACTTAGAGCAAACTAGGCTCAGAGTGGAGATTAACGTAATCAACCATGACATAATCATGACATCTTGAATTTTAGAAAATTCAAGATAATAGCATCTGAGAACTAAAACAAGAAAGACAGCCTTGATAAGTCTACTCAGTTTTATACTTTTCTCTTGAGTGTAGAAATACTGGAAGAGATAAATAGTTATGGGGAGTTAGTTTCAAAGGCCCAAAGATATACCTCGAACCTTACAACAAGGAAAAGGGAACCAAGGTAACAGAAGTCCCTAGCAAGTAAATGATGGTATTTCATCTAAGAACCCATTCTTTTAGATTTATAAAGATCTCAGAAAATAAAGATCAGGATGTCGTTGGCTTAATATCACAAACAATTAGTCTGAAAAGAGAAATCTCTAGAATATCAAGTTATAGATACGTTCTCATATTCCTCACAAATCTAAGCCAGATAAACTCAATTTTTCCACCTTCTTTTTCTTGATTCAAAACATCAAGCAATTTGATTAAAAAGATTACTAAAGCAAAAGGATTACTTGGGAAGACAACCTTTCAGATTTGTAAAAATCTGATGATATCTGATAAATCTTGCACAGCGTATAAAGATATAAGAAATATGAAGACTTTTCATAAGAGGTGAAATTAACACAAATATTTCATTTTCTATCATATTTTCTTAACTTGTATTAAATCCACAATGTCTTTTTAACTTAAAAATCCTAAATACATGAAGATATAAAAGTTAACATAGTAATGTTAAATCAACTTAGATCCCAGAAATCTTTTCTCATTAGAATAAAGTTAGTACATTTTTCCTATATATAAAATGAAACATGTCTTCAATAGGAAATTTAATTAAAACAGTAATCCCTGTTAGTCACTGAAAAAAAGTTAGAAAACCTAAATCTCAACAAGCGATTTTACTTTGTCAAATACCTAAAAATAGCAAGGTCAATCAGGGACTCAGAGTGCCTGTTTCTACCCATCATGATTATCCAGTTTTACAAAATCCCGATCCTAAAATCCATGATGAGACACAGTGAAAGAATATATAATTAATATAAGTTGCTTGCTATAATCTCTTCTCTGCAGCACCTAAGGCCTTTAACAGAGTGAATGCACTATAATACCAAGATTAGATTTATATATCCTAGAAAATGGGTTACATGCCCATGAACAGCACTAAATTGATATAATGGCTCTTAGTGGTTATAAATGTAGCTTTTCCCTACTTTAATTGTCCATGACTAGACTGACCTTTTCTCCCTAATTGTATCTACAGTACAGTAATTAGACAAACCACTACTTGCTTCTGAAATAAAGAGTAGAAGAATATAGCTCTCAGTCACTAGCTTTGAGAATGCACTGTAAAACTGGGTTGGCATCCTATCGGGAAAACTTAAGCCACCAATAAGAAAAATAGTTTTTCATAAATTATGCTCTATGTTTTAGTTTAATATTGGAACTAAAGACAAAAATCCCATAAGAAAGCCCTTTTCGTATACTTAGAGGCAATTCCTTACTTGAGGACAACAGCTAGTCCTAAAAACAAGTTTGAAAGTGAAAACAATGCATCAGTGTATAATTTGAGACAGCTGGAGGAAGGCAGGAGTGAAGAGTTTTACTCCCAAATATCTAAAAATAATAACGATAAAGTCTCTAATTGCGGTCTGTGCAGGTATGCCTTCCTTCGGCTGGCATAACTTTGCAGGGAGGTAAGAGTCTTGACAGGGGCCTTGAGGAAAAGTCAGCCGCCCGTCATCCCAGAAGATTCACGGCTGAGGCTGTGGAGGGAGCCGTTTCCCTCACCTGAGAGCAACCACCTTTTTTTCCACCCTGTTTCTGGGCCTCAGGGGAAGGTCAGCCAGCCTCCAACACTTCAAGCCTCCACAGTGGAAGCACCAGGTCCCCTGAGGAGAGGTGGAGATTTCGATTACAGCAGCAAAGACTGTACATAAGTGATTGCCGATTTGAGAGACCTGGGAGGAGAACCACATATGCTGAAAGAAAAACCAATCAAAACTCAACCAGTGGGTCCATTCTTGTCACAAGTTGCTATGCATTAGCATCCGAAGGTTTCCACAGAGGTCGGACTCTCTGCTACAGGCTGCAGTAGTTGGCATAAGTCCCACCACTGGGCAATGGTAAATCAGCTCAGGGTCCAGGATTAGTTTCTCATTAGGAAAGCAAAAGCTTACTCATTTTTCCTATATGTAAAAAGAAATATAGTTACAACAGAAATTTTAGTTAACAGTATATCTCTGCTAGTCACTGAAAGTAAATTAGAAACTCTGATAGCCAAGGACCATCTTTCATCAGCTAGAGGAAGGAAATTTGGCATATAAAAGGCAGTTTAAGGAAGTCATTGTACAATGTGTGAAAATCCAGGTTATACAAAGTACAGTGTACAGTAATTAAAAATTATCCACACATGCGAATTAGAAACTATTAATTTCTCCAACTATAGGAATAGCAAACAAGGTTTTAGAGTGCTCAGGAGAGTTAAAAGGAGAGAAGGGAAATGATGAAAATGAAAAATGGCAAAAGTGGTATATAATTATCCAGAAATCACTTGATTATGTCTGAGGCCTATATTGCTAAACTATAAACTCCGTGAAGACAGGGAAAACAAATGTTCCACTCACCACCCTATCCCAACTACCTGACAGATGCTAAATAAATATTTGGTTAATGAATAAATAAAGCAAAATGAAATTATACTCGGTAATTTTCTCTCAACTATTCTTAGATTACACAAGTAACTACTTTTAATAATGCTTACAAGATATGAAACAGAGGCCATGTGAATAATGAATGCTTCTTTAAAGAGTTCACTTGGGATAGAAAATTTTTTTCTACCTATGTGACAATGGGCAACTTAATCTCTTGTGTCTTGATTTCCACATTTGGAAAATGGGAATAGTAACAGTATGTACCTCACAGTGTTGTTAGGAATTTAATATATGCAAAAGCAGTTAGACTAGTGACTAACAGAGTCAATGCTATATAAGTATTAGTAGTTTCTGATGTTATTCTATAATTATGTACAGCGAAGTTTACAAAATGCTATGGCTCTTCCCTGGTCTTACTAACCCCATCCCCTCTCGGCACAGACTATTTCTTATTCAACTATGTACTTCCTATGTACTTCCTGTACTAAGCACAGTACCTGGCACATAAATAAATGGTTTTTAAAAAGGAATACAAATTGTATTCAATCAAATACTATATTACAATAGTCTCATCTAGATCAGAAAAAAATATCTTCTAGGCCCATTATGATTCAGAGCATGAATTTCCTACATAATAATCCAAATGTGACAAGCATTTTCCTCTAACATTTGATAATACCTAATTAAGAGACAGTTATAATAAGAGCTTAAAATGTTTCATTTTTACCAGGGCCCATCATAGAGTCAACCTCTATTCCTTCGTACTCTCCTTTATCATTTATTCACCATTCAAAATCCAAACTCTCAATCCTTTAAATGTATTATTGTGACATCAATGGCAAGGAAAACAGATAAGAAGGTTCAACTGACAATCAAATACTGGGAAATAAGCTAAGATGTCAACAATGTCTGACATTAAAGCATTTTAAAAAATCTGTACGGAAGATATGAAGAACTACACATTGCTCAGAATGTATTTAGCATTACAAGCACACTTGTGTTCAAAATAATATTTTAGAACTTCAAGAAATAATTGATTTGTTTTATTCATAAATTTAAAATTTTCTACCTAACTGCCATAATTTGCCCTGAAATACATCTCTCTTTGGTTTCAGAAAAATAAAGTATTAGTTGGTACCTTGACATAACATGCTGGATCATCTAAAACCTGGCAATAAACTATTTTTCCAGTCTCCCTCCTAGCATTTGTAAGCAGTACTTGATAGGTACAAATGAGCTTTCCCCTGAGCACCTAGAAATAAGATTGTCCTTTACATTAAACTAAAAAACTTATCCAAAATAGAACAAATGAGCAAAGATAACAGTCAAAATAGCTACCAGGCCAAAGCAAGAACTTGACATCACATCATCATCACAATGACAACCACAGAAAGAAGATACCAATAGAAAATAGCGTAACCATATAATTTATCATGCAACGATGACATCAGGCCAGACTAAAACCAGGACTGTGCTACATCAACTGAGACACATGATCACCCTAAATCATTAAGAGGAGTTGTTCCTGTTGGAAAATAAGAATACAAAACAGAGTAAACTTCAGTATTGCCCTTTCAGGTATAACAAGCGGACCCTGTTTCACGAATGTGCCATTCATTTGGTAATTAATACTGTTTTAGACCAAGTCTGTTTTGTGTTGTTATTTAACTTGATTATGTAACTTTTCATTTACTTATGCCTTATTTATTCTGGTATATGGTGGGTCTTTTTGATCACTATAATGTCTCATGTTTCTTTTCAAACCCCACTTTCCAGCATTATGTGCTATTATTATCAGTGACTGATAATTATTATTATTATTATTATTATTATTATTATTATTAAAGGTGGCATATACTGAGTAGCTAATTATGTGCCAGAAACTGTTCTAAGTACTTTACACATACAATCACATTTAAATCACACAAAAACTTTATGAAATAAGTACTACTTCATATCCTCTTTTTACAAATAAGAAAATAAGACAGCAGGAGATTAAATAACTTGCCCAGTGACAAACAGGAAGTGGAAGAACCAGGATTCAATTCCAGACCATCTCCAGAGCCTGTGTTTATAACTACTACGCTATACTGTCTCTCAGTGGAAAATACTAAACAATTTATTCCAATTTTTTTTTTCAGTTATTAAACCTTCAAGTTATTTTTAAATGCTCCAAAATAGTTAATGATAGCATCTAGAGTTGGCATAGGTATAGACAAACAGATACTCTTTTGTAGGGATATAAACTTATATAATGATATAATCTCCTCTATAGAGAATTAAGCAAGATGTGTAAAATTTTAGATGTGTATACCCTTAAACGCAGAAATTTCATTTCAAGAATTTAACCCAAAGGAGACAAAAATAAAATATACAAAGAAATAGGAATAAGAATGTTCATCATACAGTTATTAACAGGAGTCAAAATTGAAAATAATTAAAATATCTATTGATAAGAAACTGGTTAAACACAATGTGCTAAAACCCTACCAAAAATCCATGAGAAATGGCGACACAGATATATATTTATTAAAACAAAAATAAATCCATAATATATTGCTGACTTTTTGAAACAGATTGCAAAATAGTATGCAAAACATAATTTCAAAAGGAGTTAGGAAAAGGTACATGCACACGTGCATAACTGAAAAGACATTCAGCAATATGTAAACAGTGGAAATGTCTGGATAGCTGGATTTTAGATAGTCTCGATATTTCTAAAAATGTTGACTTAAAAACCTACTTATATAGTGCCTTTGCACTAGCAAGCTGTGTGAACCTGAACAAGTCACAGACGATCTTTGCGCCTCAGTTTCAAAATTGCAAAATGAAAGAGCCCTGTGGGGTGTTCTTAGATGTTCTTTCCAGTTCTAAGGGTCTGTGGTTAAAATTTTCAGGAAGAGCAGGAAGAAACATGACAATCCCTCAATCCCTTGTTAGTCCCAAGATTATTCTGCAGTTTATTAGTCTATATTTAGTGAGTTTGTACAAGATGTGAAATACCAAAGCCCAGAAAATGAGAACAATGGAAACCCATACACCCTCCGGCACTCGTTATTAGAAATATGATTATCCCTCAAGAGTGGGACAGTATACTCAACTAAGGAAGTAGTCCATGGGAGACCCACCGCCATCCCAACAGAAGCTCACTTTGAAACAGTTGGCAGTTCTCTTAGAACACTGACTTTCATACATGTAAAAAAAAAAAGTACATATGATCCATCTGACACTGTGGTATTTATATCTCTACTGACAAAAATCTAAGGAAAAGAGTCAAGTGAGACTTTAATGTTGCATTCCACTGTTATTCAGATATATCAATAATCAAATTTGGAGAGCTTCCAAAAAAACCATAGAATAAACATCATTAGCATTTTAATAAACCTGCAAGCCACAAGGCTGGAAAACAGCAAGACTGAGCAAAGGGAAATTGGCGTGTGCAGTGTCTTCCCTCTAGTGGTTTGCCCTCTGGCAGGCCACTACGTCCTCTCCGCTCCACTCTCACAAAACAGACTCCAGAGACACTTCTCTGTCCTTTAAAACCTCTTGCAGACCTGCCCAAGCTCTAAGGTTAAGAAGACATCTCGTAGTCTTTTTTTTTTAAACTGAGAATAAATAACCTGATTTTTAAAATGCTTTAAGAAAGTGTTGTGTCAGAGTGTGATTTAATATGTTAACTAAATGGGCCCAGATGATAGATGAAGGAACACATGGTACGAAAATGAAAAAAAAAAACTTTTTGTAACAGATGAAGAGCCAGCCAGGAGCCTACAGATAAAAAGCTGAATTAGATGTCCTTTGAAATTATTTCCAAATCAGATCCTATGATTCTTGGACTATATCAAAGTCAGAATTACATATAAACACTCAAAGTAAATAGTTAATTTTCCTTAATTTTCAGTCATTCCATTTTCTCAACTGAACTTTAAATACACTTTGTCCATTTAATTTGAATAAAGAGACATATATAAAAATATATAATAGTAAGTATACTCTAATTGTCTTATTTTCTTCAGATAATTGTGAATGCTTCACTGTTTCTATACGAAAAGCAATAAGTAACCTTCAAGAATCTCCTGCTGTCTTTAAAAAGTTTGATTTAAGACATTCACTGTCAATTTTCAGGAAACCATGTGGCTATGATAGTGATAAAGCATTGATGATGGATGGTACCATCCAAGCCACCATTCTAATAATGAACTAATGATTCATACTCAAGGTGCTTTTGAAACATGATTAAGCCTCTAAACATTTCACTAAAGTAGGCTCTCATTACCCCAATCTTATATAAGAGAACTTAAATAAGTTTACCAAGGTTATATAGTGAATGGTTCAATGATATAAGTTTGGAAGAAAAAAAGAACTCTATTCATTAGTATTATGGAAAAATTTTTCAGGTTAATTTATTCTATTGCTCTGAGTCTAACTGACCTTCTCCAGTGGCCACTGGCAAGTGTTTGCCAAAATGTCACTGACCAAAAAATTCCTTACAATAGTATGTATTATAAAATGAATATGTCAAGAATCAGATGAAAATGTCATCAGTGACAATGACAACAATAAACAAAAATATTCTACCGGTTTAAGGAATGGAAGAAGATGCAAGTTAAAGGGAGAAAAGTTACGTGAGAAAATGTCATCAGTGACTATTTCAACAAAAAGTAAAATAAACCAAAGCTTTAAGTAAGAGAAGAAGACACCGATTAAAGGGGAAGAAATTATCTGTGAATCAAATGTTCTATAATGGATCAGAAAAAAAAAAGACTCCTTTTACAGAGGTTTGTGGAAAAACTACATATTGTTTAGATATTGGCCTGCTCCTGGGGGAACAAGAAGTGAGGAGACAGAAACAACAGGTCTAATGACCTGTGAAAACTCTGAAGATCTAAACTCCAGAGTCACTCATTTTCTTATTTTCATGTCAAAAAGAATGAAATAATTTGTGAATGTTAAAAGTAGTAACAGCAAATTAAACAGAAATTGAACAAAAATTTCCTCCTTGTTGCCATTAAAATAGAAAGTCAAAGCTGTTGATTTTCCCACTTTGAAGTCTTTGGAAATAAGTCTCACTTGTACAAATACTTAAAATCAAACGACCCAGTTGGATACATCTACTCTTGAAATTAAAAAAAAAAAAAAATGTGATTTCACTGAGAAAATTACTTTTATATTAAGACTTGGGATATTTATTTAAATGAACCTAGCGTGCAAACGTGATTATTGAAATCAATGACTGCAGTTCATTACTGATAATTAAGAGTATATTTTTTGTATATTCTGGAATTTTTACCTGTATATGATTGGTACTTTTAAATAAAAGCTTTAATAGAACTTCCAAAATAACACGTGTATATTTTTGATTACCTGCCTAAGGACAAACCGATTTGAAGATTAACCACAGTCTAGGTTTTATCGTAAGCAGTTTGCTCTATCTAAATGCTTACAGGACACCATCCTCCCAACAATAAAGTGAAATCAATACTAATATGACATTGATAAAACACAGAGAGGTGCATGTTAGGACTTTCTGCTTCCATGGATTATATCCTATGTTCTCCACTATACATATTCCCAAACCCATCAGTGTGGATTATCACAAATTCTAAATACTTTACCAAGCTCAATGTGCACATACAGAACCTATTTAGAGGACTGAAATGTGGTACACAATAGTGACAAGTTTGTAAAGATAAATGCAACCACTGAAATTAAACCTTAGATAACTGGTGTGAACGGGGAAAGAATCACAAGTAAAATATATGTGCATATAATAAGCAACAGGAGTATAGCATTGTAAAGTTACTTCAACCTTGTACCTTCTTAAACAGCAACATTTTCAAAATGGGAGATGACCATCAAGTAGCAGCAATGTCTGTGGGGATGTCTAAATGTCTGTCAGGGCCTGCTGGAGGATACTTTATACTTCTCCCCCTCTAACAAGCTTCACTGTTATATCCTATTTGGAGATGGATGGCTGCCAAAAGCCATCATCTAAAAAAAAAAAAAATGCTTCTCTACACCATAATGATGTCTCAGTACTAGGAATAAACTTGTGGGAAGAAATATCCTGGAAACAAAAAGAGGATGTATATTTATTTAAAGATATAAATTATTAAACATTTCTAATTCTTAAAAGACCACAATATTTAAAATATTAACAGTATGGTAAATAACATATATTTCTTCAAAGACAGTTATCCCATAAATGTGTATAAATCTATAGAAAGAAATGTTACAGAAAACTTTTTTTTTTCAAATTCATTACTAAATTTAATGAAGAATGCCAGGGTGTTCTCTTAACATGATTTGTCATCTCCTTTCCAAATAAATCACTGCTATAAGGATATCGTGTTTCTCCAGGGTTTTTCTCCTTGTCTTCTTCATTCAGTTTTTTAATCCAGTAAGGTTACCATGTTGTCAGTTAGGCTAAAATTGTCTCCTCATACCTCACGCATAAACCACCACCTCTTAAACTTTTCAATTACATTTATAAAGCACTTTGATAGGCTATGTCTATACCCATTAAATGACTTGACTATTTTGACTGACTTATTTTGACATGCTCTATTTCTTAACCAACTTGAGCAATTCATTTTTTTTCTTGTACCCTGAACACAAGTTTATGTTCACTAGGTCTGATTGCCATTTAATCAATCAACACTAACTTCTTGATCCTGGTGAGGGGCCCAGTGGAAAAGTCACAATTCCTAGATAGTTTTAATTCATATGCTGTTATCAATGTAACATTCTAAGAAATTTATAAACTATCTGAGTAAAGTAGTTGATAGATGGTCACAGGGATGGGAAGCACAATATAGAGAATGCAGTTAGCATTAATGTAATGGCTAGGTGGAGAGCCAGAGGAGAGAAAGAGCAATCGGAGGATCGTTTTATAAACTATATAAATGTCTAACCAATGTAATATATACTTGAAACATAAAAAAAAAAAGGAAAATGAAAAAATGTAACTTACTCTCCTCTCTGCAAACATAAAATAAGTTTCTCCAGATTATTCACACGAAGCTAAGTAGTCATGTGTGTGTCTGATTAATACAATAAAATATCAAAATACTAAAATATACTGGTAACATATGATGGAAAAAAAGAGATTAATCAAAATCAAAAATAAGAATTCAGTTTAAATTCATGTTAAAAGGTAAACAAATGGAAAATGTATTTCCCAAATGAAACCAGTTCTCAAAATACTTCAATAAATCATAGAGGAAATGCTCCCAGGTTTTATTTAATGGGCAATAAAACCCTGAGGCAGGTTTGATCGGTGTGCTTGTGTGGTAAATGGTAAGATGAGCTATGATATATATGTTGGAACCACATACTAATATTAACTGCTTTGTTGATGTATGGTCATTAAAATAAAAAATAAAAGCACTTCAAAATGAAAAGACTCCCACTTCCATTTGCGGAATTTGGGCGTAGGTATTAGTACCATTATTGCTTATATGCCATAGAAGTTATGTCCTTACGAGACTTAAGAGAAGACATAGATGTCAAAGGCCAAAATATAACAGTGATTAAGGCTCAGCCACAACTCTTCTAAAGGAGGGTCTCCTCAAGTCCATTACTCCCTAACTTGACAGCAGAAGAGAAAAGGGTATATTCTTAATATTATGAAATACCAAAAACTATTTGAAATACATATAAAGTCAAGGGTTTATATTTACATATTTTTAAATTTGTATTATACTATTCCTTTCAGACTCAAAGTACTTATGAGACCAGAGGAGCTACCTTTTTCCCCACGCATTTTTTAGGTGAATACTCAAGATAAAATAATACTAGAAACTGCAAATAGATGTCATTTTATGGTAATATTTATTTTATGTGATATTTACTTTATTATAATGTTATTATTATGCTATTTAGCTAGCACTTATATTCAGTAGACTCCATAGTAGGTTTAACTGCTTATTGCAACCAACTGTATTTTAAACTCAGAATAAGCTATTGGAGGCAGCTTGATAGATGGGATTGAGGTCAGGAAGATCTATATTCAATCCTGACTCTGCACTTATGAGCTGTGATCATCAATCAGCAAGATACTTTACCTCTCTGGGCCTCATTTTACGCCATCTATAAAATAGGGTATGATGATACTTAAGTCACAGAGTTGATGTGATAATTAAATAAGATAATGAATAAAACACTCTTGGCACCTTGCCTAAATATAATTCTCAGCATAGAGAGCTACAAAGTCAGACTCGGTCATCAATAGCTGTATAACAAATCACATCAAAACTTAGTAGCTTTAAACAAAAAAAAACAGCTCTTATTTGCTCACAACTCCATGGGCCAGCAATTTCGACTGGGCTCAGCTGAGCAGTACTACTGGTTTCACTCACGGACTGCAGGAATCCGAAGGCTTGACTGAGACTGGATGGTCTAAGATGGCCTCACTCACATATCTGACAGGTAGTCCTGGCTTTGGCTAGACCTCACTCTCTCTGTGGTCTCTCATCCTTAGAGAGACTAGTCTGCCTTCTTCAGGTGATAGCAGCATTCCAGAAAGGCAAGACAGGAAGTTGCTAGGCCTCTTGAAGCCAAAACTTAAAAGTCCCACAACATAATTGTCACCATATCCTATTGGTCTGAGCAAGTAAAAAAGCCAACTCAGATGCAAGGGATAGAGAAACAAATGTCACCTCCTGATGGCACAATAGGCAATATCACATTGCACAAAGGCATGCATATAGAGATGAGAAAAATTTGTAACTATAATTTGCAATCTACTAAGTCTGAAAAATAGTGATGAATTTTTATAACACCAATGCTATCTTTCAACTATAATAACTGCCAAATTCAGGTTTTAAAGGCCAAAAAGTACAAGCTTGAGTTTTCCCAAAACAAGAGTAACATTGTTCTTCTGGTTCAATGACAGATTTCAGAGGACAAACATCAAGGCCGAGTGACTGATACCATTATCTAGGTGTCTTTGTTTTCCTGTGTGCTAAGAGTCCTCAACACTTTTCTATTTGATCTAATTAATAAATTTATTTTCATTTGATTTGATATTTTTACCTTCAATAAACAGCTTTCTAATTGAACATTCCACAGCAAATAGCATCGCCAAGATATCTGGATCAAGTATGTAGCACTTCTAGAAACTATGAAGTTTGTAAAAGAAGTAAACTACATTACTGTAAAAAGTGCATATATTTTTGTTCTTCTCTGTAAAGATAATCTCTAGGAAAAATTTAGCTTTGTGTAATTAGCTAGGCCCAGAGACCTATTCATACTGAATTAAGGAGATATAAAGAAAAATGAAGAAAATAATTTTTATACCTATGAATAACCAAAAAGTAGAATACTGAAACAAAACTTGAAATTTACCTTTAATTTATGTATCAAATCTTGTTTTCAAAATATCTTTCTAAAATTCTTGTCATAGCCCAGAAAGTCACAAAATGATAACTGCTACCATGACTTCCTTTAACGTATGTGTTTCTAAAGGATTCATTTCAAGAGCCCCAATCTTTAATATGATATAATACAATCTATTTGCTGCAGAGAATTTCATGGGGCAGGATATGCCACTAAATATACTGCATAAGCATTGCTCCTTACAAAGGAAAGAGGTGAAAGAAAGAGCTACTTGCTATCTGACAATATGGCAAACAGAGAAGCAGTTTGGGGAATGGCTAATCCCCCCACTAATGACATTCCTACATTTTTTCCAATGAAGAACTGATTCCTAAACTAGCCTTTTTTTTTTTTTTTTGGCCGAGGATCTATTACAACATTGCTTCATAGAGAAACAGTTGGAAACTCAGGCAGTTTTCAATTTTAAACAAATTGGTGCTGCCAAAATTATAATAATAACAGAAACTTTCAATAACATCAAGTGTGCCTAATCTGGTTTTTAAGACATTTAAAAATCCTAATTATAAGAAGCCATATGAGAAGCCAAACACACATTCATCTAGAGAAAATGGCACTAGCCAGTGCCATCTTTGGTAGCTAGATATTCCTCCTCCTATGTGAACAAGGTACCTTAGTGTGTATTATAGAAATTAGATAATTCTAACCGATAATTAGAGATTAAAGATAACCCCATGCTATAGTCCCCAAACAGGTAATCCACTCAACGTATTTTTAGAGGAAATCCTGTAAATGTCTACAAATCTCTTATTATGCTTTAATTATTTCAAAGTCGATATACTTACTATATAGGTTCACATGAAATAGTTATCATTTTTGAAAAATGGTGACTATTCTAACATTCTTTAATTATATTGCTTACTAATCTTAATTGCCATGATTTCAAAAGACAGTTCCAAAGTGCATCTTGAATAAACAGAAAAGTAATTAGCCTAAATTAATTGCTTTGCTGATGTGATTTACAGTAGGTATGCTGAGTGATTTTGAAATTCCTGCCACTGCTTTTACAACTTGATGTTCTGATGATTTTTAGGCCTATTTTTGCACCAGAGCAATTAACCAGATAATTGTTCTAATGTGAACCTGGCCTTAATCAGTATGTTTAGGTTCATAGTGGCTATTAGCCAAATCTTAAACATACATTTAAAGAGCAGCACTTAAAAGTTCTACAAAAAGAGTTTAAGGAAAATTCTGCAACATTTTTTATCATATAGCCATACTCTTCTCACCAGGAACAGAAAAAAGTTGTGACTGTCTTCTTTGCCGCTTTTCAATTAATACAAGGTACCATTACATGTGAAAGGCAAGTGAAAATTTTGGCTCTTCATTTAAAATTATTCCAAAGACCCTATTAAAAGGGCAAAACCCAATGATTTGACATTAAAATCCTAATTATTGTTTAAAAAAAACTGAGGCTAGGGCTTTCAGATAACCAGCATGCAAAAGATAAAGCAAGCCTTGTCTGAATCCAGAAAATGACATTAAATCCTCACTTTATTAAGTAGCAACTTTATTCAGAAATAAATAAATCTGGAAGAAAGAGGGCATTTGAACCCATTGCCTGGATTTCAGCCAGAGTTTAAGCTAAGTTTAACAGCAGATTTATATATCCTACAAAAGTAGCATTTATGATTCTCTCAATATGTGAGTATTAAATTACTTCTCTGAGCTGGGCCCTAGGCAAGGTGCCAGGGGCTAAGGTCGGGGCAGAGGCCCAAAGATGAAGACGCTGGTCTCCCTTACAAGGAGAAAGACTCATAAACAAAACATTACACAGATACACAGTGATATATGCCACCAGTAAAGTGATGAACCATGAATTCAGTTAGATAGTGACATGATGCAGCACTTCATTATAACCACCATTATTATTTTATCTTTTCTTTAAATGTAAAAGATTTCACATTCATTTTAAGGAAAATTATTAGTAGTGCAACTATAATTGTTAATGAAACAAGTCTGCTTTTTTCGACTTAAGTAAGTGAGAAGTTATTCTATACTACCTTAAATATTTTATCAGTTGAGAAATGAGATACATAAAACCTCTCCATTTTCATGAAGTAAAAGGGTTCAAGCTGAAAGTACTCAGTCATTCTTCGTGTCTCCGTGTCTTCTTTCTTAATTTCTGAAAGAACTGTCACATAAAAATAGGCCAGGCACATACATGTCAGGTCTGCCATTTTTAATTATTACCAATCAAGTTCCAGCAATTTTTCCTCTGGTTAAACATGTATATACCTATCTTCTAAAATATTTCTTTATGCCACTGTTCATAAAATATTTTAGGCTGAAGCAAAATCTCTTACACGAAATTAATAACTAATCACAGGAGATATTTATCATCTCAAGCCTTTTACAAGAAATTTGTCAGATTTAATCACCTTTCTCATATTTTCACTATTTACTGGGCTTCATTTATCATATATTATAAAATTTTGACAACAGCAAGTTATTTTAATTACCATTTCTTGTTGGGGATTAAGAATAAGACAACTCCTGGGGAAAGTGGGGGAGGGTTGGAGGGATGGTCATAAATTTGTCCAACCAACAATTATCAATCTCATCAATAAATGAAGGTTTTTTCATTGTTGACAATTTAAAAACAGATTTGAAGTTAAGAAACCTCTAAATCCATGGGTACATAGCACTGCATTAACCATCATTTAAAATATATCCCATTCTTTCTCATAATTTGATCATAAATTCTCATTTCATAATATGTAAAACATGGTTTTTTAGTCCTAAAAAGTAAATGCTTAATGTATCTGTTACTCATCTTTACACTGCCTGAAAAACACAAATGTGGTAGCAGCATTTAGAGTAGCACATCCAGAAATACCAATACTATAATTCTATAGAAGCTTACTAGGAACCAAAGACAAAGCCAAAACTTAAAATAACCATTGTATGTTAGAACTATTATAAAAATTCACCTTATTCTACAAGACAAAATAATGTGAACATGGAGAAGCAATAAGACAAATTTATCCACATCAAATTCAGTTTCCATCCATCTCGAGAATTTCAGTTAAAAATCAAAGAAGGTGAGTCATAGATAAATATCTCATACAGATTTTCCTTTCAACTGATTTTACCAGGTTAAATATTCTAGTGTTATACATCAATAAATACTTCCCTAAAAATATTTAGTAACTACAGATATTAAAAGAACTTATATCAGAACCAATATTCAGTATCACTACATGCCAAAAAATTAAAAAGTTCCTTTAATTTGAATACACTAATAATTTCATCTGAGGATAAATGCACAAATCATTTTATGGGAGAAACTTCACCTTTTGTAGAAAAATATCATCAACTATTCAAAAAAAATCACATACACTAGGAAAACAATACAGATTAGTTATGGCAATGTTTTCTATCAAAGGTACTAAAACCTTCAATAAAGTTAACTTCTTTTCCTTTTTTTTTTAAAACACAGTAACAACCTCTTCAAAGTATATACCCAGTGTTCTCCTACTCTGAAATTGTTAAGTATTTGCTCTAGCTGACAGGGAGCATTGTTAGACAGAAAAAAAAAAATGTGTAAAATAAATGTGTATCATCACATGCTTAAATAAATACCTTTTCAAATTTTATTTGTGAATTTTTTTTTTTATTCAACTATGAGCCAGGTGTGGTACAAGACACAAAACTTTCTACTTTTTCTCAAAGAACTTAGTAAGAACTGAAGAGCATTTACAAATGGGGTTGTTGGGGAAAAAATTATTATTATTATTATTACAAAATTAGCTGTTTTAAAAATTTACAACTCTGGCCAGATGTCTGGGGAGTGAAGACCAGGAAGATGCCAGGTGCATACAGAATAAGAATGGAACAGACTGTAATCCCATGCAGCTAAGTAGTATGTCAGGATTTGAAGAAGATGCAGAGCTAAGTGGTTTTGAAAGAACTGATAGGAAAGACACGAGGCTAGAAGCTGAAGCACCTGTAAATGACGCCTTCTCGGCTGTTAACAACATGTTTGTCTCAAAAAACCTGTGGCCTATACCGATGTGGAAACTAGAGAAAGGAAGAGATAATGCCTGGAGCTCACTGCAGCAGGGCGTGGGGTGGCAGCTTATGCTTTGACCAGGTGGATGATCATTTACAGACTTCCTGCCATTTACAGTTGGATACCGGGATGCTTTTGGAAACGCACCCCTTCCAAGACTAGAGGCTTTGAAAAGGGATGGACAGTCATGACTAAACTTTCATTTAGAGGGGGCGGCTGCTGGTACAAAATATTAACATAAAGCTTGAAATTCGTGCATATGGTCACCATAGAAAATGCATCTTTGGTTTCGTGTCTTTATCATTTCTTGCTTCAATTTTAGGCTTTTGACTCAGAACATTACTGACAACTGAATCATCTTTCCTGTGTTCTGATTCATTAAGGGAATCCTGAGGCCATTGTTGTGACATCATCATTAGGACATTGGAATTTCTTCATATAGTAGCTCTGCATTTCAAAACCGAATCAGTATTTCATTCTGTCATTATAGGACTTTGATGATGCCAGCATTTTCTGTTACATAGGAAATTCTGAATTTGCTCAGTAATATAGGAATTAAAATCACCTAACTATAATCTTTGATTCAGTTTGCTAAATAGGGGGTTTGCTACTAGCTTGGACTGACTTTGTAGTAATTATGTTGGTACTAGCCTTACTAGAAACATAATCAACTAGTTTCCCCTGCACAAATTTTGAAATTCACTGTTTCACTTCACCTATTTATATTACTAATATAGACTGTAAAGATGAATTAATTATATATTACTTTGCTAGTATTAAATGAAAAACGTGAACTGAAAATTGTTCTGTATTTCTATTTACAACAGTCAGCCAACTAAGAGGACAGTTAGCAAATGAATGTAATAATTACTTATTTCCAAGGTATTTAAGCACATAAGCAAATATAGGAACACATTCCACTCTTTTTCCTAACAAAAAGCATCTTCAATGTGTGGGATTTAAATAAAAGAAGATTCTGATTTCCTAAAAAAATAATATTTTGGCCTGTGTCAATCCTTACTGCAAATGATTGTTTATATGATGTATAGTATATACTCAAAAAGTATTTGTGCTTCAATATTTACTTTCTATAATGTAGTACTTTGGTATTCCCACGGCTCCCCACCTCCCCAACAGGTTCAGTGTTCATCTCAACACTAAATCTCAATACTAAATCTACAATGTAATATGAGTGCAATGTATGGGTTTGAAACCAAAGGATAAAGCATTCAGAGACTTAATATTTGAAAGAGGGAGAATTTATATATTTTATTACAGGTACTAATTTTTATGAACTTAATAAACTATACCACGCTGCTACATGTTTTCAAGTACATGTTGAATAATAAGGATTGGGGAAGTTGTTTTTTTAAGAATAGTCTAGAGCAGCAGCTGTAGAAATTTTGAACTAAATTTCTACATCTAGACACACCTTCATGAATTTGTCATTTGCAGGGGTTTTTTTTAATCATTATTAAATAATAGGTACTTTTAGGCTCTGAAGATCAAGTAGACCAGAGCAAATTAAAGTTTAGTTCGGGTCACTATTCATTGTCAAACTTCATTGGAATCCTTTCATTATGTTTGATAAATGCATATTCATTCTCGGCTTTATTTTCAGATGCTTAACCGTTAGGGCAATGAAATCTAACTTCAGGTTGAACTTTCTCATGTTTAATCTCATGCTAACTGTAAGGGATATTTGTAAAGTTTAAATAAAATTCTGTTTCTTATTTTGAATTAAGTATGAAGAAAAGTGTATGTTTAAAAATTGAAATTGTTCGTTTTGTGATAAACAACTGATTCCAAAAAAAATGTGCAATGTTGTGTACGCAGTAAGATATCCAAAAACTTGCCACCTCTCAGATATTCCATAGGGAAAAGAGAAGGTAAAATTCTAACAATTTCAGAATGATCAAGCATAGTCTTTGGTCTGAGATAGGACGACCATATAATTTATCATCCAAACAAAAACATTTAGAATACGAAGGGGAGTAACAGCAGTACAACTGCTAAGCCTGACAGGATTCCAAAACAACAGGAGTGGCTGGGACTGTCCTGAGCAAATCAGAGCATTAGGTCACTATAGGTCTGAGGTAGAATAAGGTACTGAGAGATAGTGAGTGCCTCAGGTTTATCACTTGGACTTTGAAGACACACAAAAATGGGTTAAATGGGTCCAGTCTTGGTTCTACTACTTACTAAGTGAGGTGTCTAATGTCTTTGGACCTTAACGCCTTCATTTGAAAATGGGGTCAATTTCCTTCCCATGATGGTTGTAAGATTAAATAAAACATTGTGCACAAATACTTAGCACAGTGTATGGCACAGATGATGATAAAAGGTAACTACTATTAGTTGTTGTTATTATCCTTGGTCCAGAAACAAAACAGAGAAAATATGATATACTCTGACCTCACTAGTACTACAAAAACCAATCATTGTTTCAAAAAGAAGGTCTAATGGTAGAAGAACACAGAAGATATTTTTGTAAAGGGTTTGGGAGACTGAATAGTAGTTACTCCAATACTATACTATTCTTCTAGAGGTGGCTTTACAAATAATTGTGAATATAAAAGCGAGTTTCAGAAAATATGCCAACCTCAAACAGTCACTAGACGAGAAAGACTCCATTCTGTCCCTACAACTCTGGCAGAACTCAGTAAAACACATTTCTCATTCTTTTTGCAAAAACTTAAATATCATAGAACATACACAAAGCTATGTAGTAGATTAGGTTTTGGTAAAGTTCTACCTAACCAGCCCCGCCACACTATTAGGCACCAAAAGTATGTGACAGACTGCTCCAAATTCTACACAGGCAGGACAGTACTGCTATAATAATGCCACAGAGAGGCTTCAATAGTCAGCATTATTTTTGCTGCCTCTTTATTTCCAAGTTTTCGGGCTTTTACAGGAGAAAACTGTTCAAACTTCACACTCAATACTCCAAGGTGAAAAGCATTCCTCTCCTCCAGACCACTTAACTTTAATAGAAAACAAAATATTCTCAAACTCAAATTCAACTATGCTTACTGGATTTAATGGATAGATTTGTCCCCCTTGGGTAATCTTTAAACCTCGGTCTCTAGGAGAATTAAGTAATATTAGGGGATTGAAATGAAATAAAATTCTAAGCCCACTGTGACATGACATTCACAGGAAGATGGTAGATTATCCACCCAGTCCTCAAACACTTATAAATACAATATACAGCATATGTTCAAAAACAATTCTTGGAAATAAAACACAATGGGTACTCAGCAAATATTTTATATCACCAACACCTGCTCAAATCCTCTCTGAACTTTATTTCTAAATGTCATCGTTTTTTATTGAATCAACGGAAATTTGAAAGAAGAAACAGAATAAACATCCAGAGAAGATCAAGGGAGTTAGAAAAATCTTTATAGAATGCCTCATTGAGTTTTACATGAGCCAGGGTGCTGTCAGTCTCCCTGAAAGGAGTGGTGAAGTAATCTGTCATTCTACAAATTCAACCTGAGTATTCCTAAAAAAACTAAAAAGGGCTATACACACAAAAAAAAAAAAAGAAAGAAAGAAAGAAAAAGAAAAAATAGTATTAAGATTTTTTCCTAATAGTATAAACAAAGGAATCATGAATCAAATTCTAAGCAATGCAAAAAAATTCATTTAAATCACAAGCTTGACATCAGAAGGAGTTTAGTAAACTAATTCAACTTCCTTTATAATTCAAGGAGCATATACTCTTGTTTGAACACTAAGTAGGAGAGAATTCTCCATTTTAGAAGGCAGTTGATGAAAATGAAGATTTTAACTTGTTTTTAAGCCAAATTCTGTTTCCCTCTGTAATTTCCACCTGTTGACCGATATTCTGATGCCAGAAATAATGAAGAAATAATTTAAGCAGACTAATTTTACATTATCTGTTAATATATTTTTATCAGACTCAATTAAAAAAACTATTTGATTTAAAATAAGAAATATCTAAAAATCTGGATGTTAATAAAGGAGAACTCAATTTGTAGACCGAGTGAAGACAGGCAGATAATATAAAAGAATAGATCACACTTGGAGAGAATAGTGGAAAAATTTAGAATGGCCAAAGAGAACAGCTCACTCCTTATCCTGGAAAGATTGTTCACACAAGAAAATGTGGGTCCAATGTTGCTAGATCTGCGACTTTTCCAAGAGAAGGCCCAAATTCAGAATTTTGATGTGAACTTCCTTAATTTTTAGTGTTGGCAACTAACTTGATTTTTAAAATATTGTACAGGACAAACAAAACAGCTTTGTGGACTAGACTCAGCTGTGGCCCACCGATTTGCAACCTCAAATAGTCTTATGCAAAAGTTTTATTTGAAGAGAAAATATCTATAGTTAGTATTCTAAACATTAGTACATATAAGTGAAATAGCAACATACTGTAAATGTTATTTTATCCTTGAAAGAAACTGGTCACAGCAGTCTAAGATTAGAAATTCTCCAAATGTTAGACTGTTCATTGATGCACTAGCCCTCTTTACATAAATGTAAGATTTGCAAATTAACTCGTTAAAGAGTGTTACACAAATTTAACATTTTTAAACTGCAAATTTAAAGAATAAATCTCTAGCTAGGCAAGTTCAACTAGTTGACAACACAATTTACTTTAACAAGCCTGGTTTTTCTTATGTTTTGTGACTTTAGTTGATGGATTCTAGAGAATCTTACATTTCTCTTATATTATTATTCTCTACTGTCATCCTCATTCATGAGCAAGCACGGTCAACTGTCAATGAAAGAATCATATATTTGATAATGGGTGTATAGATCATGTGACTGAATTTTATTATCAGGACTAATGTTATAAATTGAAAATAGGGAGATTAATTCCCTCTTTGATAGCCTATTCAGATATTTAAAATATCTTTTGTAAAGCTCTATTAAGATCAATTAGATTTTGCTTAATTCTTCTTGGCCATCATGAGCATATCACTATAAAGATGCTAAAAACCATTCAATATTTTACATATCAGTTTTTACACCCAAAGCATGCTGCTTTTGGACTGTATACCAAACATATAAAAACAATGAAGACCAAACTGGATGTGAAATAACAAAAGATTTATATCAAATACAAATAAACATTTCAATAAACCTGGAGTCAGAAAGAATGGAGGAGACTAACAAGATGTTTAATTTAAATGACTGATAGAAATAGTGTCTTCTTTTCATAAACCACTTGAATTTTATTTGTATTCAAAAGCAATGGTAAATGTCAAATGACTACTGGACCATCCTTCTGAATACAAGAAAATATAATGCTGTTTAACTCTCTAAACACAAAATGTGATTTTAGAGAAACAAAGATAAAGAACAGCATGTCTTAGTTACACAGATTAATTCAAGAATCACAAAATGCTAAGAGTAAAGATGTTCAATTACTACATATTTAAAATTTTTGAACTTCAAAAAAAGTTTACAGGTAAGACCTTTAAAAATCCAGGATGAATCTGATATCTAAGATCTGAGAAGAGTATCAGAGTTTATCCGTATGTGAGGAATCCTATTATTAAAGCTAGCAGCATTAAATATAGATCCTTTTTACATATACTATGTATAAAATATTATCTAAAGGCTCTATGATACTTTAATTACAAAAGAAAATAATGAGATTAGTTTAAAAAAGAAAACTAAAAATTTTACATATAAATGCCAATTGTGTGAATCCTAGTTAATGAAACAAAAAATTGACCATTAGCCATTTTTTTCTTGTTTGTCCCCACCCAGTTTTTACTGCAGTAATAATCGAAAAATACATTCATTGAAAAAGCCAAAGAAAGTCAAACAAATGGTCTAAATTTAATAGGAATAGCATGACCTTCTGCTGAACAAAAGATGTTGAAAGAATTAAATGAGAACACATGTAAAGTGCCTATCAATTACCTAGATAATAAAGGTTACTTTCCTCCCCATTATCCTTACATGGCTCACTATTATCTCATTCATTAAGTCTTATGTCACCTAGAGAGCAACCTTTGAGAGCAGCAGGGACTCAGTGCCCCACAGTCTGAGACACAGTACCAAGTATTTAGTAGGAGGTTAATAAATACTTCCTGATTTACCAGGAGATAATAATAATGAACAAATGTAAAACAGATGCTAATTGATAGGCTAAATACATTAGTGCATTCCAGTGCCCTCTATATGAAAGGTTACTAACCCATCTGGGCTAAGTGCTAAAATTATAATTAAGTCTGATGGTAAGTCCTAGATTTATACCAATATAATTACAAAGATTACTTAGCTTAGTGATAGAGTATGGCAAGAACAATGAGATGAGTAATTTAGATGATACTGTAAAGTGGGTTTTAATGTTTGAAACTTCTATTACAGTACACAGGATAAGTGCAAGTAGTATAATTAAAACCTGAGAGTCTGATCTTTAAAACTCTATTGCTCAACCTCATTAAAATGCATGTTTTCTCAATTAATCCAAACTTTTCCATTAAAACATAAAAATACGCTTTCATTCCTTGCAAATAAATCTCTACAGTACATATATTTAGGATCAAATACCAAATAACCATTATAGCTAAGTAGGAAAAAACTGACTGAAATAGCAAGAGGTTGCAGGAGAGAGAGTCTACCAAAAGGGAGAAAAGGCAAAGTGAGGGCTGCCCATTTTTTCATTTTTAAATATCCAGTTATAGCTAAAATAGCACTTGAAGAGTTAGTAGATTCAAAACCCCTCAATATCTTTGTTTAAATGGTACAAACTTAAGCAAAATGTTTACTTAGGCGGTAACCATTATAATCATATATGAACTGTATCTTATTTAGTCTTCAAGTACTGACCTACAAAGCCAGTACACGAAAAAGTGTTGTAGAATAAAAAGCAATCATTTTCATGATCATTTTGTTGCATAAACAGTTTTCTCCTTTTAATTCTATGTAGTACTAAAAAGTTTATCTCAATATTAAGCTAATGTTAAATACCTAAAACCACGGGATGTTTTTTATGTACTTTATTTTACGAGCTATTATGAAAAACACTTAAAAGATTATTTTAAGTTGCCATATAATTGACTATATAATTGATGTTAGAGATTTTTATTTTTAAAATTTTTATCAATTTTCTTTATATAGTGGATGATCACCATGTCCCCATTCTAGACTAGCATATTTTTCAAGAAAAATTTTACTAAAAAGAGACAAGTCAAAGGCTACTACATAAATTAAAAAGTAATGCAGGATAATTTCAGAAAATGTCAGTAGAATTTATCATAATTGAGGAAAATGGAGCCCATGTGATTTTATTTTTGAAGTATAAAAGAAAATTAAAAGTGGAGAGGGAAAATGTCTTGACTTTAAAGCATTATCAGACAAACTGAATTAAGTCATTGCTGTTATTTGTGGAAAAATATTTAAATCTAAATAGGGCCTAATATTAGCTGAAATAGTGCTTTCTATTCTGAAAGCAAAATATTTTTGATGGCTTATCTTGAAAAACTTTATTCTTCAAGAGATGTTGGGCAAAAATCTCGTCTCATGCCTGTATTTAAGAACCTCCCTAAACTAATCAGATATAGTTCAGTAGTACTACTCTGCAGTTATTTTCATTATTAAAAAGTCCACTTTCTTCCATCTTTTTTTTCTTTATGCAATATTTCAAAGATGTATGAGTTTATCATGGTCAGAAAAAACTAACAATTTCACACATTTTTATACTATACATTAAATTGTCCATCATATGACCTGCATTTTCAAAACAAATTATACATATACAGAGAATAAAATATCATCCTTGAGAAAGGATCTGAATGCATGATGTTGGAAATATTTTCTTAGAATCGTTTTCCTTAGTAAGTGAACAGTAAAATCAACCATAAAAGTTGTAAAAATGTTAAAGTGACAAATAAGCAATAAATCATGGATGAGTGACAAAGAAAAATTCAACAGACTGCTATTGTTATAACTGGTTAGGTAAACATTTGAATCTTAACACGAAAATATACAAACAAACAAACAAAAACCTTGTTGCAAATATAAGCAGTGGGTGGATTAAAAGCATTTATCTAGAAGGTTTTCAAAATTTAAACTGATCTACTTGGAAGGACATGGCTACATTAAATTTTCCTTGAAGTCGATATGCCTTCTTATAATCAAAATTAGTACTTGGTACACAGAACACAGGTTTTCTTCTGGAAACATGTTTTTAGTATGTTACAATCGTTACCTGTCATTTATGATCCAGTTCAGACAAAGATTGAGAGAGCTCAGATTTTTGCACCTCTTGACAATTTCCATCACAGTTTCATTATCCAGTTCAGTGATATGACGTAGGTCCAAGCTGGAAAGGTTTCTCAGCTAACGAGACAAATAAAATGAAAGATGAGAAAGGTAAACACTATATTCATTCTCAAAAATTATAAATATGGTTTATTACAAAGTAGAGAATTACTCTACAATTAACTGTATACATAATATTTTACATATAAATTAGACATTAGGACAGAAGTCTATGGTGAATATAGAAATAGTAACAAATATTAAAATCAAATAGGTTTTATTGAGGCATAATACAAATAAAAGTTACAAATCTAATATTTGAGGAAGCTGTTAAATATATTGCATAAAGTACCCACAATTTGATAGGATTATTCTCTTTAACACTGTTCAATTTCAGATATTTATCTTCATAATTATGCCACTTCTGTATAGATTTTCTCAGTTTTTTAAAAATGAAATAATAGTAAGTGGTTAATTCAGAGATATCTTGGTGATATTTTATCAATGTACTCCAAATATTATTATAAGTTGTGTGTTTCACCATGTGGAAAGCAATATAACATGTCATTTAAGAAGTAAAGATTTTCTCCAGGTACCACTTTCCCCAAGTCTTCATCTTCTCTACTTTTTTCTTGATGTGTCCTGCTTCTTCTGATATTTAGTCTCCAAAGAAAATTAATAATATTGTTTACACAGAGGTGATAGGATCTTAATTATCCTCTTCAAATAAGCTACATTTCAAATAAGCTATTTTTGCTTAATAACATGCAAAGGATTAATCTGGAGGCAATACGGTACACCCAATAACCCCTCTCCCAAAGATGTCTATAATATGTTACCTTATATGGAAAAAGAGACTTTACAGATGTGACTAACATTACGGATTTTGAGATGGGGAGAAAGATTATACTGAACTATCAGGATCTTATCTAATCACACAAGCCCTTATAAGCAGAGAACCTTTTCCAGTTAAAGCCAGAGAGACTTAATGAAAGAAGATTCACGAGACATTTGAATTGTTAAAGGGATTCAGTCTGCCTTTACTGACTTTGAGTATGGAGGAAGAGGGCCAGGAGCCAAGGAATATGAGCAGCCTCTAGACATTGAGAGCAGCCCTGAGCTAGAAACCAGTAAGAAAAAGGGACTTCAGACCTACAACCTGAGAAACTGAATTCTGTCAAAAATCTAAAAGAGTAAGAAAAAGATTCTCTCGTTGAGCTTCCAGAAAGGAACAGAAGCCAGCCAACACCTTAATTTTGGCCTGGTCTGTGTCTGATTTCTGACTTATAAACTGCGAGATAACAAATGTATGTTTTAAGGGGCTAAGTGTGTGGCAATTTGTTATAGGAGCAATAAAAATCAGTACATGGCATTTCCAGCACCATAAGGGAGCTCTCCCAGGGCTGGCCTGTCTTCTCTAGGCCACCCTCAAATCCTTCTGTAGAGGTAGCAGCTTATTCCTGTAGAAAGCTGAATTGCAGGTGCAACCAAGCTGCCAAATGTCTCGGAGCAGTGAGACAGCCAAGTCTCACTTTATTTTATTTATTTATTTATTTAATTTCATTTTATTTATCAGTTGAGCTTCAACCCCAAAAGACAAGACAGTAGACTCTCTGCTGCTGTAGGAACAGAGAAAGAAACATTCTAATACTATCCCAAAGAACTTTCTGCGATTATAGAGATGTTCTACATCTATGCTGCCCAATATAGTAACCACTGGTCACAGGTGTCTACTGAGCACTTGAAATGTGACCAGAATAAGGGCCTGAATTTCTATTATTTAATTTTGTTTACATTTAATTTTTATATTTGCACATGGCTAGTGGCTACAGTGTTAGACAGAGCAGTTCTAGAGAATGAGTCTACCAGGCAGCCCTCGAACCCCTTTTTCTACCTCACAAAAGGAGAAGCGACACAGCGTTCATGCAGAGTCACTGCTCCGATGCATGTTGCAGAACCATGGAGAGAAACAGAGAGTTAAGAGAAATGAAATATGAAATGGTCCATAATAGGTAAATTCTTTCTAACTGAGACAGCAAGTTTCCATACACTGAGGGCTGAATTCTGAGCTTTCACAAAGAGATTTAGGAAAACCTTTCTGCAATCAGCCTATGAGGTCCAGCATGAATTCAAAACACCACTCCAGAATGGAGGCAGGACCAGGACAGACGACAAGGGTTCTGACAAAGTTCCTACTCAAGTTACCATGGTCTAAGGGATTTACCAACTTCAGAACACGGTTGGTACTTGGCAACCAAAGCACACTGTAAGGAAATGAACTCACTTTTGTTAAAATAAAACAGACTGCTCAGGCTATCTCAGTAGCTCCAGACAGCTGACCAGTTAGAACCTTGGCCAACTCCCTGTTTCCCCTTCCTCCAAGGCTTCTTCACCCCTCTAATAATTACAGCCAACACTATGCCCAGGGCCCAGAGGTGAGCCAATCGGTCTCTAATGTTCTGCCCCAAACATGGCCCCTGACCCCCATCCTTTACCTCTCACCCTGAATTAGGTAGGCTGGCATTAAACAGAACAACAATAAAAAAAAAAAAAATTGAAGTATCTAAAGAAACAAAAGAAAGAAAGAACTATATAAAATACAAAATAAGTAGCAAAATAAGTTTCTACAGTCTTTCTGACATCACTAAAATTCACCTAAAGAATCAAAAAGCTGATACACAAGCTCCTTGCTATGTTTTCTTTCCTCCCAACTCCTGACATATCTCCATGAAGTGGGCACAGAAGGTGAAGTCATCCAGGGTAATGGCTGGGCTTGCAAAGTGGAATGCTATAAGCCAAATGCCAACATCTTTTATGAAGGAGCAGGAGACATCAAGAGTATAGAAGAAGATGGCAGTAAAATGGGAAAGACAATGGTAACAACAAATGCCACAAGTCTCAGTTTCAGTATTTTGCTAATTATATTTGTTGTTGTCATTATTTTTGAAGAGAGGTAGAAGAGTAATGGTCTGGAAGCAACTACAGAGAGCAAAGAGGATCTTGCCCCTACCTCCTGACCTTGAAAAACTCAGTGAGAAAATTAACAGATGTGGCAGGCAGACCTCCATGACCCATGCCCTTGTATAATCCTTGCCCCTTTCTTGTGAGCAAGACCTCTGAATATGATGGGATAGCCTCCTTATAAGGCAAAGGTGAAGGGATTATGCAACTGTAATTAACATCCTTGATCAGTCGACATGAATTAATCGAAAGAAAGGGAAAGTATCCTGGATGGGCCTGACCTAATCAGTTCAGCATTTACAAAGGGTCTAAAGGTCAGAGAGATTCTCCTGTTGATCTTGAAGAAGTAACTGGCCATGATGTGAGAGAAACTACGGAGACCCTGTGAGAAGACCACATGGCAAGGACCTGCGAGAGGCTTCTAGGAGCTGAGAGCACTCCCTGGCTGATGGCCAGCAAGAAAATGGGGACCTCAGTACTATAACTATAAGGAACTGAATTCTTCAAAAACCACACATATTTATAAGAGGTTCTAAGCTCTGGAAAATAATGCAACCTCAATTGAGACCCTGATTATAGCTTTGTGAAGGGGGTTAGGGAGTTTGCTAAATTTCTCAAACCAATCCTCACTCATGGAAAGATGAATTTAATGAAAATGCTTCATGAAATGTCTGCATGGCGCCTGGCTCTTTACTCAATTCATATTTTGAGAACAGACATGTTTCCTATGCAAATCTTAATAACCACAGGGTAACTCTTTTTGCACTAAACTTTTATTTTTCACAAGATTTTGCATTCAGGCTAAAGAAGTGGCTAAATTGGTTTCACTGGTCAAGTTTTCTTATTCTTGATTAAGCAAAGATGAACGTGCACATGTCAAAGATCACAGTCACTGTTAAATTTCATGTTTGTATTATTAATGGTCCCATCAGTAATATGTCCTATACTTCTATTTTCTATACAAAAATCTATTTTCTATATAAAAATCAACATTTTCTTAAAACATATTACTTTTACATTTGGCTTTCTTTATTTTTGATCCCAACACCCAAAAAGTTTCGCTATTGAAGACATACTGTTCTGGGAATATGTAAAGAACCAAATAGCCTCTTTGAGTTGCAGGTGCTAGGTGGCTTGCTGGGCTCATGTCCTGACAGTAGCCACATGTCTGTACCACAGCAAAATCAGAAATACATGAAAAGGGCTGCCTGAAAATCCTTTGAGGCATGCCTATTAAACCTATGAATGTTAAGGATAAATTCTGCTATGTATAACCATATACACATGTGAACTATTAAATATAGCCACATACAATACACATATAACTTCACTGTATTTTACTAATTATCCTTTATTATAGTTGCTAAGAAGACATAAAATCATAAAAATTTTATCTAATCACATAAATATCTCCGATACATACATATTTGGGAATCTAGTTCAACTTCTGACACAAAATTTCTAAGTGAATTCTTATATATCTCTTTATCCCAGCAGTGTGAATGTACTTAACGCCAATGAACTATATACTTTAAAAATGATTAAAAAGGTAAGCTTTATGTTATATACATTTTACCACCACAACAACAACAAAAAATCACTTCATCAACCAGGACATAGTAAGAAGATACATTAAAGTTCCATAGAGAAAATTTAAAGTTGTTTGTGCCAATTCAGCCCCCTCACATTGAGATAACTGAGGACCAAAGAGGTTTGAATTACTTACTAAAGTGCAGATAATGGGGAGAGAAATGTTAGCAAATCTAAACTATTTTACAGACTTGAGAAAATTTAAAGTTATCTTCTAGAACAGCAGGAAGTAATAATTCCAGTAACTATCTGCATGTATTAAAACTATATTTCTAGTTGACTGACTCAAGCTTTTAGAAATCCTGCATCCAGACCCATTTCTCAGTGCTCGGCCACTTGTGGCTGATGCTGCCCTGTACTTCTTATCCATAAATGGAACAGCTCTTACTCTTCCAATAGAGAAAAAACTCATACATGAGGAAACAGATTTACTTCAGCTCTCACATGCCAGCCTTTTATTGAGATCTTGAAGAACTTTTTACTCTTGGATTCAATGAAGGCTCATTTTTTCATGACAGTCACTGACTCTGCTCATGTGGCCTTCTCTATGACCATTTTAACCTGTTCAGCTTGAACTATGACAGCATCCAAAGGCAGTTCCAGGAGGCTCATTCCCATTAACCAGCATCATTACAAGACACATACTGAGCTCACCTCTATGGTATGTGGCATTTTTATTCAAAACTCCACAAACAGCTCTGTCAAACTTATCACATTTATTCCTTCTCTTACGGAAATTTCATAACAGTGCCCTCCAGTGTTTCATTAAAAAAACTACCTAAAATAATCCTTCTTAGTCTGAAACAAAAATTACACTTAGGAAGCTGACATTTAATTAAACCTACTTTCTTTATAAATTCACTAGTAGTCTTCAGTTATACAAATCACAGAGGATTTGAATAAGCAAAGCCCTTCAAAGATCTTCTAAATGCTTCACTCCAACTTTTACACATTAAGTAAGGTACTTTAAAAGAAACTCAGGTCAAAATGTAGAATGTAGATAATCAACTTTCAGTTTATTACTGCTTTTATTGGGAAAAATATTACTTATAACCAATTCAGGTTAAAGACTAAAATTAGTCAATGACTAGTATGGTCATATACGTAAAGTATAAAATGAGACACTAAAATGTTACCTGGGAAACACAAGCTTGGAGGATTACAAAAAGGCCTTAAATGGCTTCCAAATTTTTTTAAGACTCTGGAAAAGTAGAAGATGTAACAAAATCCTCAATTGTACAGGTTGACTACAGTGGATGAAGCAACATAAAGGACTCACAGCACCTTGGAAAAACAGCAGGCAGGGATGTTCTGCTGTTTCAGGCTAACAAGAATAATTTATATGAAGCCAGTTGGAAGTGATAATTTTTGAAAAGACTAAACACTTCTGTATACTTAAATATGTTCAAATGTCAACTAGTACCTAAATTACTCCTTGCCAGCCCAGCAGATGTTGGCTTTATTGGGACTGAGTTTTAGAGCAATCAGTTGTAATCGTCAGGGATCAAAGTCAAGGGTTAAGACAGGCTGCCCTACTGATGACAGGGTTACTGGGGCTGTAGATCAGCACCACACACTCATCTGCCAATCACCTGTCAGGCTGCCAAGATGGAGATCACAGGAGAGACCAAAGGCACAGAGACACAGAAAGGTTAGAGAAAGGCATTTATAGGAAAACTGGGGAAGCCTCCTATTCTGGACAGGGAGGGAGACACAAGAGAAAGGAAAGGGGTTATAGCAGGGGTCTTGCATGGTAAAACCAGAAAAAAAAAAAAATAGTAAAGAAACTAAGATTGCTGAGAATGGAAAGGAAAGGGGCAAAGAGGGAATTTCTGTCCCTGGGCATAGGAAGGCTTCCACATCTTGACAGGGTCTGATACCTACACTTAGAGAAGAACTTGGTTGGACAAGGGAGAGAACAACAGGCATCCCTTCTGCCCATCAAGGAGGCCTCAGCTCTGACATCTGTTAAGCCAGCTCAAATCTCTTTCCCCAAGTTTTGAGAAGTTGTTCTCACTGTGCTCAAAAAGCTGTGTTCATTGTTTTAAAACTGATCTCACTTCCTGATGACTTTAGAGAGAAGAAAAATTAGTGAGTCTTAGAAATATAGTATACTTGCCTTGACACAAATTATTAACTAGGCAAAAATCCTCAATATAACTATGTCCTTTAGACAGGAATTGGCAACAGCTGCCAAAGGACCATGGCAGCAACTTGAGGGGCGGGTCCCTCTTCATCTTCTCTGTCTCCTTCACACTCCCATTCCCCTTCCCTTCCTCTTCCCCATCAGCCCTTCTTGGGCTGCATTGCTCAGGACCAGTCTCTCATTACAAACATTTGACATCTAATCTTAAAGCTTTAACTGGCCCAAATCTGGGTGTCTGGTGCAGTGGTTGTAGTGCACTTTCATTTATTCATTCACACTTATTTAAATGTTTCCTAAACACCTGGCTCTAATCTTGGCTAACACATTGGGATCATATGGCGAACTTAAAAAAAAAAATACTAATGACCAGGTCCCATCCTTAGAGAGTCTGGTTTAATTGGCGTGGGGTGAGGTCAGCCATAACTATTTCTGAAAATGATACTCAGTTGCTCACAGCCTGGACCAGGAAACACTTCCCTAGTGCAAAGCGACTGATATTTATATCATTACTTCAAATGTGAAAATAATTTGTAAAAATAAGCCTCTGCAATCACTCAAAAAAGAATGCAGATGATATTATTTAACTAGGCAATAACTCTGTATTGGCCACCTATTATGTACCAGAAAATATGTAGCCACTAAAAATACAGGAGTATATAAAACAGACAACAATCTCTGTCCATAGGGGTGCTTATAATCCTACTTGGAAGAGGTCAGAGGGAACAATAAGTAAGCAAACTATATAGTATGTTAAATGGCATTAAGTGCTATAGAGAAAAAATAAAGCAAGACAAGGCAGATGGAAAAGAATGGAGGGAAGAAGGTAGATGGAGTATAGATTTAAATCAGCAGTCAAGAATGATCTCATTGAGAAGATGGGAGCAAAGATTTGAAGGAGGTGAGTGAACAAGCAAAACCCGCTGATGTCTAGGACAAGTTAGTGCAAAGGCCCTGAGATGGGAACTGGCCTAGCTTTTTGGAGGATTAGTAAGGCGTCAGATTCTCTGAGGCCTTGTAAGCCAAAGTAAGGATTTTAGCGTTTGCTCTGAGGAATCTGGAGAGCCACTGGAGGTTTTAAGCAGGGGAATAACATGAACTAACCTACCTTTTTAAATGGTCGTTCTAGCTTCTGTGTGAGTTTAAAATAGGAGCAAGGGTAGAAGCAGAAAGAAGCTGTATTCAATTAATCCAGTCAAGCAATATCAGTACTTGTACCATAGAGAGAGCAGCTGGAGGTGGTGTGAAGTGAAGAGATCCTCGATATATTTGAAATTACAATCAATAGAATTTTTGGACAAATAGGGTAAGGGGCATGAAAAAAAAAAAAGAATAATCAAGGATGATTCCAAGATTTTGAGTTTGAGAAAATGGAAGGTACTGTTGCAATTAACTAAGATGGTTTGGAGTCAGGTAGAAAAAGAGAATTTGTTTTTGAATATGCTACAACTGAGATGCCTGTTAGATATCCAATGAGAGATGGCAAATAAATTTGAGAACCTTCAGTAGGTAGATGGCATTTATACTTCTAAATTTAATATATAAAAGTATTAATTATATATAGATGTGCTAAACTAGGGTATAATCATAGTAGCCTTTCGATTTACAGTGAATAAAAAGTAAATTATCAATTAGTTGATAAAATTAATAGTAGGCATACATGCCCATAATAATAAAATATAATACATATTGTGCTAGTAAATTCTAAAAAAAAAAAAAAAATGCACTAACATCAATAGCGTCCTGAGCCACCTGGGACAGTTACAAGCTGGCTTCATTTCCTACTAAAGCATAGCTCAGCCTTTACGGCTCCAGCGCACATCCTCTGTAAAACCTCCTGGGATGCCCACAGTCAAAGTAAGAGATTCTGCCTTCTGTACACCCACTGATGTTGCACATTCCCCCACCAAAGGCTTAAACACATTGCTTTATCATTTGGTCTAATTCAATGTATGTTCCCACCAATTGAGTCAAAGGCAAGCTACTGCAGGTCAGGGACAATGTCATATTCACTTTTGTGACACCAGGGCCTAACGCAGTGGAAGGTGTAGCAAGCACATTTATTAAATATGTGTTGCTGAATGAATAAATGTAAATTCAAGATCAAAACTTTAAAGATAATTTCATTTATTTAAGTTTCCAAAAATCAAGTCTCTTTGTCTTTTATCTATATCAAATGCAGGACCTGCAGCTCTGAAGCTACTTGTTTTTAAAAGTGATATATTTGAACAAAAACTTCACTAAGACGTAAGCATTAAATAATTTTTTAAAATTCTCATTCCACACAATTAAAGTTCATTTTAGAACAAGGAGCATAATCAGTTCTCTATTTATATATCTGTTCTTAAAATGAAGAACATTTTAAAAAGAGAAAAAAAAAAAAAGCTGCTGTAAGTCGTCAGGGTTTTGAAGTGTGTGGCAGGAATTTTGAGTAGTTTACCAAAATTTTAATCACTGTCTTCTGCTGCAGAAATGTGAATTTGTTAATTGGATTTCTGCTCCTTGGTATACCAATTCAGAACGGATGCTCTGCTCCTCCTCTTTCACTGTGGCAGGCAGCACAGTCTCTAATTGACTTTTTTCTAGGAATTTTCTTTCCACCAAATTTCTTTCTTTTCTCCATGTAAGATTTCTAGAGCTCATAACAAACTACAAACAGAACTTAAGGTTAGCAGCACTAAGCAGCCCTGTCACTTTTTTAAGCAACAAGAGCTAAGAAACAGAACTTTTCCTCAATTAAAAAATAAAATGTTCACACTATTCTACTCATGTAAGAAAAAGAAAATCAATGCTTAATAAATTAGGGGTAAATTAAGTCAAATGTGAATGCAAGCAAGGAGAAAATACTTCATCTAATTGGACTGGTTGTGTATATCTCTTTCGCTTTCTTATACCCAGTTAGGAGATCTATTTTTTTTTTTTTTAAAAAAAAAGATAATTTATGAAATTTTAACCCATTTAGTCACTTGCATCTACGTATCACACTTCAATGTGTTAAAAGTTTGGAGAATATATTCCCAATAAAAGTTTCACAACCTTATTTTTAAAAGTAGTAAAATAACTGAAATGCCTTTAGCCTAACACAAAAGCTTATCATATCCAAGCCAAGTGACCTGTACATTGACCTCTTGATCTTATACCATTAAAGCAAGTGTCGAATTATTTTGTTCTTTATTTCTAAATGTATAAAGCTAAAAAACAAAGGAATGACATTAATGACTTTTAATTTAAAAAATAATCTGGCACATATTTTTATTTTCTGGAATTCCAAAAATGTTACAGAAATGTTGTATATACTCTCTAAAATGTCTTTTTCTTTCTTTCTTTCTTCCTGGTTGAGAATATACTACTGGGACTCACCTTCATATCGAAAATCTCTTAGCCCTTGAACTCTTTATTTCTGGCATCAGCCTAAAGCCAAAGCTTAGAGTAAAAAATGCCTAAACCTTAATTTCAGAAATTGGTGTTCCTATACTGTGACCAGGTTGTTTCAGAGAGTATAAGCCAAAAAGCCCTGGCACACAGGATGATAAGCACCAGCTGAGCCACTTCCCAGCTTTGGGCCTTCCATATTCCCAGAAAAAGATTTCCTAACACATGGAGGAGCAGCATGGGCCCCTGTGAACAGATGCCTGCAGCTTCTCTCTGGGGGTTACCACATAGGTATGGATCACCCTATGTCACCCAGGAAGAAAATGACTAACCTAGGCATCCATTAGCAGCTTTCACTCCTCTCAATCTCTAAACCATTTGTATGAGAAGAAACATTCCAAAACAATATGCATTTATTCCCCTTATCGCCCCCCCCCAAAAAAAACCCCATATAAAGCCCCAAACATCCTTTCTAGTCAGACAACAAGTCTGATACTAACGATCTAAAACTGAATCAATCAGATCACTCCCACTAGTGAGAAAGTAATCACAGAATCTGATCCTAAAATAATCAGGATGCAGGTTCGGAAAAAAAATATTATTTCTTCCATAATCTTCATTTCTGGCATTGTACTTGATTTAATTATTCATAGTATTATCAAAGTGTCCCAACCGCCTATGATAATACAAGAATTTTCCAGGTGAAAAATACCTAAAAAGACTCAGACTTTTTAAAGTGCTTATAAAGATTTAAACTCAAATCTACATGAAGAGCTCTTGAAACACTGAATCAGATCCCATTTGTTTTACTTAGTTTATCTTTGTTCTATAATAACAATTTCATGAAGCAACTGCATTTGGTTTATAATATAGTAAACTTGGAATAGAAAAGCTTTAGTTCCTGAGTCCCCTAATCATACTCAATGGTAAGAGTTGGAAGTGAATAATCTAAAATTCTAGGTTAATGACTATGTTATAGCAGTATATCAGTTTTCATAAGAGATAGTAAACCAGGAAACATTTTTATCAAGTTTTCTTTGATATTAAATATTGTAGAACAAGAAATTATATTATCATTAAAGTAGATAGTGAAAATAAAAAGTTAGTGTGTCTTATGGCAGAAGAAGACAAATAAGAGAATGAAAGTTACCTGCATAATGTAAAGCTGTTTTTTAAAATAAACTGCAAAAATTTTATAACTTTGATTTATACATTAAAGTACTATTCTGATACAAAGAACTATCCATCTGTAATGCTGTTCTCTCAGCCAATTTTGCCCATCTATGAGTTGAAAAGCTTCAACCAATTGAGATAAAATTAAAAATTACAATATTTAGTATATACCTAAAGTAAGACTTAAATACTGATTTATTATTTACTTTAACGTTACGTACTTTAAGTCATTTAAACCTTCTCACATCAATAAAAAGTATAACTATAATTTTTGAAAATTAAAAAATAAGCAGAAGTACTGACATAACAACATGTTATTTTTTTGTCAGTGAAAACCATCAAGGTATTTAAATTAACTAGTAACAAATAACCAATAACACAAATAACTAGTTCACAACAATTAACTTCTTATTTAGTCAAATATTTTTCTTTACATTTGCCTCTGTGAATTGACATTATACATTATAGCTCTGGGAAACCATTTAAATTTTATTCTTGCTAGAAGTATGTATAAAAACTATCTTTATAATTAAGCAGCTAGCCCTCTATCCTATTCTTGAGACCTTGTAGCTTCATTTCTCTTAATTGTCATATAGCTACTATCCCTCTCTCTCTAATTATGGTTTGTCTCAATCCAGGACAGAAGTATGACTACTGGTAGTCTAACAAAAGATCAAGTTTAATTTAAATCTTACATCGTGTGCAATTCTCTGCTTTGTGCTTTGATCTCCATCATTACAAGATTCTCAGAAAGGAAATAAATATCAGTTCTATTTTCTCAAATGTACTCTCTTGTAAGAAACACAAGGACACAGAAAGGAAGATGTATTAGGGTCTAAACAAAAAAACAGAAACCACTATAAGTATTTATTAAATTACATGAAGGGAATTACTTTAAGGGAACTGGTTATTCTGATGAAGCATAATTTGAGAAGATGAAATGGAGAGGCTAGGGTACGCCAGAGATTTATCAATAGCAGGAATCCATGAGCACTCCAAGGCTGGAGGTTCAAGAGGAGTCGTCAGTATTACTGGAACCTACCTACAGGCCACAGTCACCCAATACAATCTGGAACTGCCGGGGATCTCTCCAGGGATGGAACCATGGAGGAGATAAAAAAAGCTGTTGCCAAAAATGCTACCTGAGAGAGGGAGGGAGAGAAATACTCTAGTTTTCCCTACCTTTGGCCTTTCTGCCTCCCACTAAATGCAGCCTACAAAGTGAAGCCCCTTATGAAATAGAAGAGCATATTTAGAGAGAAGAAAGGATCTGAGAACAAACAGACCTAGGAACAGAATAAAGCAAACAGAAAGATGTGGGGGAAGGGGAGCCATTTTCCAACAATAAAAAGAAGTAATCAATATAATGAGAGTTCTTTGTAACAACCGAGGAGAAGGAATAATTGCCAAAAAGTATTCCTGCACCTAGACTGAGAAACCCAGGGTGCTGACCAACTTTGTTTTCTTCTTTGAGCCAGATAAAAGCTGTAAGAGTCAACTTGAGCTGCTTTCTCAGGAACAGGGATACTGTTTCATTTTTAAAGATCCAAGACTGATAGCCAAGTGCAGCCAAGTGCATGTGAAAAAGTACTTCTGATCAAACATAATAACAGCGCATTTCCTCTAATGAATATAACACAGAATATTCCCGTGGGGAGCTTTTTCTTAGAAAAAAAAAAAATGTTGTTGGTCAATCATCCCACTAGGATACAATCAATTGAAAAGAAGTCTACAGTAGGAGAAGCAGCTGTTTCTGAAGGTTTTGTAAATACACTATGATCAACAACTTTTGTGTAAATGCCTGTGATACCTCTGGGCTGGAGAGCAAACATATGAGGAGCTCAATTGCCTTTAGTCAATGGACTCTACTGGACTCTATTATTGGGCCAGTGTGTCTGGAGAGGAGGGAGCTCAGAACTTTATTCCAAAAAGTATTACGGCAAATAATGAGTAGTAATATGTAGGCCCAAATTCTGGTTAAACATTGACGTTCCAAGCTAAAATTTCGGAACACACACCCCTACTGTAATTTCAATACCTTAACTTTTGACTAACAGAGAGTTACTATAAAAATGAATTCCCTATTTTCAAAGAATGTGATTATACTAAAGACATGGCATAATCTTCCCTTCCTTATCCAGGAGCCCCTTTACATCATCATTATAAACATCATACAGTGTTAAATAAAACTGTAAAGAAAAATCTGATTATTTGTATTCTACATGTCTAAGGTATGTACTTTGTTTAAACATCTGTGTGAATAAATATATAATACATACACACTCAGGCACTCCCCTGCCCAGGTCAAGTGAAAATAGTCCTTAAATAAGATAACTGAATTAATTAAAAACAAAATATTGTTAAATATCTTATAAATGTTCAAAAATTAATCAATAACTGTCAATGTTTATAGTCAATTAACTAAGTTTTTTAAATTAATTGGATTCTATCAACTGTAATTCTCAATAAATGTTTATTTTAAATAATAAATGAGATCTGCTAACTTGTTTTTCTTGAGTAGTATATTTCCTTATTAAGTTATATAAGCCTCAAATCTGGTTTCCTTAATTTATACAGTCTATTCTGTTGATTTAGAGATGAGACCCCATCCATGTCCAATATCACTATTTTTGTATAAACTATAAGACTGAGCAAGGTAGATTCACACTGCTCCTTAAATAAAATTTCTGTCAAAAAACGGTGCGAATGAATTGAAATTCTAAGAGGGCATGAACAACTCATAACATCCTTCTTGGATAAAGACTGGCTTCCTGTGTTAAAGACCAGATAAGTATAGTTGAAATCCATTTTTATAAGGACATTTGCAACAAAAACCACAATTTATAAACAAGTGTGCGATAAAAATTTAAGGAGTGAATTGAGGATAATAAGCAAACTAATATTTAAAATATAAAGCCAAGATCCAAGAAAGGCCCTTTCAAAAAAGATTGCCAGCTTTCCTCATTTTATATTTATATATTTATATTAAAGCCTGAAGCAACCATTTTATCAAAGAACAGATACAACAAAGAAAGTCATTTGTTCATTTTACTTGTTAGGACATTCAGAAACTGAGTAATTTGAAAGATGAATTCATTTATTTCACTAGTGTCACATTGATACATCCTGCGACTGTAGTTGCTGAAATGAAAATGAAGCACAAAAACATATACATTACAACTAGAGTGTGAGTAATAGAGTTACAAAATACAAAAAGAGTAGCCCTCCTGGATATGTATTACTGACTTAAGAGAATGAATAAAATAAATTTGATAAACTATGATAGCTTATGTAAACACTATCTATACTAATTTAGAAAAATAAAATTCAAAGTCACTAATTTGTGAAATAATAATAATGTACAACAGTATACTCCCAATTCAGTGCACTGCTATGCATGAATTTTTAATAATAATTTTATTTAAAATACTCTTTTAGTTGTTCAGAGTGTTAAACAAATCATCAAATAACCCTTAAAAGGTCAGCAGGGAAAGAAAAAAAATGAAGAGCAGACAAAGAGTTATTAATGTTAACATTTGGCACTCAGGTAAAAACAAGATTTATAAAGGTTTTAAGTAAGACTTATTTTCATGAAAATTATTTTACATTTTTATTTTAATGAAAGAATATAAGTGGGTTAAGACTAAAGAGTTATAAAGAACTTTTATATACCATGATTAATATTTTTCGCAGTAACTAATTCATTTATTTATTTTATTTTTCAACTGCTTCTTTAGTTATGTGTCAGCACTCTTCCTCTACAACCCTAGAAGGAGACAGATGCTAGTATTAATCTTATTTTAGAGATAAGGAAACTTAGGCAAAGAGATTAAGTAATTTGCCTAAGGTCATACAATCAATGGTCACACCACTAAGCTTTGATGACAGCAATAAGTGGTTTGCTATCTGTTGCCAACTTCTAAGAAAAAAATTAATGGATCAGACCTAGATATTCTGAACACTCGGTTTTTGGCTCAACTCTTTAACTCTTGGAAGCCTAAAAAGAACCAAAGGCATGGTCATGCAATAACACCCTACATAATACTCACTGGGCCATACTCACAAGGGAATATTTCAGAGCTGAATGAATTTAAGAATACATAGTTTTCATTTTTCAAATATCACCCAAACACTATAATCAATCAGAAACAGATGAAATAATAATCTATAAATAACAGCAATATCATCTCTAAAGTAGCAAAATAGTATGTTGTTCCTTTAGAATAAGACATTCTAAACAGAACAGTTGTTTGGAAATTTAAAAGGCAAGAAAGTTCATCTTTTATTTGTAGTCTCTGAGTAAACAAGAAAAGGAAGATGAAAACTGAGTTAGCTACATGAAGATATTCTTTCAGTTACTTATATTAAATTGACTGAAAAAAATCTATTTTGTTTTCCTTTAGAAAACATTTCATATTTTCAATCATAAGCACTTTTAAAAATATGTGGGTTTAAGTTCTTTAAAATGTGATTATGGTCCAAGAAAATACCAGAAGTTCAGATACTTTGTTTAGCTGTGTTATCTTCTCCAAAAAACTGTTTAAAAATAAAAACTAGTAAATATAAAAAACTTCAACCAAATCTATACTCGATATATCCCAAAAACTCAGTTCAGGTTTATAAACTGAATAGCGAAGGCAACAATAAGATTTAATGTAGCATCAGAATTAATATTAACTAATTAATAAAAACAACATATCAACAATCTAAAAAGGAAATATATCTATCCCTAAATTATGAAATTTTTATATAGCATTTCACTAATGACATGTCATTTCACCGTTACTCAAGTATATATCTCTTACAGATAAAGATTTCAAACTTTTTGTCAAAAATTCTTTGCCATCTTCCTTAATAATCATTTAAAATAAGATTTTCCCGAGAGGAAAAAAAAATGGCGTAGATGATAGAGGCTATGTTCATTCCTCTAGCAACCAAATCAAGGTTGTGACAGAAACAAGGAGTAGCAGCAAGGAAAAATCACCTGGGATCTTGATGAACAAGCCATACAACTAGAGAGAAATCCAAGAAAGCACCTTGCAATGGCAGAAGGTAGGACAGGGTGAGGATATGGGGCTGCCTGGTCCGAAAGCAGTAGCAGCAGCAGAAGCCTCTTAAAGGGGCCCCGTCCATGAGCGGATTTTCACAGTTACGGATCTGCTCACTCTGAGCACCAGTGCCAATTCGGCTGCACGCATGGGGTACCAGGGACTTACAGGGAGACATTGTTGAAGTGAGGGCCGAGGTGAGACTCATTCGGTATAGAAGTGCCAGTAGTATCCACTGTTCCCTGTTGAGCTCACCCCACTCTCCCAGTACACCTGACACAGAGCCACCATAGCCATGACATCATCAAACTGGATAACAGAGGTCGCTCCAGCCAGAGGATTCCCTGACACCCCGCCTTCCCCAACTGGGGCCCCAGCCAAGCCACATCTAGGTGTATCCTCTGAGAGTCAGGTGCTCCTTGCTGAGCATCATCTAGACTCACACTGGAGGCAGCTGGCCTCGGTTTCTGGTGTGGCCTTTTGAGGCAACTATAAGCACAGCATCTGTGGATTGCTTGCTGAATCTTAACAGGTGGCCCTGGAGGGGCAGAGCCTTGGGCTAAATGTGGCCTGCAGCTGAACTCCTCTCAGGACTGTCCCACTAGACACCTACTTCACAAATCCACATTTGCTTAGTACATAGAAACAGACATGGAAAGGCAGCCAAAATGGGAATACAAAGAAGCAGAAACCATATGACAGAACAGAACAGAGATCCAGATATAATGGAGTCCGGTAATCTAACAGATGCAGAGTTCAAAACACTAGCTATAAAGAGCTCAATGAACTTTTGGGAAATGTAGAGAACTCCAACAAAGAGATAAAAATGGAAATGGAAAGTATAAAAGGGAACCCATCTGAAATAAAGAACACATTATCTGAGATGAGAAATATGTTAAATGTAATAAACAAAGGAATAAACTAAATGAATAAAGAAGAGGATCACATGCCCTATCTAGAGGACAGGAAAGCCAATCAGGACACTTAAACAGAATGACAAGAAAAAATATGCCAAGACTATAAAAATAATTTTAGGAGAATATGGGACACTATTAAGGGTCCAAATATTCATCTGATTGGCATAAGTGAAGAAAATCAAGATGTTGAACAGTTGTTTGAAGAAATAATGATGAAAGACTTCCCTGACCTGGTGAAGGAAATGGACTTAAAACCCCAGGAAGCTCAGAGAATTCCAAAAATCAGGGATCCAAAGAGGCCCACACCAAGACACATCATAATTAAAATGCCAAAGGTTAAATACAAAGAAAGAATATTAAAAGCATCAAGAGAAAAGCGGTTACTTATAAGGGAACAGCCATAAGACTGGCAGCTGATTTCTCAAAAGAAACTATGAAGGACAGAAGGGCTTGGCAAAAAATATTTGACATGATGAAGATCCACGTTATACAACCAAGAATACTTTACCCAGCAAAACTAGCATTTAGAGTTGAAGGACAGATAAAGAGCTTCCCAGACAAAAATGATCTAAAGGAATTTATCACTACCAAGCCAGAATTACATATGTTGGAGCGATTTCTTTAGGAAGAAAAAACATGTATCAAAAACAACTACCTTCCTATCAATAGGTACCTTAAATGGAAAAGAATTAAGTGTTTCAACCAAAAGATAGAGTGGCTGAAAGGATAAGAAAATAAGACCCCTACATATGAAAAGGAAGGGGATGGAAAAAGATATTGCTTTGATGGAACTCAAAGGTATTTAAGTCAGACAGAGAAAGATAAACACTATATGATTTCACTTGTATGCAGAATTTAAGGAATAAAAAGAACAAACTAATCAAAAACAGACTCGCAAATACAGTGGACAATTTAGTGACAGACAGAGGGGAGGGGGGTTTAGAGGGCTTGGAGAATGGGCTGAAGGGTTAAAGTACAAATTAGTAGCTGATGGATGGTCACGGGAATGGGAAGCACGGCATAGGGAATGCAATTAGTATTAATACATTGACTAAGTGGAGGGTTGGGGAGGGAGGGAGCAATTGGGGGGATTGTTTTACTAACTATATAGATGTCTAACCAATGTACTGTATACTTGAAACTAAAATTTTAAAAATAAAAATAAACCAATAAATAAATAAATCAACTAATGAAAAACATAAGGTCTTCTTGAATGAAATAATTTGAAATAATTTTGAAATAAATCAATTCATAATGAATACGTGGCATTGAATTCAGGGACTCACAGCATTTCTGAGATTTGCACTCCAACTACATGTAAAAATAACTTGCCACTTTAACATTTCAGACTCCACAAGCCTATTTGTTCAACTGATTTTTAAATTAATATTATGTTAATATATTACTATTATCCTGAGCATCTCCTATGTTATTATGCATTCTTACAAAGTATGATATTGATTAGTATGATTTTATCGTGCTACATCAACAACAACATTTAAAACTTTTGACCCTTTAAAGGCTTTTTCTTATTATGGAAATTTTCAAATATAAACAAAAGTAATGAGAACAGTGTAATGAAGTTACATGTCCTATAACCGAGCTCAATTATCTACATTTTGCATTTCTGTCTCCTTTATAGGCCTATCCACTTTTCTTTTTCTTCTTTTAATCCCCTCTGTAATATTTTAAACCAAATTCCTAACATTGTGTCATTTCACTAATAAATATTAACGTATATATCTCTTGCTGATGAAGATTTTAAAATACAACAAATATTTGGTAGAATTCACTGGTGAGCAATTTGGGCCTAGAGTATTATTAAAAGGAAGGTTTTTAACTACAAATGCAATTTCTTTCAGAGATATTAAGGTAATCTATTTTTTCTTGAGTGGGCTTTGGTAGTTTGTATCTTTCAAATAAATCTTCCATTTCATCGAATTTGTTGAATTTATAAGGTATAAAGATGTCTGTAATATTCCTGTTATATTTTTAATATCTGTAGAATCTGTAAATTATGTCATCCTCTGAGTCATGGCTTTGGAATTTGTGTTCTACATATATTTTAATTTCTTAATTGGTCTGAAGAGAGACTTATCAGTTTTATCTATTTTATAAAGAACCAGCTTTTGGTTTTATTAATTTTTTCTGTAATTTTTATTTTCCATATCACTTTTTCCACTTCAATCTTTATTATTTCCTTTCTTCTGATTCTTCTGATTACTTAGTCTTCTTTTTCAAGTTTTATCAGGTAGAAGCTAACCTCAATGATTTGAAACTTTTCTTTTTTTCTTACATAGGTATTTAGTGCTATTACAGTAGTCCCTCCTTATCCACGGGAGATACATCTAAGACCCCCAAAGAATACCCTGAAACTGTGACAGTACCAAAACCTGTATGTACTGTGTTTTATTATACACACATATTTATGATAAAGTTTAATATATAAATTAGACAAGTAAGAGATTAACAACATAGCAGAAAAAATATAACAATATACTGTAATAAAAATTATGTGAATGTGGTCTGTCTCTCTTCTCTTTCTCAAAATATCTTATTATAGTGTAAGTACAGTGTAAACATGATGGACAAAAGGATGATTCACCTCCTGGAGCTTGACAGCACAAGATTTCATCACACTACTCAGAACAATGCACAATTTAAAACGAATTTTTTATTTCTAGAATTTTTCATCTAATATTTTTCAGACTGCAGTTGATTATGGGTAACTTAAACGGCAGAAAGCAAAACTGCAGATAGATGGAGGACTACCATAATTTTACCTAAAGAGTATTTTAGCAGCATCACACTAAACCCAATGTGTTGTATTTTCATTCTCATTCAGTTCAAAATATTTTCTAACTTCTCTTTTGATTTCTTCTTTACTCATGGAGTTATTTAGGATTGGATGCACAAAGGAGATCATCTACAGATCTCTGAGATTCTCTATGCCATTCTGTCCATTCCAGGACTCTGTCCTCTAAACTCTGGCCGCTTTGGTCTTCCTGGACTTTCTGTTCTCTCAACTCAGTCTCCAGAGTTTTACCTGGGACACTCTCCCCTGTGCTGCAAGTTGGAAACTCTTTCAATGAATCAAACAGAGGCAATCATAGGGCTCCTCATGTTAGTTTCTCATATCTCAGGGATCATTGTCCTTGGTTGTCAGATATCCAGTGTCATGAAGACCATTGTTTCATATATTTTATATGTTTTCTCTAGTTTTTTTAGTTGTTTCAGGGAAGAGAGTAAATCTGGTCCCTATTACTCCATCTTAGTTGAAATAAGAAATCCAGTTTTGTTTTTGTTTTTTATATATATCATTATGAACTCATGATTTTTATATATTTTGTTTGTATATTGCAATCCATTGTAATCATTTTCCTTTTCGCTGTTCAAAGTATCAGAACTTCGGCCAATGGGAGCCACTACATGTTGGCTTTTGGGTCCTTTTGTTTCTACTAGTCCCTTTAGTGCAGATGATATTTAGCCACTATGGTATAGATGTTAGGGGGTAATTATATATTTGCATTTGGTAAACTTGTCTTTAAAAAGCAGGAGAGCAAGAAAGCAATATAGAGCTGTTATACATTTACAAATATGTACACTGCAATGAAAAATACACCTGTGTTGAAGAAGACTCAATTCTGCCACATACAAGTCATTAACATTCTTATCTATTAAATGGAGACCTCAAAAGTTCTTATCATTGCTTCCTAAATACGGATCTCTAAGTTTCCACATGCAGTCCAATAAATATGACTTTATTTTCTCAAACTGTGTGCATTCAACGTAAGGTATTTTTGGACTCTGATTTACATAGTCATAGCAGCATAGAAGGAAGGCCTCTCACTCCAATATGATTTGATAGTAGCAGAATCTATCTGAAGACTAGGAGTATGTCATCAATAAATACTGCAAAGTAAATAAGTCTCCAACCAAGACTGAGCACATCAAAGTAAAGTTTAAGTCCAAGGGACCGCAGTAATAAGATATCAATATTCTTCCACATATTCCTAATTTTCTGTCTTCCTGCCCCTGGTTTAACAATCTAAGTTACCACAAATCCCCAAGCATCCTTTCGAACTTATGAAATACTTCACATTTTTTAGTTTCAGTGAAATCCCTACACAGTCTCTTTCAGATCAATGATTCTTAAGTTCATAGATTCTTCTGGGTGTAAGAAACTCTAAAGACAGACCATCTAGTCCAGGTGCATCTCTTCATAGATAGGAAACTAAACCACAGAGCCTTATGGCACTTGCCTCTATTAGCAAACCAAGAACCAGAGACTTGGTAAAGTATTATAACTTAGAGATTTTCTAAACGACACAACATTAAACACACCTAGACCAACAGCTCTCACCACTCTGTACCTGGCATTTCCCTAATTGTTTATTTAAAAATTATATACCACGATGATAGCAAATTATTTAGAAACTATACACTGTACTGATAATAATGGTACAACTTTTTAAGAGCATTTATAAATTTTCAGACATTTTGTGAATGTAAATTACATTTTGTGTACTGTCTTAGTATGAAAACACTTTGTCAGAATGCAGATATTTTAACAAAAAAAGCTTTTATTATATATATAAAAGCTTTTATTGATCTCAAGAGATAAAACAACTAAAATAGTTTTGCAAAAGCCATGCATGTTTAAAATGCTATCTTGCCTTTACTTGAATCAAGGAAAGTAATCGATATTATACCACAAACCAGTCTTCTCAACAGAACAAAGACTTTGTTGAGCAACAGAGATGATCCTAAAACCTTTGTGGACCAGCTTTGATATGAATTCAGTAGATTCTGACTGCTGATAGGACAAACCACCAATCCTGGACTATAATCTTAAGAGCCTTCTCAGCAAACTGAGTCTTCCAATACAGACATTAGCTTAGCTGCTACTTTGTCAGAGAGAATAATTCCAATCTTTTAAGTATAAATATACCATAATTTTTGGCCATCTCAAAATGCTCAAGGAAGCACTTACTGACCCAATAAGTCTTGATTTGTCTTAATTGAGTACAATTTCGAATGACTGTAAAAATCCTACATATGGTCATTATAACACTTTTTGGGCACAATCTGTTCATCCAATGGCATTTCTACTCTACACTATAAATAGCATTAGATGTGACTAGAAAAACATTCACCTACCAAGATGTTCAGAGCAAGGTTATAGGAAATGAATAAAAAATTATGGTTGTATACGGTCTCAGCTACATTAAGATGTTCAGCTAGAGCAATAATTGAGAATAAGGTACCTATTCTCTCCACTGGCTTTATGTTCTGATCCTCAAAATACAATTGGAGCTGATCAGTCATTTAAAACACAAGACTATCACAGGCTCTCTTTTAGATACACTAGAACAGTGATTTGAAAGTTTCTTCTCAAAGTTTACTCTGGTTTTCCAGCAATTTAGATATTATAGCATCTATTTTCATATTAGTAACTAACATTTACTTAGCAATCTCGATACTAAGGCAAGCACTTTGCATATATTACTTCAATTAATACCCTGAATATTAATTTGCCTGCTTAGCTAACAAGTGGCAGAGACAAGATCGAAACCCTAGCTAACAACAGAGCCCAGGCTCCTATCTACTGTGCCTTATTACCATAGTTTTAGGTAACTCACAAACAACTGTTCTTTTCCTAGGGAAAAAAAAAAATTATTTCCCACTAAACTGTAAACTTAAAGAGACCTGAAGAGACCAAGCCCAAACAGCTGAATCATATCTGCTTTGTTTCTGCACTGTGCTGCTAGCAGAGCAGTTTCTAATAGTAGTTAACTGAAGGGAGGTTAAATGAATAGGTTACTCAACTATTGAGTGGAAAAGATAAGATTCACATCCATTCACTTAAGTACTATATAATACAGTTAAAATCTATACAGTGACAAATTTTAGATAATACACAAGTAAATTTTATAGTAGCCAGTTTTTCATTACATATATGTAAGAATTAACTCCTAATTATTTCACAGCTCTGGAAAGCAATAGAGGTGGCACATAAATGAGAGATTACAAAGGAACTAGCATTTTCATCATTACTAAAATAAGAGATTTCATATATTTGGTATATATGAAAGGTATAAGGTTAATTACATATACATATGTATATTCGCCGATCTTTTCACCTTACATATTTATCTTAATCATATACACTGATGACATTCCCTTCTTAAAAGCCAAATGTTCAGAGGAGCTAATGATATGTGAGCCATTAAAACTCCACTCAAAAAACCTTCTGACTACCGCCATGCCACCCTGAACAAGCCCGATGCCCTCTGATCTCGGAAGCCAAGCAGCGTTGGATCCGTTTAGTACTTGGATGGGAGACCACCTAGGAAGACCAGGTGCTGCAGGCGTAAAAAATATTTTTAAAAAGTGATTGTAAACTCACAAGGTCCTTGCAATCTGTAAGGTCAACCAAAGGTTGCCTTGCCTAGAAACAAAAAAACAAAAACAAAAACAAACAAACAAAAAATAAAAATAAAAAAATAAAAAAAAAACCTTCTGGCCCAGAACCCCGCGGCCATTTCCGGCGCTCAGGACTGGAAAATGGCAGAGCAACTTTCTCCAGGAAAGGCGCCAGAACAGGTATGCTCCTTCCTATTCAAAAAAACTGGGAGAAAAGGGGCTGCAGGCCGCAGGAGGCGCCCAGTCTGCGACCAAAAGCCCGGGGACAGCAGCAGCAGCAGCGACGAAGGCAGCTCTGTGGTTCGCCCGGAAAAGAAACGGGCGCCCCACAATCCGATGATGCGCAGCAGCGGGGGACGCAGGGCGGCTTGCGGCGACGTGAGCCGTGACGAGGGGCAGGGAGGCGGGCAGGAGACCGAGCCCGAGAGTCTCGGCGTGGTCTACAAATCCACCCGCTCGGCGAAACCCGTGGGGCCAGAGGATATGGGGGCGACTGCCGTCTACCAGCTAGACACAGAGAAGGAGCGTGGCGCACGAGCCATCTTTGAACGCAGCCAGAAAATCCAGGAGATGCTCAGGGGCAAGGAGGATGACAAGATCTACCGGGGAATCAACAACTATCAGAAATACATGAAGCCCAAGGACACGTCCATGGGCGACGCTTCCTCCGGGATGGTGCGGAAGGGCCCCATCCGAGCGCCCGAGCATCTCCGTGCCACCGTGCGCTGGGATTACCAGCCTGATATTTGTAAGGACTACAAGGAGACTGGCTTTTGCGGCTTCGGAGACAGCTGCAAATTCCTCCATGACCGTTCAGATTACAAGCACGGGTGGCAGATCGAACGTGAGCTTGACGAGGGTCGTTATGGTGTCTATGAGGACGAAAACTATGAAGTAGGAAGCGATGACGAGAAAATACCATTCAAGTGTTTGATCTGTCGCCAGACCTTCCAAAACCCTGTTGTCACCAAGTGCAGGCATTATTTCTGCGAGAACTGTGCACTGCGGCATTTCCGCACCACCCCGCGCTGCTACGTCTGTGACCAGCCGACCAATGGCGTCTTCAATCCAGCGAAAGAATTAATTTATAAACTGGGAAAGCTTGGAGCTGCAGAAGAGGGTGGGGCTTCCGATTTCCCAGAAGAACCCCGATAAGGGTCCAATCACCATTAGTTAGTTTTCCCATTATACTCCAGTCTCAAAATAAATATTTTAGAAAATTTAAACAAAGCCTTCTAAATGCAATACATTAGGTTAAATTTAAACAATTCTTGTCACATATATCAGTTTCTTTAATACATATATTTCATAGTCATTAGCAATGAAAACGCAAAAAAAATAATAAGCTTCTTGTTTAAATGACCATTTCAAAAAGGATAGGTTTGGTATTGTTGTTGCCTTAAACTGATATTAATTTTATCAAATACTAGTTCGCTTCTGTTCCTCATTCAAGTATGTTTAACAATGCTAGGACACTGATATGAATGATAACAGGAAACACTAAGGAAAAGTAGTCATGGTACCTACCTTGGTTAGGTGAATGACTCCTTTAGAAGTAACTGAACAACCCATGAAGCCAACATACTGAAGTTCAGGACAGTGCTCAGCAAATGCTTTCACTGACTGATCTGTCACCTAGGGAAGAGACATAAAGTTAATCAAGTTGGCATTCCAGTGAATTAAAGATTTGGCTCCTCAAATTCCTTCTGCCCAACTAGCATCATTAATATTTCCCTTTCCATAAGATCATTTGAATCAGCATACAAACATGCTGCTATATCTCTAGTTTAAGAAAAAAAAATTCTCCCTCGACCCCACATCCTTTCTATCATCCCATGTTTTTCTGCATTATTGAGAAAACATCCTAAAGATGTCAACATTACCTACCTCCACTTCTTCATCTCCCTCAATATATGTAATTTTTATTGACATATAATTCACATACTATAAAATTCACCTTTTCAAAGGGTACAGTTCAGTAGTTTGGGTATATTCACAAGGTTGTGGGACCATAACCAACATTTAATTTCAGAACATGTTCATCACCACAAAAAGAAACCCCACACCCATCAGCAGTCAGTCCCCTATTCTACCCCCAGCCCTAACTCCCTGGCAACTTTCTGTTTCTATGGACTTGCCTGGTCTGGACATTTTTTATAACTGAAATTATATAATTGGTTCCTAAAGTACAACAGTGGTCTCTTTATAAGGTTTCTCCCTTCAAGAAATCTGGTTTTGCCCTTCACTCCTTCAAATTCTCTAGACTTGGATGGTATGATGGTTAATTTTAAGTGTTAAGTTAACTATACTATGAGGTGCCCAGACATTTGTTAAACATCATTGGGGGTATGTTTGTGAGGGTGTTTCTTGATATAATTAACATTTAATATGGTAAAGTAAAACAGACTGATCTCCCCAATGTGAGCGGGGGTCTTGTCCAACCCACTACAGGTCTAAATGGAACAAAAAGGCTGAGTAAGAAAGGATTTCTTCCCTTCCCTTCTTTTTCCTTCCCTTGCCTTCCCTTCTCTCTATCCCTGACTACCTTCAAGCTGGGACATTGGTCTCCTACCTTCAGACACAAACTCAGACTGGAATTTACACTATCAGATAGATCTCTTGGCTTTCAGGCCTTTGGACTCAGACTAGAACTATATCATCAGCTTTCTTGTGTCTCCAGATTACCAACTGCAGATTTGGGGCTTTTTCAGCCTTCATAACAGGATGAGCTACTTCCTTAATCTCTTTACACTACTAATTCTGTTTCTCTGGATAACCCTGATTAATGTAATACATATTAGAATCCCCTGAGGAAATTATTAAAAACTCAAAGCCAAAAGGAGTGAGGCCCAAGAATCTGTATTTTTAACAAGCCATTAGTGACTCTTAGGCATGTGAAAGCTTGAGGCCCCAGTGCTGAGAAGAATTTACATTGACAGCTTTTGACATTTCTACATGGCCCTGCTTTATCTGAACAAAGGGTAGAATGAAATTCACTTTTTGTCTTCCCTCACCTCCAAAAATTTCCATGTATTAAATTTTCTTCTTATATTTGTGCTAACATTTTCTTCACTGTTCCACAAAGTTGTAGCTTATAAAAGAAGGTCCAAACATTCTCTATCATAGGCTTAATTTCAGATCCATTTTCTTCACAGTTAAAAGGAAATTAACAAGTTAAACACTTATGTTAGTTGGTTTTTCAAAGAGCAGTGACTTACATCTCCTTTGCATTAGCTTTAATATCAGTGACTCTTATTTTGTATCTTATCTATTCTGAATAGATATTGGAAAATAAAAGTATGTGGACAGCATTAATTCTAAAACAACACAAGAGCATTTTCCTAAAATAATGAAACCAAAAGCATCCATAGTACATCTGATAAAAGATTAATTCTGCCCTCAAAAGAAAAGTATGCTTCTGCATATTAAGACTAAGGGTGCCATTGATAAATAAAAAATGGGCCTTCCTAACACTCAGCTTTCTAAAAACATTATGTTAACAATGAATATTTAAGACAATAAAATTGCCTAAAACTTCAATGAAAACAAATCTCTATTTTAAAAAGGGGGTTGGGAGAGTAACAGAGGTTAAATAAAGATGCTCGGTTGGTGAAATATCCTGCCCAATCTCACTCAAGCCTTTCAAACATTGAGCTTTTCATATATCCATCTTCAGGGAACTCAGCTAAGGATTAAGGACACATTAAAAGCTCAGGTCCAAGGTGTTAGAGCTTTCAGAGAGAAGAAAAAGGGGTATTAAAAATTCGCTTGGTGGCTCTTTCCTTTTCAGCTCAAGCAATCAGAGTAAGAGAGCACAAAGAAGTCTCCAGCATCAACAGAGTCCTATGAGTCAAGCAGGACCAGAGTAAGTCCCTGGAGTACAGAAACACTCTCGGCAGGCTTGGGTGTGTTTTTGGAGACTAATAAAAGGGCCTTGAAGATTTGGGTGGGGTTCAGCTCCATTTCCAAGGATAGAAATCATGTCAAATGTTATATTTTATAATTTTTAAAATGTGTAGTTAAAGCATGTTAGTTTACTCTCCTGGTTACTCCAAGAGATTCTCATCATAATTTGGGGACTCTAGGTTATGGGCTAAACTGTAGGATGGGAGTGAGGGAAACAGGTGAAAGTTCATTATTATTTTTTGACATTATGATTAAAAAAAAATCCCATTTTGTTAAGGTTCTCAGCCTGACTGCATATCAGAATCACCTGAAGAGCTTTCCAATTTAATTTCTGGGTTTAGATCTGCATCAATTTTATTTTAAAAGCACCCCAAGGCAATTCTAACGTGCAGCCTGGGTAATGAACAAGTTCTAAGGCCTTTCACGCAGAGTGGGGTCCTCAGACCAGCAGCATTGGTGTCAACTTGAGCTTGTTAAAACTGCAAAATTTCAGACCCCACCACAGACCTACTGAATTCCAATATGCATTTTAACAAGATCCCCAGGTAATTCCTATGCACCTTAAAGCTTGAGAAATACTGGTGAAAAGACAAAAGACTAAGGCATCTTCTTGTGGTAAGATGAAGCAAAAATGGGACAGCTGTGTCACAACCAAAGCACTATGGAGAATTTTTTAAACAGCTTTATTGGGTATAATTTATATACCGTAAAATTCACCCATTCTAAGGGTAATAGTTCATTGAGTTTTAGTAAATCTATACAGTTGTGCAATCTTCACCACAATGCAATTTTAAGAACACTTGCAACATCCCCCAAATTTCTTTTATCCTTTATGGCCATATGCAGTCAATCCCAGCTCCCACCCCTAGACAACCATTCACCTGCTTTCTATCTCTATAGTTTTGCCCTTTCTAGAAACTTCATATAAACAGAATTGTACCATAAGTAGTCTTTTTATTTAGCTTCTTTCACTAGAATAATGTTTTTGAGGTTCATCTGTGCTGTCACACGTATCAACAGTTGGCTCATTACAATGCCAAGTAGAATTCTATTGTATGGCTATACTACATTTTGTTTATCTATTCACCAGTTGATAAACACTTGAATTGTTTCCAGTTTAGGTCTTCAATATATAATGCTGCTGTAATAATTCACATATTAGTCTTTATATAGCTATATATTTTCATTTCTCTTGGATAAGTAGGAGTGAAATTGCTGAGTCATGTGAGAAATGTAAGTTCAATTTTTTACATATTTTTTTTTGTTGGGTTGTTTATCTTATTAAGTTGTAAGAGTTAATTGTATACTTTGGATATAACTCTTTTAGCAGATATTTGTTTCACAAATATTATCTTCCATTCTGTACCTTGTCTTTTCATTTTCTTAATGGTGGTCTTAGTGCCAACATTTAGGTCTGTGGTGCTCTTGGCATAAATTTTTGTGAATAATGTCAAGTAAGGTGAAAGTTTCATTTTTTTGCATAGCCAGTGGAGAAAGATGCTGTCACAGGACCATTTGTTGTATAAAGACTACATACTATGGAGGAATTTAAAGCTCCAACCTGGAATGGTTTCACTTGAAGGATCATACTCAAGTGACTGGGAAAACCAGGCAGTAGATAAAAATCAGTATGCAAATAAAAGTGTGGCTCAAGACTTGGAAAGAAGTATCAGAAAATAAAGGGAGATGGAGATCAGCTTGCAAAGCAGATTTGGATCTTTTAGTCAAGGCTATAATAGAAAGAGGAAGATGAACCTCAGATTCACGTGTTATTCTTCAAATTGCAGAGGTAGAGAAAGACCACCTCCTTAAGCATTCTAAAAGCCAAGCTATACTTTTATATCCACATGAAAAGGGTATAGGTGCATTTATGTTAAAATGAGGAAAAGTGTTGATGGTAAGGAGCATCTGTTATGCCTTCGTAGTCAGGAGAACCATGAAAAGTCTGAATAATATAAACACACACAATTCTAGTAGAGCTTCACTTTGTGAATCTTAAGGAGGCCTTCTCTAGTTGCTAAATCAGAAGCAAATGAAAACCAGAAATGCAAAGGACAAAGGGGAAAAGAAAGAGGATGCTGGTTCTTACAAGTTCTTGAGAGCTGCACTCAATCAGAGATCTTTTGAGCGTGATTTTTTATGCAATCAAACATACAGACAAGAGAGAAACCTCTTCAGGAGGTAGAAATAATGGGCCTAGAAAATTCTAAAATAAGGGGCAAACGTAATAGCCACTGTGGTGGAAATGGCCATATATGACTAAAACAGTCTTGGCTAGAAGGAAAAAACAGAGCAAAATGCAAGCAGGACAGGGTCACTAATTTTGCTTGGAGAGTTACTGATTATAAGTGTGATTCTGAACTGTGGAACTACTGAATCTGAAGATTCAGTCTCTAGACATAGCTCACACTCTGTCGAATTTTGGGTTACTAGTAGCCAAAATTTTGAAGAGAGAGTAGATAATAAAAACACCTAGGTAATAAAAGTGGGTATATTTACTAAGGCCCTAATGTGTGCCAAGCTAAGTCGTAACATCCTTGAGAGGCATTATTATCCCCATTTAACAGGTGACTAACAGCCTATTAAAAATTGACTTGCCAAAATCAAAACACTAGTGGGTGGCAAAGTGATGCTTTAAACTTTGGTCTTTTATGTTCTGAAACCCATGCTCTTTACACCTTATGCTAGTCTCACTTAAATGCAAATGAAAAATGAAGGCCCTCCCTTTACCCCAGAGAAGTACAGTACCAGGGATCAAGGCAAAATAGGTCTACTCTACAAATAATTTTCTAAGAGAAGCACTACCCTTGATTACTTTTTTCATCTGCTGAAGATAGAAAGGATGTGGTGCCAGTGCTGTGACAGTCTTGTGAATCCTGAGAACCACCTCAAAAGAGGGAAGCGTACGAGAGGGCTGTGGTAACCTAATTCAAAGGTGTTGAAGAAGCTGGATTAATAGTAGTAAATTATGAATCCACAGAAGTACAAACTGATAATCCAAGAAAGCATTTTTATCTAGAAAAGATTAAAGAAGAAAAAAGTAAGGATGGGAGAAGCTTTTACATAAATTTCAGGATTCTATATAAAGAAATGCAATTTGTTCTTATTTTAAGACAAAGTTTCTTGGAACATGGTAGGAGAGATCTATCTTTATCAAAATAAGATTGATTCAATGAAAGAGTTTTGTAATCTGCACTGAAAGATTAACTTTTGGGAATGATTGCTAACATATCTGGGAGGAAAAAAATTTGAAGCCTTAATTGGTGGAGCAATCCTTGGACATTTTATAGTGCTCTATTAGAGAATTATTCTGTGTAATCCTACATGAGCATGCTAAATAATATAAAGTATTTCTTGAACTTGCTCAGAAAACTTTTTTTTAAATTTTCTCTAAACTTTACCCAAACCTACTAATTCAGGACCCAGAAGTTATACTTTTAATAAGTTACACTAATGGTTCACATGGAGTTTATCAGGAAACAGTCCCATGACTAAACCTAATCACCATGACTAACTAGACCCTCCAAATATTAGTACTGAAGATGGCTTTGAGTATATGTTGGAGTTATCTCTTTGCAATCTGTACTGGCACCATAGACCACTATGGTCTGCCACCATATGGCATCCTTTTCATGGACATCTTCAATAGCTGGCACACTGGACCTCTTTCTGACACTCTTGACCCCACAAATCTATTCTCCACCCATCAAGCCACAGCAATATTTCAAAAAGCACAAATTGATCATATCTGCCTGCTATTAAAAATCTCCCAATGATACCAATCACTCCAAGAATAAAATCTAAACTTTTATAACCTACAAGGCTCTGCATGATCTCACTGTTCCCTACCTCTTTCACCTCATTTGATCCCGACATCTTCTCTCCTTCTTAACTATGTCACTACACTATTTCCAGTGCCTGGCACAGGAACACAACAGGCAGCTCCAAAAATAAAAATGAATGAATATTGTATTGATGCATATTAATAACTTGTTAGCTCAATATTGAAAAACAAATCCTTTTTAGAGCCAAGAAAATTTAAAATGTTGATCTTATTGGTTCCAAGTGGCACAAAGAAGCAGTGGCTAAAAATGAGATAAATGGTTTGATGATGTTAAGGACAGGATTTTCAAAAAAGGTGAAAGCAGCACTTTGATTCTGGAGTTAACTGGAAAAATAGTGTGAGAAAATTAGCAGGGTGACTTCCTATTCTCACTCAGGACATCAGACCAATTCAAAGCCTTCTTTCCACCAAGGAAAAAGAGCAACAGGGATCAAGGGCATAGCAGGTCAACTTCCTAGGGAATTTTCCAGGAGGAATACGAACTTCTGATTACTTTTTTCAGGTCTTACAGCCAAAGTAACTAGTGGGTCTATGGAGCATCCTCACCTTCTGAATGTAAAATAAAGTCAGCATTAAGCAATCTGCTTAGGCTCTGAATTTTATAATCAAACAGCAAAAACACTGCCATGTATTTCACTTCAGCAAGATTCACCAAATGAGAAGAGCCATATGGATTCTGGGCAGAGTTCATTTGGAATAGAGGTTAGCTGTCTAATATCCCCTCTGCCATGCAGCAAGTGTTAACCATATGAATGGGTTATTGGTTTAGGAAAGCAGAAGAGAAGTGACCCTGATAGTGAATGGCTACTCCAGTCCACTGAATCAGCAATATCTTTAAAAATAAGAAAGGCACATTTACAGCATGGTTAATAAGGGCTTGTTTCACTCAGGGTTGCTTAGTCTCTTAAGTCCCTGTAATTCAACAAATATTTGAGTACCTACAATATGTACAACACCTCATGTTAAATATTAATGCAGTATGAATATAAGGTATAGTCCCTGCCTCTAAGAGCAGAGGCTATAGGTTGGGATAGCCTCCCACAACTACCAGTGAGATCCCGGGGGATATCTTAGTCTGTACACTGCATCCTAGTTTAATTCAGTTCAGTTTCCCAAGGCCTTCTGACTAGATCTGAAACCAAGGTTGAAGAGGAAACAGATTATAGAGGGTTGAAAGCCAGGTAGAACGGTTATGACTTCATATTAAGTGACTCTATTTTATTGGTAATATTAGGAATGTAGAGCTTAAAAAACTAACCTTTGATTACTTTTAGGTCCCTTGGGTTCCAATATACTGCAAGTCTAACTGATAAAGTCATTCGTTAAAGGCTAAGGAAAGGGTAATGAAGGAAAAATTGTACTTCCCAGTCCAGCAGGTATACACAGAACTAGCTAAACAGATATTCGGGCCTTAGAGAGGCTGGCCAGGAGGCTAGGGCTGCAGCGAGGTTCACGCCCCCTAGGAGACAGTACTATACCACACCAAGGGGTGCCTCAGTTAGTCCCAGCCTCATGCCAGTCAGTAAGCACCTACATGTGACAGCTGACAAAGAGTACATAAAGTACTATGATGATAAAAATCCCAAGTGGAAGGAATTTTAGTTAACTACCCAGTAAATATACAATTATAGTTATAGGAGCTTTAAAAATGGAACACAAAATTTATCCATTTGTTTATTCAACTCTTCAAAAGCTATGTAAAAATTCTTTCTTTTTCATTTTCACATTCCTTTGCTTTTCAGTATTATATCTCTCACAGGATATAGTATGTACACTTACAATTAATGCACTAAAGAGCCTTCTCCTTTAGAATAATATTACGAAAACACAAAACAAATTAGCATTTGTCACATAAAAGAAAACAGCTAAATATAGAGACAAAACACGTGGTATGAATTTGCTTTATGAATCATTTCAGTAAGACTTTCAACACTGTGCTCTTCATTTAATAAAACTTTATTGCTACAGTAAATTTTAAAAAGAAACCTAAAAGAAGATTATGTTAACATAGTTTTCTTTTAAACCATGGTCAGACAACTATATTTATTGAGCACATGCCAATAAATGTGCCAAGTACTGTGCTACATACAATTATTAAGACATACAAATTGCCCTGATGAAACTTACAATCTTGTCAAAAGAGCAAATGTTAAACAAACACTTATTACAAGAATGATCACTATATTAATAGTCATTTGCAGTAGTCAATGAATTATTACCATCTATATATGTCAATAATTACAGTTAATATGGAAAAGAGCAAAACTATGAGTAAAAATTATACTCAATTATTAAGAATCAGATTTTGCCCAAATATTTTGAACTAAGCCTTAATTGCATATCTGATATCATTTTAGTAGCATGCTATAAGTATTGCTTTTATATACCATGAGAAAAACAATTATTTAAAAATTCATATTCACTAACATAACTTTGACTTTAAATTAGTATGATACTATTATTTCATTAAGTAAATCAGAAACACAAAGCAGTGAAATTTATTTTTTTTTTAGTTTTTTATTATGAAAAATTTTAAAAGTATACAAAAATAAGCAAAATAGTAAAATAAACATCCACTAACCAATCATCTAGCTTCAATAATCACTAACTCACAGAAAACTTTGTTTCATAAATAGCCCCATCCACTTCTAAAATGTCACATTTAACAGTAAATATTTCATATATCCCTAAAAGATAAGGCTCTTTTAAAAATCATAGCCATAATACCATTATCATTTCATCAAAATATATTCATGTGAGACTTAATATGAAAAATAAACTATGTATAATTTTTACAGAGATAATAATCCAACAAAGTAATTTTTAAATCTCATTAAAAATTTACCACAATTTTACAAAACTGACCCTTTGTCAACAAGAGCATTAAAATTCATAACTAATCATTATCTAAAAGTCTACAATTCCATTAGTGTCCAATGAGAATCTGATCATTGGATTGCTTATTTGACCTTCCCTGATTTTTGCTCATTCTATCTTGCTTAATGTTAGCCTGGGTTTGGAAAAGTCAGATTGGCTGATAAGAGAGATTTATAAGTTATGCATTAAAGTATTGTGAAAGGAAAAGACATTGGTCCAGAACTAATGGCACTGATATTTGCCCCTATTAAAAAGATCTATGATAAGTTAGGTGTGACTCTACCACTTTCCTTCAATTTCCTGACCAAGTTTCTTTGACTAATACTGCTTTAGTTTATTGAAATTCAATATGTGGGTAGTCGAAATGAAACAGAAGTAGTAGTCTATTCTGCATCTGCTCATCCTTTAATTAATGAAAGGTAATCTAAAAAGTAATCTACTAATGTAACAACCACGGGTATATTTAACAATAATATTTACAGAGCATTTTCTACTACACATATGCATTTATCCACTTAGTTAGTTAAATAGGTGCAATCTCCATTTTACAAATGAAAAAACAGAGAAGTTAAAGAAACCAGCCCAGGGTTACATGTGATCCCAGTACTCTTTTCATTACAACATCCTCAATAATGTACTTAAAATACAACTGAATAATCTATTTGAGCACTCAATTTGAGATCAGTTAAGCAACAAGTAAACATAACTAATAATGAAGTAGTTGCTTTATAAACATAAAATCAATTCTTTGGTCATATCACAGGAAAAAATATCTTAATTCTCTGAAAATATAAAGTCTTGTCCATGCTATCAAACTTTTATTTCTTTTCTAAATAAAACCTTTAAACTAACAGATATGGTAGGTTTGAGGATTCAATTCAAAGAGTATAAAGAGAAATTCATAGGAGTATGATTAAAGGCTAAATTAAATCCACCAGATAAATCACTTACCAAAATTTGATTGTATAGATTTATTATGTGTTTTGTTAAGAAAATAGGAAAAAATAGAAGTAGTATACATGACTTGAATTCTGAATCATCTAACTGTGAATAAAGTTTCATCATAAAAGATGAAATGAACTTAAAAGTCCCAAAAGGCTAACACACAAAGAACAGAGAAGAATTCTGAATAACAGAAGAGCTAGTCAGTATTTCAAAAAGCATGTTAAAATTCACAAAAGTGAGAGGAAAGCCAGACATGATAAAGGTAATTTACTTAGACTTCCAAACTGTCTATGGCTCTTTCATTACCTATGTAACTTGTCATTCTCTGTTTCCTTCCTGAACCTCTGCTGAATAGTCCTTCCTCTCCATGCCATTTGTTGTCCTCTCCCTTTTCCTGTATTTCCATCTGTTACCTTATCTCCTTTCTCTGATTCTTTCCTTTCCTTTTCTTCATGTTTCTTCTGAATCTTTTATGCCCACTGTCATACCTTTTCCCAACTGGATGGTCACAATATGGAATGAAAGCATTTTTAATATAATCATTGTACTAATTTCAAATCACTATTATTAAACCTTTTTTTAACTTCAAAAATAAATGTAACATTATGACTCCATGAAATCACTGGACTCAGGCTGCCTGAGTTGTGATCCAGCTCCACTTCTTACTAGCTGTGTGAACATAAAGAAATTATTTATTATCCAAAAGTATAAAAATGAGATACAAATCTAATGGGGTTCTTGTGAGCAATCCAAGAGAATACCTATATGCGAGGCACATACCATACCAAGTGCTCAATAAAAGTTAGTACATACTTCCTCTCCCCAATTCCTTGGAGCTGGCATTTTGAACATTGTTGTACAAAGCTAACTTTTATTCCTATAATTATACTTGATAGAATATAAGTCAGTATTTAATGAAAATCTCTGTTGTGGTATGTCCTACCTGCCTACCACCAAGCCGTTAGAAATAGAAATGACAATTCGTAAACTCTTCCACTCTATACTTGTTCACCACACTAAAAGTTATATATCAGAGGGGAAAAGTGAAAGTTAAATAAGACTTTCAATTGGTAAAATATCAGTAACAAGTTTAATTGTACACAGCAGATTACTAGTATTTTGTAATAGATTTAAAAGGTAATAAGAGGAAATAATCCAAATAACTTTATTTTGTCAGGGTATGTTGATTCTATTTTTAATGTTCTAATTTGACAAATTATTTTACTCTAACAGCACTTGGATATGACAGCACATTCCTACTGTTGTTAAAGCCTTTGGAAAGCACCAAAAAAAGGTATATACACCCAAAATTAGGCATTGTAATACTCCTAAATATACAGTGTCTTAGGTAATAAGTAAAATCGTAAAGTTTCTTATCTGTGATTATAAAGACAGTTTTCACTAAGCTGTTTCACTCAAGAATATATCAGTATATTTGATTTAAATGTATAATATTCTATAACTATAAAGAATACACCCCTTCCTGGGAGGTTGATATATAATATGCAAAAAGAAAATGCACAGAAGCAAGAACACAACCTTCAAAAAGTCACTTGTGTTTGTGAAAATATTTCAGAGTAGGCTTTAATATTTTAACAGGAGAAAATGCTTCCCAAGATGAATAATATCTATCAAGGTATAAAGCCCCAACAATCTGTGTTTTAATCATAAATGAAAGACAATAATCACTTGCTTAAAAAAAAAGAGTACAAACACCTTAATGTATGAATATAGAACATTTCTTACATATTCATGTTTAACATTATTTAAACAAGAAAACCTATCATTAAAAAACAAAACCTAAAATTAGGTTATACATATTTCATCATGTCAGACAAACATATCCACAGCTCGCTAAATGTTCTTTCTTACATTTCAAACACCTTATAAAATCCCACCTCCTTTAATAAAGTTCCCACAATAATTGGAAGTAAGATGGTAAGTCTGACCTAGTCCGTTTGGTCTGCGCACTTGACCTTCACAAAGGAAGCCATGCTAAGTAACACCAATGTAAAGAAGCCATTTTCTTTGTCAATTTTGGCAGAGGATAAAAAGGTATATCATATAAATATTTCATTTTATTTTTTTAGATTAGAAGCTCAGAAAGGGCAGAGCTCCTGTCATGCAACAAACATCAAGACACGTATTCAACTCTCCAGGGGTCAAAGGAGGTTTTTACATATTTTCATAATATTCTCCCCAAGTCCAAGTACCAGTAGCACTGGGCCCCAAAAGATAGTAGGTGCTCAATAAACATTTATTGACTCCATGAATAAATGGAAGGAAGGAAGGAAGGAAGGAAGGAAGGAAGGAAGGAAGGAAGGAAGGAAGGAAGGAAGGAGGAAAAATAATATAAATTGGTTTAACATATAAAATATTAAATATAAATTAATACCATAGTTCTATATGGCCTTTATTCTTTCAAAATAACTTCTATAAGCCAGGCAAAAAGAAGATGAATTATAAAACAATATACAATACATCTGAGTATACTTTGCTTGGGATGGCCAAAAACAACAGTTTTTAAAAATTTGCTTATGTATTTTCCTATAATATTGAAAAAGAAATGTAAAATTAAGAGTTATTAAGGAAAGAGAAAAATAGTATATAGAATCAATTCACTATTTTAGAACCAAAGTACAAATCAGAAAATTTCAAAAATCAAATCACTGTTCAAACATATAACTGGGTCACTAAACAAGACAAACAGTTAGAACCCAGTATTAAAAGGTACTTTAAATGTACACAAATATGAGATTTTTAGTGGAGGGAATTCTCAAAGCCAATTGCTTCAGCAACATGGTGATAATGTGTTTGTATCACACAGCTTCTCACTTGTATTTTGTCTTAAGACTGTGTAAATCAAATATATCCCAGACATCACTTGCTTGGGACTATAAAATAGGGTCACAAATTGCTTTTAATGACCTAATTAAAAAGCTAGACTTCCCCACTAGCTTGACCAATGGAAATTAGCATCCCTAAAAATTCGCCATAGTCATTTCTAAGGTGCCTAAATGCCTATGTGTTAGCGGGAGTCCCCACAAAGTGCTGTTCTGCCTCTCCTGCTCTGGTTCCTGTTGTCTCCATCCATGTCTGTTGCAGCTGAACCACTCAGTGGAGCTTAAGGCTTTTCTTGCCTCTCATGGCCACTCCAGTGTCACAGTGTGAGATCCTGCAGTTCCCATAGCTTCTGGCCAGAGAACTGCAGAAGTGCAACTAATAGCCTCCTTCCTGACTTTGCACCAAACCTCATTACCTAAACCGTCAAAGCCTTGGGATCCACCATATCACAATGTTTGTCTCTCACATACCCAGTTTCTTCATTTTCTGGCCCTCTCCCTCTAACCATAGGAATTAAAACCAAGTACAAGGGGTTGAACGAAGAAGAGGTGCCATATGACTTGCACTTTTCCTTACTCCTCCTACCACAAATCTCTCCCTCTTCCTCAAGCTTTCAAAATATATACATCAGAAACTGGCAAACACTATATTATAAGCATGTATATAAAAAAGAAATGGGTGGACAGGAATTTCTACAATTTTAGATGGATAAGACTTGGATCTGAAGTCACAAGGACTGGATTTGAATCACTCCATTCACCAAACACCAGCTACATACTTAATCCTCAAATCCCAATATTGTCATTTTAAACAGAGCTACCATAGTACTTACCCCCATTGAGTTATGAGGATTAAAGGAGATAATGAATGTCAAGAACTCACATAATAAAGCTCAATATAATTGCTTTCAAATAAATCAATCGATTTGACAGAAAACAGACAAGATTATATGTTAATCTGAGGTGAAACCTAAGTTTTCGGAACTTCATAAAGAAAAAACACTGAAGCATTAAAAGAAATATATCTTTGTTCAATGAGGTTTTTGATTTAGTTAATTGAGGAGGGCTTGGTTTCTTGAAATCTTGGGCAATCTGTATTTATCTAACATTGTAGAGTTCATTATATTCAGAGGAGGCAATAATAAATTGTCTAATTGGTTGTCAGATTTTAATTTTAATTCAATTCACACATGTTTGTCATCAACTATGTAAAGGCCCTGTGTTGTATGTATGTGTGTGCAGTAGTGGTAGAAGGTAATATATACAGATACCCATAAGAACATGAGATTAATGCTAAAAGAGTAATATAAAAATTGCTTTGGGATCACAGAAGAGAAAGCAATTAGTTTTATGCATTTGTGTGAGAACAAAATGGTCCTGAAAATTACAAAAGAAAAGACCTTCAAAAGATCATTCCAGGAATAGAAGTGAGGTAGGACCAGTACAGAATAATAGGTACAAGGGCCCAGAGATGTGAATGTACAAAATATACGGTAAAATAAAAAAATCCAGGTATCAAATTCTGGCTCTGCCCTAGAGTTTGTGGCTACTTTGGATACATTAATTCATCTTCTATACCTTAGATTTTTATTCTGTAAAATTGAGACAAGACTATTGGATTAAGGCCTTCTCATTTATAAATAAGACAAGATCATTCTCATAAAAATATAAGATGTTATATTCAGATTCCTTTTAAGCTCAGGTTTGAAACTTTTAACATAATATGCCCTAGAAATTAATATATTTAAACATCTGACATCTAAGGTTGATTTTTAAAAAGTTTTGAACATATTTTAATTTTTACTCACAGCATTTAACTTTTACTACTTTCTAAACATCTTCAGAGTGTTCATGGTTTCTAGAGATTTGTATCATTCATCTACACGAAGCTAGGAAGTGACATGATTCATATTTGCAAGATAACAGGGATTAACATTCAAGCTAACACTTCCGTTCTAGCATAGAACGGAGTATTCAAACACATAAAGACTTTGGCTAGAAGCAGCAGGACAGCAAAGTTTCCTGAGGCTCTTTTTTTCTTTGTGCTCATTTATGTTTTCAAGTTGTTGGCTTCTCCAACACCCAGTTGGGGAAATAATGAGGCAAAAAGACAATCTAGAGAATTCATCACTGTGCAGTCCTCAGATTCTCAGGAAAAACAATTAAGAGACATTAACACCAAGATAATGCAGCTGTTGGAATTATCTGACAAAAATGTTAAATCAGCCATCATTTAGATTTCATTCAGAAATGCAATCTACTCTGGCCTTATAGGTCATAATACACTACTCTAAGCAAGATACCCTGAGGAACAGTGCAGAATAACAAAATATATGTGAACCATATTTTATGGAACATTCTATTAGAGATCACCTGCCCACAATCAGACATTTTTCTTACTAACAAAATATAAGTGCAGGAAAAGCCAGGATGGAGGCCACCACATTACGTAGGGCAGGGAAACTAACTCCTGTTTCCCGTACCCAAAATAAATCTCAATGAATGAAGAGATTTTAAAAATAGTTACGAAAAGCTAACTCTCTTCTACATTTAGGAAACACATTTTGCATATAAGAAAAAAGTGACATTATTTTTTAAGAACTGTTACATATCCAAGAAGCCATATAAATCTCTTCAAAGGTTTTTAGAAGGTTTAAAAGCCAGGAAATTTAGATGTTTCAGCACCATTAATGCTAACCTTGGCACTGTGACTGCTACCAATCAATTTTTTACTCTTAAAAAGAATAATTTTGATGAATGCTATTGCAAATTACACACTAAAAACATAATTTTTCATATGAATGGGGCCAATGTCTTTTGGCATGCATGCTACCATCAAAATATAACTGCTAATCTTCAAATACAGTTATTCACAACTTCAGAAAATCATTTAGAAGACCAATTCTCTTTTTTAAGGTCATTGATTACCACAGTTAATGACCAATTGGCTTTAGCTATTACTGTCCTGACCTTTACATCATGTTTTAAACTAACAAGATAATAAATAACTATTAATAATGACCTATTTTGAAGGGTGTTTTTCAGTAACCATCTATGCTCACTGAAAACATAATTGTTTTTGTGTTTTATGTAATCACTGTCACTTGCTGATTTTTGTTTGTTTCCTTATTGTAGCTGGAGTCATTTTATCATGAAAATAGGAATAAGGAGGGTGAGGAGACAGTAAATCTGAGATACACTCTATTGGCTTTCAAAAATACTAAACACATATTAGTTTAGAAAATACAAAGGGTACTAAAAGGTACAAATTGAAAAGTAAAAGGCATCTTCTCTTTGCTTTCATTTTCTAAAGATAATCATTCTTAAAATTTCTTATAATTGCTTACAAAAACTGTTCAATGCATATGTTTGTATATAGTAAGTGTACTTGTTTGTCTTCCTTTTAATTTTATATATATGTGTTGTGTATATATACATATATGTATGTGTGTGTACACACACACACCTGATACACTCTTCTGCAGCTTTCTTTTTTCACTTACAGGTCTTGAAGACCCATATCAACATGCACAGATCTATCTCAATTACTTAATAGCTGCACAGTATTCTATCATGTGAAAATACAAATTTACCTAACCAATCTCATACTGATAGATATCTAAGTTATCTCTTGTTTTGTTGTTTACTTTGTTTTGTTATTACAAATAATACTTCAATAAATATCCTTGTACATATATTTTGGAAAACATCTGCAATGATTCTTTGAAGTACAACTCCTGGGTCAAAGAATATGTGCCCTTCAATTTGAGAGATTTTGCTACACTGCCTTCCAGGAAGACTATAATGATTGATACCAGCCATTAAGGAGAATTTCCCTTTCTCCACCACCAGGAATTAGCACATTTCTTATTTTCACCAACCTACAAGGTAAAAAAGATCTCAATGTGTTCTCATTTGGAGTTCTTTTGTTATTAATAAGGGTATAAATCTTCTCATGTTTATTCAAAGATGTTGTTTTCAGCTATAATTATTTTCTTATTTAGTAAGAATAGGAAAATCAAGTCTGATTCCTTTAGTTTAGAACTTGATACACAACAGCCACTCAATAAATGCCTGATCCCTTATCAAATGAATCAAGAAACAATTTAATGAAATCTTTCTTCAGTGAAACTATTATTCTGATACAATCTAATTAATATCTGTTTTTCAAAATTCATGAAACTCCTTGACACTGTGCCAAAGAAGCTGACAAAACTACAAGACAAGTAGATTACAAACAGAAGGACATACAACAATAAACACATTATATAGTCACTTTCTTATAGCTATAATCATAGACAAAATTCTACCATTATACATAACACACATTTCTCCACATTATATAAACCTTTTGTAAAGCTAAATAATATTCCACCAATCCTACTTAAGTAGCGTTTTACAGGTTTTATTCTTTATACAAATAGTATGTTGTATATATCCTTCTACAATCTGCTTTTATCTTTTCATTCAACATTATGTTGCTGAGATGTAGGCATACTGATACTTGTAGATCTTCGTTAATTTAATAATTTCCAATTGTTTAATATACAGTAACTTATTTATCAATTACCTTATTAAATGGTGTCCAACTTATTACAAACAATATTGCAATTAACATACTTGCATATGTCTCTATGAATACATCTACAATAGTCTTTATAAAATATGTGTGTGTGTGTGTGTGTGTGTGTGTGTATGTGTGTATATGTACCTAGCAAACTGCTGAGTCTTAAAGAAGCTCTTGCACAAGTATTGGGAAGGAGAACTCCCTTCCTTTACTTGTGAAAGCATAAATTGTCATAAGCATTTTGGAGATCAATATCATCATAACTTGAAAAGTTGCTTAATCCGTAACAACTACTAGTTTATTCCTAAGATTCATCCCACTTTTACAATTTCATAACTGGGGTATTTTTTGTTACCAAACATAAAACTGGCTTAGGTGTTGAGTATTCAGAAAAAAATTAAACAACAATGGGAAACATACTAAGATATGATTGAAGAACAGTGCTTGACAGTTAAAAAGCATCATAAGTACAAAATCAAATCAGCAAGCTTTTTATTAAGACAGAATACTATGTTGATAACAAATTCTGACAAACCATCATTCTGAAAAAAACATCGTTTTCAAATTGCTTCTAGAATTTCTGGAACAAATGAAATGACTAAAATAAGGTAAAAGCATAGTAATATGTTTGGTGAGATTCCAGCAGTCATTTGTTATCTGAAAGTTGGCAATGCCTGAGAATTTAATACCATTTAAGTGTATTTTACTACATATAGAAAGATATATGAAACACATATCAGACTATGTCTTGCTTTGATATGAAGGTAAAAAGTTACAGAAATAACTCTAGGCTCCCAAAAGAGCTTTATAGATATTAAATTTCCCTGACAGCAGAGAGGCAAACACTGTTTCATACACAACTGAGTAATACTATTGTTCTTTGTGTTAAACTTGGAAAATTCTCAAATTCTCATTATGCACAGCAAATCTGGACCATCATCCAGATGAATCCATTACACTAGTAGACTTAGAAAAGGCATAAGCTAATGCGACGATCTGAGGTCCCTGAGTAGAGTCTTTGGATCTTCTAAAAACTAACTTAGATTCTATACCAATGATGTAAGAGATTCTAAAGAACTATAATTATAAATCAGCTCAGCAAGTAGACACAGATCACTATCTCAATAAAACAGTCTCAGAACAAACATTTAAAACTGTTACTGCATGATCGAAGCAATTGTTGAAGCTAATGTAGAAAAGCAAAGCTTTCCCAACCTGTATATGAAATTTCTCTTTAAAGAGAGGTCAGAAGAATTACAGAAAGGATGTTTTATTACAGGGAAAAAAAGGTATTTTTTTTTTAAATCATCATTTCTGTGCCTCAGCAGGTTTTCAATAATGGCACTCCTTGTATTTAAGCATGTGGAATGGTTCTTTGAAAACTGTCTTCAAATGATTCATACCTATTAAATGTATTGCTTTAAATCCTTACAGGTATTTTTATATGTGTTAAATCATAATGTAAGGTGCCACCTCTCCAAAGGCCTTTGAATTGCAGAAGCACTATCTTATCACTAATGGTTGTTTCAATATCATATTATCAGTATCACTCATAAAATTCTATTTCTTTCTCTCTCCCTTTTGTTTTCTTTACAAGAGAAAATGAATAAAGTATGTCAGATGTTAACAACAGCTGACCCCCCACCTGGCCCATCCCCCTTGGCTCTAACATGTAGCATGCACAATTAGGGAAAATTAGAACTAGAAATAACTTGAAAAGTAATTAGGCAAATAATTAAGAATTTGTAAATAAGTATCCATGAAATAAGTGTGAATTGTCTTTTTCTATAATATAGATACCGTTAGATAAATTCATGTTTAGAACTCAAAGAAACAATTTATTATGGCATGAATACTTCAAATTTAAGGAATTTTCAAGCTACATGATATTAAAGAAACTTACTGGTAAAATAGTCCTTAAATGGTAAACTGTGCTTCTAGAAAGAAAGAGGAATAACCTTATAAAAAAATTGCAACATATTTAAGTCAATTTCCCCTTGGATTTAGCTAAATTATGTATGTATGCTCTGTTGTTTCAGAGGGGATAAGACACCAATTACCAATTTCTAAAATTCTCTGCCTACACATAGCTTCTTCCCTAATTCAAAATTCACATAGAAAGGAAATTCTGTCCCCCATTATTTAAATCAGTGATTTGACTAAGTTTTATGATCCAGTAGGGATTTGAAATAATCATCAAGACATCCTAAAGACATTGCTTATTTCTAAGGGATGAACTGAACACTGAGAAAAAATGTAAATCAAAAACACCTCTAATTTCTCAGGCGTTAATTGTATAATATTAAAGAGTGACAGATTCCTATTTAATTCTATTCCAAGGAAAGATACAACATGTTAATTTGTAGAAGTAATATTTAATAATTTAAGATAATCCATAATTCCATAAAAATATTTTTTTACCCTACAAAGGGGAGCTAAATTAGAACAGTAAGGACAAAGAACAGCCCGGCCCTCTGCTTTCTCCTCGGTAGAGCTGTCAGAGGTACTAAATTATGCCCTTCAGGAAATCCTTCACTATCAATATTTAAGTTAATCTTAATGTCCTCCCTAGAACCAACTACATATATTCTACTCAGTCACAGATTTATTCTAATAGAGCACTGTGCAACCTGCATACTAAATATGTTGTTTTATACACATATCTATCTATGTTATTAGAAATAATTTAGTCTACGGCCATGCTACCCTGAACATTCCTGATCCTGTCTGATCTCGGAAGCTAAGCAGGGTCAGGCCTGGTTAGTACTTGGATGCGAGACCATCTAGGAAGACCAGGTGCTGTAGGCATAAAAATAAGGGATTGTAAACTGACAAGGTTCTTGCAGTCTGTAAGGTCAACCAAGGGTTGCCTCGTCTAAAAAAAAAGGAAATAATTTAGTGTGGTTTTACTGACTGTACAAAGGACTTGTACAACTTAATAGAAAAGAGTGTTGAGTATTATCTCCATCAAAGAGATTATTTAATCAATCTTGAAGAAAGGTTTATATATATATATATCTCAAAATACATTTGTTTATTCTCTGGCATACTAAAATATGTTTTTTTCCCAAACCCTGAAAAACATTAACACAATACACAATTTTGGCATAAGATAATAATTTTATAACTAAAAAGTATGTTCCAGGATCCTGAAGACTTAATTTGCATATACTCCATAAAATGGATTTTAACTTTCTGATTTGATTGTTCTCATAATCTTTTTTTGGAGCACTTTATAAAATCATAAACTTAGAAACCAATATGATTTTCAATGTTTGGTCATTAAGCCCTACATTTGGGCAGATTCAAGGGGATATTCATAAAAGAGAAAGAAGAGATTTGGGGTATTTTTGTTTTTTGTTTTTTTTTATACAAACCAATAACTGACTTTTAATTCAGTAGTAACAGGTTTTCCTAGTTTGTGGGACTATAACAGAACTGTGTTGGGCTCATATTTAGGCTCAACCCTAAGGAGTCCTCTGGATTTGTGTTCATGGAAAGACTGACCAGAACTATAACATGACCTAGTTCCACCACCCAGGATGTCATTTCTAACATGTAAGACATGTTACTTTATTTCCACACAATGTTAACTTTATTTTCACACATTATTTTCCTTTAAATTGTTTGAAAATCAGATAATGAATGTCTTAATATCCAAAATAATGCAAATTCTTCTAAGGTTTTTATAAACAATACCACAGACAAATCACTTAGGAAAACTCAGATATAACATAAGCTACTAAACCTCTCTAGGCCTGTTTTCTCATCTGTAAAACCATATTCCTCAATTCTCACTCTCTTAGTTAGAACAGCTGCCGACCCAAAGGACTAATCTGGAAGGAAATCTGAAAGGGCATCTGGTTCCTATCTCATACAAATATTATAAACAACCTTTACCTCTGCCCTACCACAGGTACTCAAAATAACATTTGTTGACAAAAGAAGAAACATTTGTTCTAAGTAAGAGTAAAATAAGAAATAAAAATGAAGCTACTGATAAAGATATTCTGTTCCTGCCTACTGGATTTCTCCAACTGGGCCAAGCATCTTCCTAGGTAAAGTCCACCCAAAAAATGCGGAGCACAGCAAACCACGAGATAAAGATTACCAAAACTGTAAAAACAGATTAAGATCTAGAATAAAGCCAACTCTGCCACTTATAAATGAGGCCAAGATCGTTAGAAATATTAGCTGTACTATTAACCTAAGGCTTAAAGCAAAGCTAAGAAACAAGAAGGCATCTGGAAAGCCTGCTCACCTGACAGGTATTTTGCACTATCTTCCTTTTAGATTATTTACAGATATCTCATCTCCTGACTAGATCACAAATTCCTTGAAAGGAAGCATTATTGTCTAATTTACATATACATCCTCTGCTATGCCTGGCACACTGCAGACGTTCAATTAATATTAGGTAACTTAATTAAGTATGATGTCTTCTAAAGAAAATCAGTGCTATCTTGACATTCGAACAAAGCATCAGCTAAGTTAAAGTCAAAATATTTATTATTGGGCAAAGGCTTTTTTTATTTTTAGTTTCCATTTTATTAAAATTACATATACATCTGACTTGAATTAGCAAATAACTTCAGGTTTGGCTTTTTTAAAAAACAGCAGACTCTTCTCCCTCTCCCATTTCCTTCTTCTAAGAAGTAATATACATTTTCGATTCTTTCAGATGATTATTTTGGAATTTACTTCCATATCTCTAAATACCATGTGTATGTTGCTACTTCTTGATTTCAAGTTTCAGGCATTATCATTTCAATATGAAAATAAGGGTCGAGCTGTATTTCCTCTCCCCATCCCCAGATCTAAAATACATACAATGTTTCCTAGCTAGTTATATTATAATTAATGCTTACATAATTATAACCATGTAAACAATATTCAGAGCTAAGCAGGGTAGTGAGATACTGTTACTGCTTTTCTGCACAACTTTTTGTTTATCTGAGGGTAATAAACAACTTAAGGATTTACTTCTGTTCTATATTTTCTTTTATTAGTTTTCTTAGTATATATCGTGAATTCAGTATTACATTCTTTGCCAGAAGATCTTTTAGAGTTTTGATGTTAATTCTGACTGTGTGGCCCTTTGGCATTTTCAAGAGCAACACAAACATTTAAATTGTTTTTTAGTTACAAACCTCTTCCTTCACTGAATGGGATTCTGTTAGGTCTGGGTAACAAACTGCCTGGGCTTTATATGGATTACAGATATTTCAGATATTACAAAACTTTACACTAATCAGGTATCATTTAAAAGCATGAAATTGTTTTAATATGGTGTAATAGAAACAGCACAAGATTAGGAGAAAGACCTGGTAGAGAATTCTGGCTTATACTAACTGAGCAAGTTATTAACTTCTTTGAACTTCAGTTTCCTCATCTAAAAAATAGGTATTATTTGGATATCATAGTTTGATTTCTGATTTCTCTACCCACTGGAATAACTTAAGAATAATAAAAAACCTGGATAAAATTGCCCATAAGCATTTACTCTACTAAGACAAGATACAGAATTAACTGAAACTTATCAAGGTCCTAATTAACAAAGGAATTTTTAAAGCTAGTACAGAGAGTAAATTAGCCAGTCACTTGAACCTCAATGACCAAAAAGAGTAGTAGCAAATGAAGTAACAATAATCATTATTAACTGAATATTTACTATTTAGCAGGCATTATCTCCTTTAATCCTCAATGTCAGCAGGTATGAAGTAATTTTGTCTACTTTATAGATGAGAAGCTAAGGCAAGTGACAAATATCCTGTCCAAGTTCACGAATACTAAGTAGAAGAGTCCGGATTCAAATCTAGAAATTCTAATGCCAAAGTATATGTACACGAACATTCAATCATGGCCTGATAATGCTTTCCATGAAGATTTAAACAACTTCTTAATGGGTGAAATGATCTTAAGTAGATCACACACATTATAATTTTTTGAAAAAAAAAAAAAAAAGGCATGTTTGTGCCTGGATTAGGAAATTAGAAACAATCCTATGAGGTCGTATATGCTTTGCCAAAGATTGCAGAAGAAATTGTGCTTATATCATTCTGCATCTATCCATACCAGTCATCCCTTGACCTTGACAACAGATCACATTAAGGATGCTGAAGCAAGCATGTCAGCAGCTGAAAAGACTGCTGGCTACTTCACAGGGCTATACACACAAAGCATGCTATGGTCTGAATTTGTTCCCCCCCCCAAAATTTATATGTTAAAGCCCTAACCCCAGCGGATTATATCTAGAAGTAGAGTCTTTAAGAAGTAACTAAGGTTAAATGAGGTCATAAGGGTTGGGCCCTTTCTAAGATTAAGATTTGGGCCTTAAAAGAAAAGGAAGATATGTCTGTGTGTGTCTCTCTGTCTCTCTGTCTCTCTGTCTCTCTCTCTGTCTCTCTCTCTCTCTCTCTCTCTCTCTCTCTCCTACTCCCCACCCCCACCCCCAACCCAGTCCCATGTGAAGACACAGCAAGAGTGGCATTCTGAAAGCCAGGAAGAATGCTATCCCCAGAAACTGAACTCTGCAGGATTTTGATCTTAGACTTTCCAGCCTCCAGAACCTGAGAAAATGAGGTTCTGTTGTTTAAGTTGTCCAATCCATGGTATTTAGTATAACAGACTAATACAGAGCAGGAATTTAGAAGGAACTTAATTAGGTTAGCTCTCTTTTTTTCCTCTTTCTACCCTTTCATATGTTAGAGGGGGAAATAAGGTAGCAAAGAAGTGATCAGTTGTTGAAAAAAAATAATGTTGAGATTCCCACAAGAACAGATTCAAATACAAAATTTCTGTTTACCAACCATTAAGGAGATTAGGTGGTATACTGTAAAGAACTAGAGTTGGAGTCAGAAAACCTGGGCCATAGGAAGTCTTGGACCCTTATTTGTGAGAAGGCTTTGGCCAATTCATTTAATCTTTCCATTTGTTCAGATATAATCAAGGAAGCCAGGCTAGATGATGTTTAACTTTCTGCTAAAACACTCTAGGATCTTATAATCTAGGTGGTGGAAAACTATATATTCTGAAAATGGTAACACAGAGGATTTAAAAGAAATTCCAATGACACAAATTTGATCCTAGTAACCAAAAGAAAATTAAATATAAAAATAGTGCTGTTATATCCAGAGCCTATATATTTCCAAGGCAGTCTACAGATCGTAATGAAAGCAATTACACAATTTCCACTTAAATAAGAAGTTTCTGTGATTTAAAAGTGGTAGCTTCCCCCTCCTCCACCACCCAGCAATAAATCCTTGGCTGCTAGCAGCTATTTTCACATCATAATTTGAATTGGAGAAAAGAAAACAAAAACGACACTGTTCTTCAAGCTGTGAGAATCAGGAATTGAAGAGGTTTGATCTAGGAGGGAGTCAGGTACAAAGCAAGTGTGTTAGTTTTAACAAAAAATACAGTACAATGCAGCAAAAAGTCCTATCAATATGGATTATGCTGGTTTGTGGAAATCCTTGACTTAAAAGTTTCTGAACAGCAAATACTGTGAAACTCATTTCACAATGAAAAACTAGAATTGAGAATAGTTTCAAAGAATTTAGAACTGATGTAAAAAAATTATTCCCAAGGTAGCTGCAGTGTAGCAGTCAGAGCCCTGGAACTGCAGCTGGTCCTGGGTGTACAGTGTGGCCTGCCAGTTACTGGCTGTGTCATTGTGTCCGACAAACCCAACCTCTCTGAGCCTTACAATTTCCTCCACAGAATCAGTTAAAAATACGATTAATATACTTAAACGGGCTTTTAAAAAATATGAGCGCATCTAAGAATTCCAAGGCATGTTTGATTTCTCAGAGTCACAGATGTGATATCAGTTGTAAAAAATACAGACGGCAAAAAGAATTCCCAAAGCAGAAGTATCATATAAGGATACTGAGAGTACCCTAAAAGGAATTTTTTTCAATAACTAATGAAATCAAAATTTAAATGCCAGAAGGCAATACAATAAAATACAATTTTTTAAATTTAACAACTTGAGACTAATAGTTTTTTAACCTAGGCTTAGAAGAAACTTGCCTTGTAGTTACCTGTCAATCAGGTAGTATATTTTCTTGCTCCATCGGAATGGTAAACTCTACTACTGGACTCCTCCACAAAAACCAATCCTGGAGACACTGTAGCTTAGTGAGAAAAGTATTTTAAGGAACATAAAGAAAAATAAAAGCAGATGAACAAAAAGCAAATGATGTATGCTGGAGGCAGGGTGCTGCAGCCTAGGTTGCAAAGAAACGCGCTGTTGGAAAACTTCCTAGGGCTATTCTTGCCAATCCTCTGAGATGAGTAAAGCATACACCTTCACCACACCACAGAGGTCTGGCTGTTAATGTCAGAGGGGTGATACAAGGCAGCTTACAATTTCTTGTGTGGTGCGGATAAAACTACTAGGTAGAGAAGAGGCAGTGAGTGATCAACAGGAAGTCAGTGGTGCCTGGAGTTAAGTGCCAGATTAGCAATGACCAGAGGCTGCCCTTGGCCCTTCCTAACTCAATTGTCATTAAGAGACAGAGTAGTTATGTCCTGGGAATAAGAATAGATCTAGAAATCCAGACTCTTAGTCAACTATGAAGAACATCCACAATCAAATAAATATACTAATCTAAACATAAATCACTGACTTCCCTTTCCATTGATAAGCACGAGGAAAGGGTGGGAGACAGGAAGTAAAAGGGAGGGCAAAGCCACGCCAGGCAACACCATTTCTAGAAGCAGGGAGGGGGAGAGTGGGTTCCTACACTTCCAGCTTTCTCCTAGACTAATCATTCTAATCAAGCCCACAAAATGGGAGACAGCTAACCAGAAATTATCACTACTGCTGCTGTGTTGGAGCTTACCAAAGGAAACGAAATTGTGCCCAAGGAAATTTAAACCGAAGGAGACAATGGCCACCAAACCACAACTAGGATGAGGACAGATTCGGTTCTCAGACCCCAATGCCCAGAAATCCTGGCTGGAGAACTGCACAGACTTGCTCTAGTCATTTCGTTAATATTAGTATCAATATCACGCATTCTTGAACTTAAACAATTAAAAAATTGGAGTCTCTTTTTTGTTTTTTTGAGTTTTACATATTCTGCTGAATCAGAATTATTGGAATAGATGTAACAATAATTTTAAATAAGCACAATAAAAATAAATAAATAAGCACAATATACCTAAGACAACATAACAATGTGAAGCATAAAGAAAAAATGATTTTAAATAATTTAAAATATTAAAATATTGGTATAAAAATATAACAGCTATAAAACAAAAACAGCAGAGGGAGTAAACAGCAGGATGCATACAGCTAAAGGATTAATTATTGATATAGAAAATCAGATTGTGATCTTTCCTAAAAGGTAAAAAGAAAGAATAGGATATGACAATGTGAAAGAGAAGCCAACAAATGGAAGTAGGTTTGTGAACGTACAGATAATGGGAGTCTCAGGGAAAATGGTAGTGACAGGGAGGTAGAGAAAGAGACAAAGTAAATCTTTGAAGGAATACTTAAAATAAATATTCCAGAACTAAAGAATGATGAAATATCTCAGAATGAAAGAGATCACTAACAGAACAAATAAGGAAAACTATACCATGACACATTATGGTTAAATTTTAGATTAAAAAAAAAAAAAAGATTATTTACTAAAGCTTCCATAGAGAAAGCAGATAAACTATGGGATAATACTGGATACAATACAATACAGTAACATTTTTAAGTATTGAAGGAAAATAATTTTGACTCTAGAATTTTATATGAAGCCAAATTATTTCTCAAAGGTAAGGGCAGAATAAAAATTAGTCACACATACCAGGGAACAGAAGGTTTGCCTCACAAGACCCAAACTGAAAACATTATTAGAGAAAGTACTAAAAAAAAAAATCAGGAAGATAATGCAAATATACAGGATATAAGGGTTATCAAATATCTTCTTTGTTATTCTTACAAACTAAGCTACAACAAAACAAACTAAAACAAAGCTTAACTAAAACCCCTAAACAAGAACAAGAAACAAGAAAATGATATTAACAAGAAGGTAAGAAATAATAAAGAGTAGAAATCAACAAAATATCAAATGAAAAGCAATATGAGAGATTAACAAAGGTAGCTTTTCTGAAGATGAATAATATTGACAAATATTGACAAAACTTTCATCAAAGACAAGGGTGAGGTAGGGGGTTGGAACAAAGAAGCAAGATACAGAATGAAAAGGGAGAGTATTCAATGTTAAATAGGTATTTTAATTGTCATAATAAATATAGGCTTATTGATGAAAATCAAAAGAAAATAGATAAATTCCTAGAAAAATACAACAGGCCAGAATTGGCACAAAAAAAAAGAAGGAAGGAAGGAAGGCAGGGAGGAAGAGAGAGAGAGAGAGAGAGAGAGAGAGAGAGAGAGAGAGAGAGAGAGAGAGAGAGAGAAGAAAAAGAGAGAAAGCAAGCAAGGAAGCAAGCAATATATCATATTGAATATACCATAAAGCATGAAATAATTTAAAATGGTAGTCAAAACTCCTCTCTCAAAAAACTCAAGGTCCACAATGGGGTTTTAATCAACTTTTAAGAAACATTAATGGCTTTATAATACAAGTACACCAGCAAATAGGAAGAGTATGAAAATTCCCAGTTCATTTTAGGAGGCTAATTAATGGAATCTTTCTTATAAAGACATTATAAGAAAATCGGGCCCATTTCATTTATAAATTAAATAGAGAGAAAAAACCTTCAAATATTAGATATTAGAAAGCTGAATCTAAGATAATATTAAAAAATAATAATACATAATGATGTCATGAGGTGTTCAGCAATGCAAAAGTAGTTAAAAATCATCACATAATAAGCTCAGTTAATCCAGGAAAGGCACATGATTAAGTTTATTACCCATTTATGATTTTTTTTTAAAAAAGCATTAACAAATTAAAAACGGAAGAAAACTTCCTTAAGTTGGTATAGCTACAGGGATCTTGATCCATCTGAACTTAGCTGAACACCTGCTAGTAAAATTTAGTAACAAAATAATTTCAAATTATCTTTTCAGTTTTCAATGTTCCTCACTATCTTAGCTCTCACTCCAAAATGCATGAAAAACATATAACCAATTAATTGAGATCATCTTGCCCTATCAACTGTGTGAATATCTGAACTCAGGCTACTAGTAGTATTGGATAGCAAAGAATACCTGAATAGCGAAAACTAACATGAAACACTACATTTAATGTAGAATCTTATTTCTCTTTAAGATCAGGAACAAAAGAAAGGTAACTATCAGCAGTACTACACTTCAATGCAGTTCTAGAGGTCTTGGTCAAAATAAAATGGAAAAGAAAATCTGTAAAGATTGGAAAGAGAAAAAACTCATTATTTTTAGATGATTTAAATACCCACCTAGAAGAAAACAACAAATTTTCATAACAGAGTTCAGCAAAGCTGTCAGATAAATTACAGGGTCCTTATCATATACCCATAAACTCGAATGCATCCATAAATCTGGATGGGAACATAATTATGCTTTTATATTCAGAAACCTTTATTTATTTTCCCTAACTTCTATTACATTTTACTCTCACCTCTATTTAGCACTTATTTCAATTATTATTTTTTTCCCCTCTTTAACTCCCCCACCCCCCCACCCACTTCCACCCCTAACCTATGGATGTTGCCATTTCCCCTCAAGAACTGGATCTCTGAGGGCGGAGCATCTCCCCCCACACGCTCGCGTGTGCACCTGGGGCCTAGTGCCCTGATGCACCTGGTGTATGGTCTGTGGCTCCACCCGGTGTATGGTCTGTGGCTCCACCTGGAATGCAAACCCAGGACCTTCTGCATGTAAAGCAGACATGCTAACCACTACACTATGGAGCCACCCCCACTTCAATTATTTTATAAGCAACAAACCACAGTAGTTGTCATCAATACAAATCCGTTATTTCTATATCACATTACAGTTGTTGAAGATATCTTGAAATAGCATTAACGTTCACCACTATTACAAAATTATGACTTATTACCAATATAATTATTTAATACATTACCAAAAAAGCACACATCTATGTATTTTCACACATGTATACATTTTAACATTATCTTGAGAAAGTTTCCATACACTTCGTCAGATTGCCAGTGTCCATGACACTTAATTCATCAAAAACCATAATTAAGGAGAAAGAGAAAATTATCTTCATTTGAACAAATGACCCAATATGGAAAGAAAATTTTATTACTCAATGTATAGTGTTGTTTTAAAGAATCTCTCTGCTTTTTTTCAATTAACACTTGTTTTTTCCAATTAACATATTTGGTCTCAACTGAGTCAAAAAGACAATAGGTATTCTTGTCTCAATTTGGTCTCTACAATTTAAGAACACCCAAAACATCCAAAAGTGCTTTGTCCAACTGATCAAAATGATCAAAAGATAAGAAGAGAACCAAAGATTGAAATAAATTATTTAAAGTAGTAAAGAGAGTAGACAAAAATATTATGACTACAGTCAACTTTATGAATCATTACATAAAGTAAGATAACAAAATGGTCCCTGTCTCTATACTAGCTCTCTGTTTCAATGTTTATAAATTTATAAAAATAAACAGGCTTAAAATGAAAATAAAGGGATTTCAACTCAAAATAAGTTAAAATTTTCTGAAACTCAAGTAAATTAGGAACTATTCAAGATTTTCATCTGGAAGTCTTTCTAAATAGATCTTTATTTGGTGAAAAAGGTTAAAAGATACGACTAGCTCTCTAAGCCTTACCCACTTTATTGACCCATGACAGTAACTTCACTAGAACAGATCTTAGTATGAAAGTACCAATTACAATTATTCTAATTTCAATGAAAGATGAATAAACCAGTCAATTATTTTCTACTTCTCTAGTTTACATTTCCCAATGCTATGTAATATTTGCAAACAGAAAAAGTCATAGAGAATAATAGCAATAGTTGGGAAATATATTTTCAATTTTTATTGACATTATCACAGAGTCAAAGCCATATTTCTTTTATCCATGATCCATAAGTTTGTTCTATATTTTGAAACTGGTACATGAATTAACACTATCAAGAACACAAAACTCTATTTTAAAAAAGCAATAGAATAATTTAAAATTTTTAGTCAATGATTTGCCTATATTAAAAAGATTTTTTTCTATTTTCATGTTTGAACCCTGATTATTTTATTACTCTTTTAGTTACTTCATGATATAACTAAGCTACAGCAACTGTTCCCTTATTTCTTGAAACACTGATTTATTGATCATTCTATCTAATCAGGTAAAAGAACAAAACTATGTGTACCCATCTTTAGCAAAAGACTTCCAATTTGTCATTTAAAGATATTACTATAATTCTCAAATCTAGACAATTGACCCAATTAACCATATATACATTTTCAAGTGACAGAAACCAAAAACCATCATAGCTAAAACCACTTAACTCTTTTCAACTATTCTCATTTATTATATTTAGAGTATATATAACCCCAGTACCACTTTATAATGGTTTTTTAAAAAATGAATACATACTAAAAAGATCCTACTTGTGATTTCTCAGTGCTCAACTGTATTTTGTCGCTCTCTATCAAATTCATTAAGTGGTAACTAAAGCAACCATATTATCAGGGCTCACATACATAGGAACATGCTGACTTCCAAGATTTACGGATCTAGCGCTGTTATTAAATATCTTAATAATCTCTGAAAAACAATATTTAATCAACCTAAAGTCAAACCCTGTTTTCATTTTTGTTTGCCCAGCTTATCCTAAACCAGAGCATCTCAAATTTTAATGTGCATACACATCACGTCTTGTTAAATGCAGATTCTGATTTCTAACAAACTTTTAAGTGACGCCTATATTGCAGATCCTCCCATCAAACTTTCAGTAGCAAGTTTCAAGACTGCAATTAAGTTTAACTTCAACAGAAATGCAATACAGTTTTCTCTGTAGATACTTAGTTGTCCTCTAGCTTTCTTCTACAGAGGTAAACTAATCCAAATCTTTCACGTTTCTAAACTTAAGAATGTAATAAAGAAGTGTGGTAGAGTTGAGGCATAAGAAAACAAATATGAAACTTTTCAACATTTAAAAATATGAACCAAAACTGCTTGAAATCTCACATTGTAGCTTTATGTAAGGTGCAAGTATTAATAGGAACTACATTACTAACTTTAATGTTTGAACACTGAGGAATACTTTTTATTAACTCTAATGGTTGGGAAATTTAGATTTATTCTATTGCATAACAAGTTACAACTATTTAAGGTTCCTACAAAAAAAATTATTTAAAATGTCAGTTTTATATTATTAAAGGTATTTAACATTTAAGTATTAGTATTTTAAAAAAATAGCATAATATTGTCAGGATTTACCAATAACAGATATCAGTAGAAAATATTTAGGGAATCATTAAAAATCTAGTTGGCATTAGAGAACCTGTTTCCCTAAATAAAAATTAAAACTTGAATTAGTAAAAACTAATGCTATTATCAATATTTTGTATATTTGGCATTATGTTATATAGTCTAACTATCAAACATCTAGAGATATCAACATCTTGATATTCAAAGTATTTCTGGAAAATTCTGCATAGTATATACACCTAATCTTATTTTTCTAGACTGGTATAGACCAACTGTAAGGTTATTAAATAACAATTGCAAATGCTACCTTGAAAATATTTTTAAGTTTGGAAAAATATTTTCTACAATGTTTACCCTACTGTTATTCCAAAGTTTCTAAATGTTTGAAATTATTTTTTTCAATAGACTTCTCTGTTAATGGGTAACAGAAAATCTAACATTTTTGAAACAGCTATGCACAGAATTCTCTAAACATAGGGGTGGGGGCAGGGAAGCCAAGCTCATAGATACAAAGAGCGGACTGGGAAAAAGAGAAAAATTTTCCAAACGTTGCAGTATTTCCAAGACATGCTTTAGAACACATTTATAAAACATAACTACAAAATACTCAACTTCCAGTTTATACAGAGATGATCAAATTTAAGGCGTTAGAAATTCTTAATTACATAAATTATTCACTTTTGAACATTATAAATGCCCAAGATGTGCATTATAAGATTCACGGTGTTACTTAATCTTACCCCTACTAGTAGTAATATAACCCTAATAATGTTATTTTCCTTAAGTATTAATTTCCACATCTATAAAATGAAGAAAATTGCTTCTTTTGCCTGTGGTTTATTCAACAAATATTTGGTGTCTACTCTGGGGCAGGCACTGTGCTAGAATTAGACCAACTACCTACCACAGTCCATGCAATCTGGACCAAAAGACAAACATAGTATACAGGTGGGTGAACAAGTGCATGAATAAATAAAATAAATCCTGTGAAGACAGATAAAGTTGGAAAACAAGATAAAAAATTACTAGGGATGCTCTATTAGGCAAGGTTAAATTAGGGAAGGCCTTCCTGAGGAAGAAACATTTGAGTGGAGACCCAGCTCCAGGATATTATGAAAAGCCAATGACCATGTCTCTTTTGTTTCAAATATATTTTCTAAATTAAATTATTAACAATATTAAAAAATCAAATTTATCCATTATAATTCTAAATAGGGAAGGCAAAAACAACATGCCAGAGATAATTCCCAACTCATTTTGGTTCTTAGTTTGATAACTGCTTACAAGATACAAAGTTGGCTAATTTAAATTGTGTGTCCGAGACATATTCTACCCTCTAACAGTTGGTAATGAGAAAGAAATAACAGAAGTTTACTGGTAGGCAGCTGATGGGGGGGAAACCTGGATGATTCCTAAACTAGATAAACAGCTCATAAATAAATCATAAATACATGACATTTCTATTTTCATTGCATTCCAAAGAGGCAACAATTTTAATCGGGGGGGGGGGGGAGTTTACACATGTGCATGTATACTGTGGCTTTTATACCTAATTTTATCTAGCACTTTCCTCTTTTTATTTTCAAAGTATTTTATCTCAAAGTGTAAATTTTAAAGGCAGATCTGTAACTATGAAATGGCTCTAGTTCAACGTTATCAGAAAAAGACCAGAACTTTAGATTATATAAATTCTCATGTTTTTCTTCTGCGATGCATCAGACACTTGGCACAATAATTCAGTCATTGGAGAAAGCCTGATTCTTCACTCCTTCTCTGATAAACTGTTCAATCAGAACTATGCTGAATTTATTTTTAAGTATCAAACTAAAAAGCTAGAATTCAACCCCTGACAAAACAACAGAAGGGGAAAATTAGTTTTCTTTAAAGATATATAAGCATTACTCGAAAAAGGTTGATATAAATTTTTACATGTTATAACTCTTTTTAATAAGTTTTTAATTAAAGACTTTAAAATTATATGAATTATCTTGGAATATATATTTCCTTATACTGTTATGAGAGCTTTCAATCTTTAACTTACATGAAATCAGAGCAAAACTACTTAGACCATTATCACAAGCTAATCCAAGAGAGAAATAATCTGAAGAATTTAATGTAAAGAATGCACACAATAGCATTAACTCCATCAAACTTAGTTTTATATTGGATACAAATGAAGAAATGTGTGCATTCTTTCTCTTTTTTTTATGAAGACTATTTTTTAAGAGTAGTTTTGGATTCACAGCAAAATTGAAAGGCAGGTACAAAGATAACCCACATATCCTCTAACCCACATATGCACAGCCTCTCCCATTATCAACCAACATCCCTCGCCGGGTTGGTACATTTGTTACAACTGGTGAACCTACACTGACACATTACAGTCACCTCAGATCTGTAGTTTACGTTATGGCTCACTCTTGGTTGTGTACATTCTGTGAGTTTGGACAATGTATAATGACAGGTATCCATCATTTCACTGTCCTAAAAATCCTCTGCCTATTCATCTCTCCCTCACGAAATTCCTTCATTTTTATTTACTTTTCCTATCAGAACTGGCCCCACATAATCGTAAAGCTGGTGCACAAAATAATTTTGATTCTTTGTACCTGTAGCAATTTGAGGTGAGGCAAGAATAAATATGAAAATAAGAGTACTGGATCTCTTCCTCACCTTCCCTGCCCTTCTTCCACCACTCAGATCCCACCAAAAAAAAAAAAAAAAAAAAAAAAAAAAAAAGGACCACTTATCTTTGAATCTCTAGCATCTAAGACAATATTGCCAATAAACAGATATTGAAAGAATACATAATGTCAGCTGAAATCTTTGAAATGAATTTTTTTCAAGTTTCTTTATTACTGGAAATACTACATAAAACCTTGGTACTGCCATGAAATAAATGTGTTCCCCACTATTGTTCCTACAAATACCAGTGTAAAGTAGCCTCCTCAATGTGAGAGTAGGCAGGTCCTGGCAAAAAAAAAAAAAAAAAAGCAGTAGTAGCGAGTAGCCAAAGCTAAAAGGTCTCCTCAAGAACTCTGAAACTAAGTTTTCAAACATGTAGATTAAAGACATTAGAGAAGTAGAGAACCTCCATGCATCTAGAAGATACCCACCAGAGGTGAAAAGGAGGGATGCCAGCCAGACATATTAGCATATAAAGGGGTAGACTCTAAGAAAATAGTAGAAGCTCTTAAGAATGAAAAGTGAACCTTAAATATTGAAAAACTCTTAATGTCTGCAGACACCCTACAAAAAAATGATAGTCCTCTCCACACTCCATCCCAGTAGTAGGCTGAAAAGAGGGTGCTTCCCTAGCACATTTCCAAGTGCAGCTAAGTCATGCATTTAACAGTCACTGTAATAAAAAAAAGTACGACTTTAGATTAATTGTTTGAAAAACTACAAGCTGGTCCCTCTCAATGTCTGCCTCTGAGAGGAGACCACACTCTATCTGCGGAGTGTTATCTTTTCTAATAAACGTACCTTTGACTCTAAAAATAAAAATAAATAAAAAATTAAAAACCACAGGTTCCCAAGGAAATTTATGTATTAATGCCAAGGAAACAGAGTATTCATTAACCATAAACCTTGAGAATGCCATTTAAAACTTATCTTAGTATGAAGTTTATATAAAGTTCTAACAATATTTTATTAAATTATTTCTTCCATACCTTTTTAATATTACCAGAACGGGAAACTCACATAAAAATAAAGAATAGACTGCTGAAATTCACCCTTAAAAGTTTATTTTTTCTTGATAAGCATCCCTGTCTCCTTCTCTTTCTCCCCGCCCTCCAGCTCTGAACCCCACAGTTGTGCGTACATTTTCCTTCCTTCTCAATAATTACATCCATGCCAGCAGTGAGTGGAAATGACGAAGAGAAATGATTTGGTGAAAAAGGACAAGGCAAAAAATTTCAAAAGAATAACAGGAAGAATATGGGTAATAAAAATCAGTGCCTATAACTAAGCAAAGCATGGAGATATCATAACAGCTTTCTCTAGTGAACCATTGAAATAAATCACTATAACTGAAGTTTTCTGTTAAAAGGTCTATCTTCTCTATTGATCCCACAAATGCCCATCATTCATGTGTGGCAACTGCTTCTTCTTCCATTTAGCACCCAATATCTGTTTGATTGTGATGAAAAAAGAAAGCTACAAAATAAAGAGAATACTTATTTCATCCACTGATTTATACTTATTCATCACACGTTTATTAAGTACTTTCTAAGTTCCAGGCCCTAAACTTGGCTAGAAAAAAACCACCACTGAGGTAAGGAACACTGAAATGAAGGAGAGAAGTTGCTCCAAATTGAGACTTACTCCATGAAATATGTTGGGCTCCCTTAAGCTTTTTATGTTCTTCTTCTACTCACTCAGTAATCCGGTAGGAGGTAGAAGAACATACACACAAAGAACAAAGCAGGTTAAGATACTTCGTGAGTCCCTGACACCTGGCCAAACCATGAGGTCTCTTTATTCATTACAACACAGATTTAAACTCAAGAAAAAATGGGAAGGTGCTACAACTCACACACTATGAAGATAGGCCTCTTCCCTGAAGAAAACTATTTTTACAGCAAGCTTTTTAAGAACAAATTTGTGGACTGGTACATGGTTTATGAGTTGGGATATACCTGCCAACAGATAACTATGAAGCAACTAAAATATGCTCAGAGACTCATTAATAAATGAAAGATCTCACCATGTGTCTATGGCATCTTAATATTTCATGAATTTCCTTCAACCCAGTTAGAAAAAAACCTTATAAGGACTCAGTGAGGAGGAAGCATAAATTAAGAACTCTTCAAACATCTCCAGAACATGGATTTTTGCGCCACCCCACCCCACTCACCTACTATGTGACCTTGAGCAAATTAAGCTCTGTGCCTGTTTCTTCATCTATAAAATTTGTCTAATAAACATGAACTTCATAGGGTCACAGTGGATTGAATGCCCACTGTAAATAATGCTACAATGAACACGTGGCATATACATCTTTTCTAGTTGTTTTCATTCCCTTTGGATAAATACCCAGAAGTGGAATTGCTGAATCACGTGGAGCTTCTCTTTTTTACTTTTTTGAGGAATCTCCATATTGTTTTCAATAGTAGCTGCACCATTTTACATCCTCACCAAGACCTCTTCTGTCATTCTTGATGACAGCCATTCTAACAGGTGTGAGGTGATATCTCATGTGGTTTTGATTTGCATTTTCCTTATGATTAATGATGTTGATCACCTTTTCATGTACCTGTTGGCCATCTGCATGTCTTCATTGGAAAAATGCCTATCTAGATCTCCTGCTCATTTTTTATCAAATTGTTTCTTTGCTAGTGAGTTGTATAACTTGATATAACTTGGATATTAACCCCTTATCAGATACATAATATGCAAATATTTTCTCTCATTCAGTAGGTTGACTTCATTTTGTGGTTTCCTTTGCTGTACAGCTTTTTAGTTTGATATAGTCCCACTTGATTATTTTTGCTTCTGTTGCCTTTGCTTTTGGGTTAAATCCAAAAAACTGTGCCAAAACCAATGTCAGGGAATTTACCACCTATGTTTTCTCCAGGAGCTTTATGGTTTCATGTCTTACATTCAAGATTTCAATCCATTTTTGGGTTAATTTGTGTGTATGGTGTAAGTGGTCCAGTTTCACTGCAGGATTAGTTTCTCTAACACCATTTTTATTGAAAAGACTGTCCTTTTCCCATTGTATATTCTTGGCTCTTTTGTCACATATTAATTGACTGCATATGTGTGGGTTCATTTCTGAGTTCTCTATTTTGTTCCTAATGAGCAAATGACCTAGGTGCCTCTTTTATGCCAATACCATACTGTTTTGATTACTATAGGTTTATAATATAATTTGAAATCAGAGAGCATGACGACTCCCTATTTGTTTTTCAAGATACAAGTATTATGTTGTTTAATTAAACATGCAACCACAAATGTAAGTACCATTATTATCCTAATTAGTATATAAGAAAACTGAGGAGTAGCAAGGTTAAATAACTGATCAAGTCCAAACAAGGGAAGTAGCTGATTCACAATTAAAGTGCAGGTCTGTGTAACCCCCAAACCAAAGCCCTTCAGCAGTATGAACACTGCCTCCACAAATAACTATCAACTCACTCAGAATTCAAAATACATATATAATTTAATGATTTTTATAAATACACACATAATTTAATGACCGTTAAGTTTACTATCAATGCAGAATAAAATATAAATGTGTAGCTCATAAATTAGATAGCAAGGACATTTCCTTTACCATAAAACTACAATGAGAGATATAGTTGACTGAAGTAAAACTCCAACAAAACTCCAATGAACCAACTGGTCAAATAGCCAGGTCAGGTTATTTGTTGTTTTAGTTGGAGAAAAGGAAGATTAGTAATTTAAAACAAAACAGTTATATGAAATCATTAAAACAATTTTTTTAAAGCCACAATTTTCACCTTCCAGGTGGCACTGGCCTATGCTAAGCCTCCTGTGACTTACTCTGAGTATATTTTCATTGAAATGGAAAAGAGTAACCATGTCTCCCTTCCACCAACCACTACTGCCACTAAAAAGATCAACTGTTTTACTACGTTTGCTCTCAGGAGAGATAAAGAGGAATGCACTAGCATCTTTGAAGTGCTATTCTGTGTCAAGAACTATAATGCCCTACAAAGGTTGTTAGATTAATTCTTAAAAAGAGCACATGTGCAAGGTATCATTATTCCCATTCTGCAGAAAATTTTATCTCTTGATTAGATCACCCATCCAGTAAAGGAGAGAACCTAAATTTGAACCCAAAACTAACTCCATGGCCTTCTCAACCAGTGATTCCAAAAGCAGCTTTGGCTATGCTCAGTTTGCAATGCATACCCTTTCTTTCTTCTCTAGTGCTGATCTCCTAATTCTGCACTCCTCCTCATTTACTGTCCCAGAGCCAATGCAGAATCTGAGTAGATGGGAATGTACACACAGCATGTATATTTCCCCTTCAAGGTGATCAGGACAAAACAATTGAAGAGATGTTGAAATAAAGTGTTTAACACTATTAAATAAACTTGAAAACAAGTTAAAAAAAAAGTAAACGTGATTCAATATTAAATTATCTTTTATGTGTATTCTTTAGCCAGATACTTGAGGAAACTACAAGTAGGAAGAAAACGTTTCTAATTCCAAGAATGAAATAAATTAGTTGGATTTTTAAATGTTTCTCAACTTTTTAATTCTTTATATTTTACTGTTTCATTGTGCCACAGAACTTTAAGAAATGGACATAGTGGTTCATTTAAAACACTTGAATTGCTTTGTTAGAATATGAAAACATTACTCTCAGAGAAGTTATCAAACGACCTTGATGATCTACACAATATTCATCATAGACTGGTAAACATTTGTGAAAATCCTTGCTGTGATGATTGATTGCGTTTTTCCCTGCTTCAGTTACCTCAAACTAAATTGCCTGTCATTAAAATGATGACTTCTGTCAATGTAGTTTCTTAATCCTTCCTCGATCCTTTCTAGCAATGACAACCTTAGAATAATATATTGTAAGTCTTTATGGATCAATAACGCACAGTATAAAATACAGCCATCTACCACCAAGATTTTTATCCCCCTATTTATAAAGATGTCTGACAAGCTAAGTAACCATAAAATTCCTTACTAAGAAAAAAAAAATGTCTAACAAACAAATCAAATACAATACTATAAACAGCATATGCTAATCTAAACGAGTTATGAATTTTGAGTGAAGCTCAATTTTAGCAAATGCTTTTATTATCCTAAAGTAGTTAATAACTGAGATGTCATTTGCAGACTATTCAAGAAAAAAATTATTATTCAAGCCCTTATTTAGACATTTTGAAATGATTTATGGGAGGCTATTTACATGAAAAGACTTCTCTGCAATGTCAGAAAAAGAAAGCCTCTACTTAAAAATCATAAAAGATAAACCAACTATCATATTCTGGTTAATTTTTCTCCATAGGCAATTAGAAAAGACTTTTTTTCATGTAATCCAAATTTAGATTGTACCTTGGACATCATTATATGGAAATTAGATTATAATTGGCTTTAAACACTACAATTTAGATGTTTTCATTTAAACTAAATTATTTTAAATAAATGCCATTATATCAGTGATAACAGAGCCATGACACTGCTTTACAATTAGCATTACTTCTTTTATTTAAGAAATTATATTAACTTTGCCTTCTCAAATCTGCATGCATTTCATCATTTATAAAACTCAGCTAACCTGAAATCTTCAACAGTACTAAACAGGAGGGGAAAAGTTTCAACAAGCTAACAGTTCACTATATTTTTCTTCCCAAACTATTTAACTATAGAATTAGAAAAAGATTTGTTTTTACTATCAGGCAGTTTGAAAAAAAAAATCAGTTTTTATTGGATTTAGAGAAGAATTAATATCATCTTAAACTTTCCAATTGGAAAATTGTAACTACCATGCATTCTTTCTCAAGAAACTCTGGAGAAATTAAAGTTAAGAAAGTAAAACACGTAAAAGGAAAATAAAAAAATTAAAAAATAAAAAATAAAAAATAAAACAGGAAAAAGGGATCTCATACAGAAAAGAGACAAAGAAATCCAAATTAAAGCAGAAGCGCTTAGGGCTCCCAGAGGAATGTCTCAAAGGGGGGAAAAAACACTAATTACATTATTAGTTTAGTCACATTGAAAAGAATTTTTTAGAGTTTTGGGTAAGAACTGGTAATTGGAACAAAGAAAATTAAGCAAATGGGAGGATTATTAACTCAAAAAATTTACACAAGGGAAAAAAGTGAACATAGTACATTATACAGCTCTGTTGTAAATGTTCACATAGTCATAATAATGTGACATAAACATACCAGAAGATAAGAAGAGAAAATAAAACAAAACAGTGGAAAGAAAAGGAGGAGAAATGCTAAATGATTTTCTCTCATAGAAGAAAGACATTATGTAATCAAAATTGAAAGTCAGATTTGGAAGGTAGAATCCAGAGGTAAATAAAAGGGAGAGAATAACAACAAAAAGTTTAAAGCAGTGTCTCTGTAGAGAAGGACAAGAAGCACAGAGGAACAGGCCCATTTTTCACTCTAAGACTAACACAGTCTGACTTTTTAAACTATGCACACTTACTGGTTTCTCAAAAATTTTAAATTTAATTTTGAATGAAACAGAGCTACATGAACCAACAGTGACAAAAATCTCAAAAAGGATACTAGGCATAAAAAGAGAAAATTGCAGTTAAATTCACTATCAATGGCATTTATACAAGTGTAGAAACAGAAAACCAAAACAAAGAGGGAAGGGTGTAGACTTTGTTAGGCAACCTGGAACTCTTCTATTTACTAGCAATGACACCATGGGCAAATGATTTACCAACTCTTAGCCTCACTTTTCTCATGTGTAAAACAGGGATAACAATAGTATCCATATTGTTGTTTTTGTGGGTTAAATGAGATAATACACATGAAATATTTGGTACATAGAATATTCTTGATAAATGTATGTTGTTTGTTATTCCTTTTATTTTTCACTTTTCTGTTTACAAATATGTAAATTTTAACAGAAATTTTTTTTTTGCCAAAGTGTTCAAAAGTTCATTGAATTAGTAAATGGCATCTATTATTTGATCTATTAGTTGATATCAAAAGAATAGCTAAGCCTCAATTACGACTGCCCTGTGCTGGTCCCACAAACAGTGAACAAATACTTAAAGAATTATTGGTTTGAAGAAGTGCTCTTACCTCCTCCTCTACTTTAGCTCAGTTGACAGACATTGACCACTGACTAGGTTTACAGAATGTATAAGGTATGGGGAATATAAAGATGCAAAACACATAGTTTCTACACTCAGATTGCTTAGCCAGGATAGGGAAGCACAGAGGCAAGTGCAGTATGGTATGAAACGTCGCGGCTTTGAAGTCAGTCTAGGGTTCCAATCCTGGTTCTGCATTTGTATTTGGGGGAAAGTTTCTTAAACTACAAGCTCCAGTGTCTTATATAAAACTTAGATAATTGGTTTGCAGTGTTGCCTAAGGATCAAGATAATATCCTTAAAGCAATTACCATATGACGTTCAGAAGGTGCTCAATCTGTGGTAACTCTTGATCCTACTAGAATTACTGTAAATGTTATATACCCTCAGAAAGGGAAAATTGAGGGGGGAAGGCTTTGTACACACCTGTTGCTCCGTAAAACTTTTATGAAAAGATAAAATTACTGCTGTCCAAATTCCTAGAGAATTTACTTTCAAATAAGAGAGACCAGGGAATGTTTTTGTGGAGACATGAATATTTTAAATACCATGTTCCATAGATCCCAAGACACACATTTTCATGTTTTAACATGTCTAAAACAGAATGTATTCAGGGATGATGCTATGTCAGTTAAACTGGCAACATTTTTTCTTAGTGGTACATAAAATAATGATGCATCTTAGAGTCAGTGAAATACAGCAGACAGGGATGAAGAAAATTCTATAGGAAACGGCAATACCGAAGGCACGGTACTGGAATCCAAGGGAATGAATGCTGATATATATAGTTTAGTTGGCTTGCATTTAGTTGTACGCAAAGAAGAGTTAGGAAAGCAAGACTGAGGGGCAGGCTGTTCCATTAATTGGTTTCCTTGTGACATTATCGTACTAGTAAATTTACTATTGCTTTATGTGACAGAGTATAAATCTTGATATGTGGTAGGGTGAGTCTATCCAAATTGTTCAAAATTGTTTAGCTCTTCTTGTCTCTTATTCTTCCATATCAATTTTAAAATCAGATTGTCTAATGCTATAAAATATACTAATTGAGATTTTGATCAGAATTGTATTGAACCTAATGGATTCACTTTGGGAGAACTTTTATTCTTATGTTTTCCCATTCAAAAGCATAGTACTTCTCTCCAATTACTTATCTTTTACATCTTTCAATAAAGTTGTATAATTTTTCCCATAAAGGTCATGCATATATTTTGTTGAATTTAGTCTATGGCATTTAATTTTGAGGTCTGTTATTGTAAATGGTATTTAAATAACATCCTGTAAATTAATAAAACATTCAGTGATCTCAAATATTAAAGAAAATATGAATTATGTGAATATGTTTAATCTAGCTTTTCTGTATGTTTAAATGTATCACAATTTAAAAATTAACAGATATTTCCATGATACACAGAATATTAAAACTTCAAAAGTCCAAATAAAAGATTCATTGCATATATGCAACTTCATTTAAAACAATTAAAGCACAGATTTAAGTGGAAAGAACATGACATACAAACTCCATACTCCAGACAAAGGACTGTTGGTCAAAATAACAAAGTAGGTTAAACACTGTGCTCATCTCCTCTCACAATCACATCAAAATTACAACTAAATTATAGAACAACTATCATAGAGAATCACCTGAAGACTAGCTGAACAAATACCTATAATTAAGGATCTAAAGAAGAGACTATGTTGAGACTGATAGGAGGATGAAGACACAGAACAGGCAGGTCCGACAGCAATAGTGTGGCAATTTCAAATTGGGAGGGATATCTCGGCTGCAGAGGTCTCCCATGAGGAGTGAAGGGTCCCAGTGCAACCGTGGGCTCCCCAGCTCAGAGTATCAGTGCCAGGAAGAGAAGTCTTCCTTACTTCTGGCTATGAAAAACCAGTGGGAATTGCATTCAAGAAAAACAAAGGGCTTCTAGAGACCAAGGTGCTTCAGGAATTAAAAGGACAATGCATAAACTCACTTACTCACAAACTCACTCTCAGCTACAGAACAGGGGCAGCAGCTCAAAAAGCATCAGGGACATATGTGGAGGAACTAAAGTGACTAACTTCAGGGAAAGGACCGAAGGGGTAAGAATGAGGGCAACTCTTTCTGGGGATGAAGGTGCTTGCAAGTACCACTCACTGTTCCTTTATTGAACTCTCCTTTCACCCAGCCAGCCTAGCTCAGGCAGGCACCAAATCTGTCCTCTCCATTAACCTAGCTAACACCATTTGCCCAGCCCTGGTGATTCTGAGACCCCACCCCAGCCAACTCATCAGCCCAGCCAGAGCCTCTGCCAGTGCCTCCTCCACACAAATGGCCGGCTTCAGGTTGCATGGAGGACATTCCCAAAATCTCTCAAAGGTCCACAAACTCCAAACAAGCAGTGGCCAGCCTTGGCACGTCTTGGAGCTCTTCCATGTGGCCCCAAGCCCAGCAAAAGGGGTGATCAGTTTCACTTGCCTGTAAGTCCCACCAGGTGGCCCCAAGCTCAGCATAAGCAAGTTAGTCTTGAATTGGAATATTGCTTCAACTTAGCACTACAAGTCAACACATACGGCGTCTGGCCTCGGCTCACATCATGGTACCCATCAAAGGGTACCAAACCTGACACAAGTGGCAGCCAGCCTCAGTTTGAAACATGTACACTCCTGAGGACCTTCAAGTCCAACACAAGGAGCAACTAACCACAGATTACATTGTAGCTCTTACTATGAGAGCCCAAGCCTGGCACAAGTGGCAGTTAACCTTAGCCTACACCAGAGTCTCTCCCAAGAGGCTCCAGAACTAAGACACCTGGTGGCAGGCTTCTGACCACACCAGAGCACCACTGAACAAGCTCAAGAAATGACACATCCAGATGGCAGCCTTGGCTGACACCAGAACCCCATTAGTACTCTGTGGGTCAGCCCCTGCACAACAGCTATCGTCACAGTAAGCCATGAAAACCAGTGAGCCAGAGGGTCAACCAAACCTACTGACATGCCAACAGTTGTCAAGGCCCAACTATAACAGGAGGGCACACACAACCCACACAGGTGGCACGCCTTCAGCCCTCGACTCAGGTGACCAGTAAGACTGTGCCGCTAGGCCCCACAGGACACTTTCTACAAAAGGCCACTCTGTCAAGACTGAGAGACGTAGATCGACCTAATAAACAGAAACACAGGCAGTCAGTCAAAATGAGGAGACAAAGAAGATTGTTCCAAATGAAAATATAGGACAAGACTCCAGAAAACAAACTAAATAAAATGGCACAAGCAATCTACCACATACAGACTTCAAAACACTGCTTATAAGATTTCTCAATAAAGTTAGGGGAACAATAGATGAAGTCAACAAGAACTTCGACAAAGAGAAAACATAAAAAAGGAGATAGAAAACATAAAAAAAAGCCAGTGACAATAAAGAATACAATAACTGAAATGAAGAATACGTCAGAAGAAATCAACAGCATATTAGGTGAAGTACAAAATCAAATCAGCAATCTAGAAGAGAAGGTAGCAGAAAAAAGAACAGTAAAAAGAACAAAAAAGAAATCAAAGAAAATGAGGATAGTGTAAGGGACCACTGGGACAACATCAAGCATACAAACATTTGCATCATAGGGATACCAGAAGGAGAAGAGAGTGAGCAAGGAATTGAAAACTTATTTGAAAAAATAGTAACTGAAAACTTCCCTAACCTGGAAAAGGAAATAGACACACTAGTACAAGAAGTGCATGAAGTCCCAACTAAGATAAATCCACAGAAGCCCAGACCAAGATACATCATCATTAAAATGACAAAGGTTAAAGATAAAGAAAGAATCTTAAAAGCAACAAGAGAAAAAGCAGTTAGTTAACAAGAGAGCTCCCATAAGACTATGAGCTAATTCTCAATAGAAACTTTTCAAGTCAGAAAAGACTGGCACGAAATATTTAAAGTGATGAAAAGCAAGGACCTACAAGGAACAGTACTATACCCAGCAAGGCTATCATTTAGAATCAAAGGTGAGGTAATGAGTTTCCCAGACAAGAAAAAGATAAAGGAGTTCATCACCACTAAATTAGTATTACAGGAAACGTTAAAGGGACTTCTTTAAGTAGAAAATATCGAAGACCCAACTAAGGAAATACAGAAAGAAAAAAATTCTCACTGCAAAGGCAAATAACTTAGCAAAAGCAGATCAACCCACTGTAAAGCTAGTACAAAGGTTAAAACACAGAAGTAGGAAGATAACACTTAATACCAACAATATATACAAATAGACAAAAGAAGAAAAAAATAATGATAATATAAATGTGGAGGGGGTGACTGAAAAATTGTAGTGATTTTAGAATGTGTTCAAACTTGTGACCATCAAGTTAAAATAGACTGTTATAACCCCTATACACTGTTGGTGAGATTTTAAAATGGTACAACCACTATGGAAAACGGTTTGAAGTCTCCTCGAAAAATTAAAAATAGAACTACCTTTTGAAAACAATATAATTGCAATAACTTCATACCTATCAATAATTACTTTAAATATAAATGTAAATACTCCAACCAAAAGACACACAGTGGCTGAATGGATAAAAAAAAAAAAATACTCATACATATGCTACCTACGAGAGACCCACATCAGATCAAAAGATACAAAAGACTAAAAGTAAAGAGATGGAAAAAGATATTTCACACAAATGCAAATGGAAAAAAAGTCCAGGGAATAATACTTACATCAGACAGAACAGATTTAAAATAAAGCCGATAATGAGAGATAAAGAACATTTCAAAATGATAGAGGGATCAATCCAACAAGAAGATATAATGAGAGTAAGAATTTAGAACTTGGGTTAGAAGATGTGATACTAGATTGCTAATTTAACATCCAACCCAATAAAAAAACAAATGTCTTTTTACTCTATTGTGTAAAATGCATACTTTTTATAATTCCACAAAGCTGTAAGCTCAAAAATACTGTGTTTACAATCTAAGCTAATATTAACATTACTCAGTGATTCTCATTCAATGTGAATGTTTTTATAAATTTCTGAGAACTGACTAGATTCAGAAGTCTATATCCCAATGGATGCTTTTAACCTCCATCTTACCAATGATAAATGGTACATAAAAATCTCTAACTGAAAAAATCAGATTTAACTACATATTTTTTTCCTCTTGGCATTTCTTATGTTATGTGAACAAGGCTAGAAGTGATGAGAAAATTAACCAAGCAAACAAGGATGGAAAAAAGTAAAAAAAAGAAAAAAAAGAAAAAAAAAAAAACCTTAAATCTAAGATACTGTCAGTCACAAACAAGTCTATTTCTGCCATAAGGCTTGTAATAGGATGACTTATTTCAAAAATCCCACAGTTGTCCTTTAAAACCCAGCGATGTTACTATATTCAGCCTATCTTTAAAAAATAAATAAAAGCTTATGCTAGGTCTTCATTTTTAAATTCAAAAGTCTACCTTAAAAAGTACAAATTTCTTATTTTATTTACTTAATAGTCTCTGTATCTCCAAAAAAAACATTTTTGTTAGTAGTTATTGATATTACTTTAACAAAATAGAGCAACAATTTTAATACAATATCATATAGTTATCTATACACATGTGCATAATTTTTTAATTCTGAAGGATGGACTTAGTAAAACTATACATACCAATTCTCAGTTTCTAAAATTTTAAATAAAAGGTTTTAAAATATTCAATAAAAGATTCAAAATTGATTTTAAATTCTGATATTTTACTACAACAAAATTATCCTTAAGAACTTTGCTTCAAATTTGTATACTTTTCAAATTTAGAAATATTATATTATTTAAATGGTTTATTTTTAAAACAATAATTGTTAACATTTATTGAGCATTTACTGTGTACCAAGCAATGTTCTGAGCATATTACACATATGAACACATTTAGGGCTGAAGAATTAAGTACATTGCTCCAGTAAGCAAAGTAGGAGAGCTGGAATTTGAACCCAGGCAGTCTTGCTCCAAGGCCTATACTCTTTACTATTAGAGTTTTATGCCTATTGTGTACCAAGAACTATGCTTTCATTGCACTTGGAATCAAAGTTCAAACAAAGAAACAAACAACAGTCACTGCTTTCAAAGAGTTCTTAATTATTTATACATATATAAACCAACAACCTTTTAAATAATAAGACATTTTCTAGTAATATAATCCAATTGCTAGCAGAGTTCAAATGAGTATGATTAACTTTTAAAGAGACCCTTCACAAAAGAGATGACATCTCGTTTCACAGGGAAGAAAGGGAAAAAGGATAGAAAGGTGGATTGCAACCAGATTATAAGGTTCTAGTGAATGCAGTCCTAAGGAATTTAGATTTGATTGTGTAATAGACAATTGAGAGCTAAAGGAGAATTTTTAATATGACTAGCCAAGTGTTTCAATAGAAAAACAAAACAAAAGTTTCTAGTGCTACTGATGATAGAATGGAATAGGACAAAGATTGGAAATATAAGATAACGTTACGAAGCTACTGGAGTAGTCAAAGAGATGAGGAAGGCTGAAGTAGGGCAGGAGTACCAAAAAAAGAAATAAGAAACTCATTCCCAAAGTTTAGAAACTCAATTTGACAGAAAAGATGAAAGGACAGAGTCTAAAGTTTCTAGCTTATAAGACTAGGAAGAAGAGATGACATTAAATAAATACAGAAAAAAGCAAAAGGAGTTGAGGGAGATTTGGATATCATTTGTGATTTGGAACAATCTAATATAGCTGATACTATAAGTCTTGATTTCATATTTTAAAATCTATTACTTTCTGGTATGAAATGCCAAGTCAGTGTCTCAAACTTGCTTCTTTTAGCCTTATTTACACTATTTTCTTACTAAGAATACATATAATACTAAGCATGGAATAATTTCTTCTTAGAAAGTATGACCTAAAATCTAAAAGCACTGATTTATTTACTGTACATTACTAATATATGAGGGTTAAGACTTTGATACAGCTGTAGCACTCACTTTGATGTCAGTATTGGAAGAAGTACCACAGCTGCCTTCTATAACTAGTCTTAAAGAAAACACATTTTAATATCTTTGAGAGTATCAAATGCCACCTCAGACATTTTTTGCTTTGCTCTGGGGAAATTAGTTTATTTTATTCATACTTGTATCATCTATTATTAAAATTAACAAATTTAAAATTAATATAATTTCTTTTATTAATGACTATTTGAGTTATAAGTATCTATTTTAAATAAAATATTTGACATAAGTCTAAAATTATAAAGTAACTGCAATAAAAATAGTAATTGCTGTTTTTAATACAAGAATTCAACTGTTACTTTTTTACTTTAAATTGTTATTGAAGAGGAAAAACAAATAAAAATGCTTTTCTTAAAAATTATATCTAGCATATACATAATAACATATAAATTGTCTAATTATTCTTCAATTTGATAATTTCCATATAAGGCAAATAAAATAATCACCTCTTGTAATAACTTCATAAATAAACACAGGGTTAAGAACATTCACTTCCTTAAAAAGGATAACTTATAAATCGGTAGTATACAGCAAAGTTAGGAAAACTTAGATAAGAAAGATAGTAAAGGTAGATCATTTTATAACCTACAGTAATAAAGGTGTTCTGGTAAATTTTATGAAATATAATTTCTAGAACTCTATATTGTGACAGAATTATATAAAAGTTCATAGTTAATGAATATAATCATTTCAACAACGGAATTTTTTTTGCTGAATTTACGAAATACATTAGTTTGACCAACAGGTGGTGCTCAATCTCCATTTATAAAAAAATAAACATCCCAAAAGCATTTCCAGTACAACAAAATTATTTTCAGACTATGTGGCAATTTTTAAAACTCAAACATCAAGAAATCCAATATATAAACATTATTTTAACTGTTTCTATAGTGCAGAGGAAAATAATTTTGGTTACCTTGCAAAAGAATTCTAAGACTGATATTGACTACGCATTCATTTATAGAAGACTGCTAAAACAGTTTTTAAAATGTTGCTGAAACATTTCTTTTAAAAATTAACATTCAGTACTGCAAAATATGTTAAGTGACTCAGAAATAAACTTTAAAATTGATCCAAATGTTCATTATAAAGAAAAAACTAATTTATTTTTTACCAGCTTAACACATACTTTAGAATTCTTACTGAGTATTTAACATTCTATCCTTTGTTAGAGTTTTAAAACAAACAAAAACTAAGAAATTCAGCTAAACCAGAATCAGTATATTTTTGAAAATTCAAGCTTTTATATAGCATTTTATTTTTTATTTGTAGAAACAGCTTAAGACCCAATGTCTGGTTTAATCCTAAATGTAAGCTACTCTCAACCTAAAGCAATGTTACATCTTATTGGATAAAGCAATTTGCTCTTGCTGAGTAGGGCTTATATTACACAATTTTAATTTATCTATAACTAATTTTTTCCTTCTTAGGTGAGTATCACAGAAATTCTGCAAAATATAGCATTATGTGACAGAAAATACCCCAACACAAAATTCTTTATTAATCTATTCAAGTTACAATCTTCTTTTTATTTAATGTGAAATAAGAAGGCATATACTATTTGGCCTCTAACTGTAAAAAAAAAGAAAAAAAGACCAACAAAATTACTTTTTTGTATAAAATCTGTGCAGAGAAAAAGGTATTTCTAACTCTACTAGTCAAAGGGAGAGCAATAAAGCAGGATAGACATAGGTTTAAACTAAAATCTAAAAAAAATTGCAATGGGCTTTTAGTTTTACTGGGAGCACCTAAAATCCTATGTTTTGCTTTACAAAAATTAAATGGCACCAATTACTACTTTGCTTAATGATGCTAATGATGCTAAGAAATCGACTCAAATTCAGTCTGAGGGATGGAAAACAATGTTGTAATCATAGAAAATATAATTTTTTAAATATTTTAGTTCTCAATCAACACAAAACACAGTTCATCCCTTGATAATACTCTCTTCCTTACAGAGAATTTTAAATTATCAGAAGCCTTACAATTCTCAATTCATTAGATTTAATTTTCAGACCCATGTTTCTTTGTCCTGTTAATAACCATTAATTAAAAATCTACGTTAGTTCTACATGTTTTCAAAATGAAATAAGAAAATTAAAAACAATACTTCAGCATTTACAATATATATATTTATTCTGCAATTTATAAAATGGGAGCCTTTTCTTCCACTACTACATGGAAATTCTGGCTCACTGATCTAAATAATAATACTTAAAATTAACTGTCAGTTTTATATAGTGCCAATATTTCATTATAATACAAAATTGTACTTTTTCCTCTATTATCTCACTTCCAGTATTAACATATAATTTTAGTAAGTACACATGTAAAAAAGTAGCCCCAAATTTCTGTTGCTATTATAAGGCAGTCTGACTTATAACAGTCTTTTAAAATTCTTTAATACTTTTAAAGTCATTTAGTCAAGATTCTTCCAAAATCTTGTTTTTCTTTTAAACTGATGAAAGGGTTGCATCTTTATGGCATACAAAATAAATTCCTAATTTGCAACTAGTTTAAAGCTCCTAAAGTAAATTCCCCTCCTCTACTTCCTTAGTAAACATGAGGTTCTTATCCCCACACAAAATACCATCAATGCATATTTTGTGCATACACAGAAACGGTTTCAAATGGTTCTTTTAATATATATATACAAGCAGGTTTACATTGCAGAAATATGCACTAGAAAACAAAGGCATATTCAGTTTTTAGAGATAGGAAAATGCTTGTCACATGTAAACGTCACTGAAAAAAGAAAGAAAAACCAGCAGGTAGGCTCATTTCTACATAATCCTTCCATTTTAGATAAAGATCCTACAGGAAACTCACTGGCTTTCATTTTGCAACAAATTTCTAAAATGAATATCTATACTCTGAAATGAAAAAAATTAAAAAAATTAAAATTAAAAAGAACAAGGCCAGTCTGCCTCTGTTCATGATTGGCTGCTTGTCCAGTAAGGTCTGGGTCCCTAGGTAAGTTATCCGCTCTGCAGGAGCTGATTGAAGCAGTGCATGTGAAATTCGGAAGGCTCCAGGAGGAACTAAATAGCGTGGAACACAATAACACGACAAAATGTCAGTCCAGAATCTGAAAAAAAGGGTAGATGTCATGGAAAAATCATTAGATATTTCTTCCCAGAACATCTGAAATGATGGGTAAATGAACCTAAATGTTAGACCCTAAACTTAAAAGTTTCAGAAAATGAATTTCTTAAAGTTCAAAAGGAATGTGTCCATTCTCACAGAGAATTCTGATTACAGTTTTGAGTTTGTATAATCTATAATTTTTAAAACCAGAAATAGATGATCACATATGAGTATCTCATTTGAAATTTAAAAAAAAGAAAACATTTTAAACTAATTACTGGTTTTGCTGACTAAATGATTTAATATTTATGTGTTTCAAAAAATTTTAGTGATGTGAAAACAAATAATTTTCCAAAGTTTCAACTGATACCAAAGAATTCCTTCTACCTGATTTAAAAACTTATAGCAGGAAAGAAAATATATGTAATATATACACACACATATCCTTTATATGTTATACATATCTATATCCTTTAATATAATTCAGCTATATCAAAGACCTCAAATGAAGAATTCTTTATACAAAGACGTGCACTCTCTTCCACTTGTTCAAAGTGGCCCAATTTAGAGGAAAATAGATTTGTGATTTTTCTCCACATACAATTTTTGGAATTGTAACAAATGCTCCCCCTCAAAAAGATAATGGTTTTAATTAAACATGTTAACCAAATTATCTACTGTATTATACAGCAGTTATTAAAAATTAATGACCATAAAAGATTTTTTATATTACTTATCTCCAAATGGAGATTTTTTAACTGTACAGTAAATATATTTAACAACGCTTTATATACAGAAAAGATATTCATTCTATGAAATATTGTTTAGTTTTATTTTGCTATAGTAGCAGTTTGCGAAAAACTGGAGGGCAGCTCCTAGACCTAAAAATTATTTTTAGTATGAAATAACTCACTTAGTTTCTTTTACACACTCAAAAAAAGGCAACAAAGAAGAAAACAACATGTATTTCTGGCTACATTTTTATTACCTAAAATTTATATAATGAACATCTATATGGAATTGTTTTATATACATATATATACAAGAATAGAGTTCTGTTCATTTCAAAAAAATAAACAACCCAAATGATTTATAATATTAAAGTTAATAAAATGAATATTAAAGAATGTGTACATGTTGACAGCTTTAAATAGCTTCAAAGATGGTCTATAATTATATAGTAAAGTATACATATACACGAACATAATAAAAAGTAACACCTACTAAAGTATTTTTTATGTAATGAAATTGATTCATAGAGTAACCACTACAGCATTTTAATTATAGCTCTACAGTTTTTGTGTCTACTGAACTTAAGAAAAGGTACAGATTAAACTGAGGTATCTCTGAATTCTTTTATTTCTACCACTTATTAATTCTGTGACCTTTAGTTCTACTTTGTTCTCAGTTTCCTATACTCAGTCTTAACATGAAGGGGGTACATATTTATATAGATGAACTATGTGATAAAAATCAAGAATAAGTTCAAGAGCTTTAAAAATGCATATTAATAAAGGGAATTTTAAAAGTGAAACAAGCCATATTTTCAGGGAGAACTTTTGGCACTATTTGAATTGCAAAACAATTTTAACTCAGTAATTTTACTAATTTCTTTTAGCACACAATTACTGCAACTTGTCTATGCTGCCAGTTTCTTACATCTTTCTTATGCAGCACTTGAAGTTACATTTCAAATGGGCAAAATTAAAAATATTATGTAAATGACCATTTGAATGCAACTGAAATTAACTGTGATAAATTTCACATTTTTTAGTTGCAGTACCATAGATCTAGCCTTAAGAAAAAGGCCTAATACTGGAAAAAAAAAATTATTTTGTATTGATTGTAATAAAACTTCATTATTCTTAGAAAATGTGTATCGGTTATCAGTATAAATGTAGTAGGTTAATAATTATTTACTAAGAGACATGATTTTTCTGTTAAAGAGAACCATCAATAATTTATAATCCAAAAAAAGTTCGGTACACCAATTCCTAGAATGATAATTTCTATGAATTTATAAACATCTATTACTATTTTTAGTTCTGTTAATAACAAAATCTAAATAATTTCTCATTCTTAATGGGAGATATAAGTATTGACATAACAGGATAACTAATTTTAAGAATACCTCCTAGAAGGACAGGCAATCCAACCATTTCTCATGTCGTGATTGAAATATATTTCTGTGCGCCAACCCATCATAAGACTTTCTGAAAAACATGCCACAAATTTGGACCAATCAATAAAGCAGTTGGTCAAGGCTACTTTACCTAAAAATACAGATGTAATCAATGTAACTAACTTGATACATCCAAGGAAAACAAAAGTTTACACTAAAAGAGACAAAGACAGTATAATTATTATCCCTATAGGAATATAAAATCATCAGTAGTCAAAATCACTTCCATGAACACATCAATACAATGTAACTGAAGAGTAATTTCTCTCAGAAAGGTGGGTGGAGGGTTCACCTTTGGTTTATCAAGTAACTATTTCAAACAAATCCCAAAATGAAAGTTATAAATACATATTGCTTCATGACTACTCTGTTAAAAGCCTCTCTAAATGAGTCTTTAGCCTGAGAAAATAATCACTTTCAAATTAACCCTTTTAAAAAAGTGAATTAGCTTATCATTGCTTTGGCCTGAGAGAAGCCTTGGAAAATTATGATATTTAAAAAATATAAGTATAAATGCAAAACCTGAAAATTTTCTTCTAACAAAACAACTTTAAGATAATAATTTTCCTCATCAAACCCTTAAACTTAATTTAACCATTTAAGAAATCCATTTGCTATTTTAAAGTGATTTTTACTATATTTAAATAATACTTTAAAAGGATCAGGATGTTTGTACCTTGTCGCATATTTTAATACAAAATATTTGTGTAGATATTAATCTATTCCTTATATATATACACTAGTACTTTTTTCTATATTGTAACCTTTGGAATTCATATATAGATATGCTTTATTTTTAAGAAAAACTTATGCTGGAAGACAAATCAGTGATAATTCATAGTTCAAACTAACTTTTCCTTTTATATATGTATATAAAAGCCTAGGAATTTCCTTAAGCCAAAAATGTCACAACTAAATTAACATGCAACTCAATGTAGGGGAAAAAAAAGAGATTTGCATTCACTTTAGAGAGTACTTAACACATAAAGATGCAAATACTGCCATTTTCAAAAAACATTTGTACATAAAATTGTACAGCTTCTCTATTACATTCAAGTGTCTGGTTCAGATCCAGCTGAGTGTGAGCAACAACACAAAATGTTTAAGTATTAATACAAACACTCTTCCTAAGGCTCAGAAAGATCTTGAGATTCTCTTATATATAAGCATGCTTCAAAACATAGTCCCTTTACTAACAGTGTTCTCAAAATTACCTGGTATAGGGCTCAAATAACAGCTATATATTGAACTATAATATATGGCTAAAAACAGAGAGCAAAATGACCACAACTAGATGAGCCACCTAGAACACATTTCTAGAACCAATTAATTCATTTCATCAGACCACTTCCCTCACACACACACACACACTTGCGCGCGCGCATGCATCCATACACACACACTCACTCTACTCATTCCTTTTTTATTTTTTTCCTCCATATTTTGGTCTCCCAATTTAAGACTAATTGCAACTCAAATTGCTTTCTTCCACTGTGGAAATAAGTCTAAACTTAAGAGAGATGAGTTCACTTAAAATACATGAATTCCTAAGACTATTGTTTAGTCTTATCACATTTAAAATATGAAGTTTCAAAACAGAAGTTGTATTTTAACTACAGGAGAAATTTTCAAAAGTTTGGTCCAGGTAATCTCACCCAAGACCTGTTGAAGGTGTCTGCAAGTCAAAACTACTTTAATAATAATACTAATATGTTAATTGCTTTTTCCACTCTCATTTTCTGAGTATTCAGCGGCATTTTTCAGAAACTATATGACCTGTGATAACATCATCATTCTGATCACTAATGGAATGGATGCTTGTATATTTAAAATTTCTCATTTTTAATTTCAAATGAAAAAATATCAATACATATAACAACATAAAAGCTCACTGGAGTCCAAAATAATTTTTAAGAGTATAAAGAGGTCCATACCAAAAAGTTTGAGAACTGCTGAACAAAGGAAATGTGGTCCTGCCTGCTTTTAATGGAGGAGAGGGTCGTAGACCATGTTCCTTCCTCTTTAAATTTACTGCCCAAAGACATGTTATCTCCATCTCTTTCAATTGTATTATAGTTTTGAACCCAAAACAAATAATCTATCATGGACACTAAACACTTTTGGTACAGTCATTTAAAATAAATATGAAACAGCTAAAATGCAAATTTATATCTACTACCTTATGCCTCTTTAAATTTCCTTCCCTTCAAGTATCAGCAATTGAGAAAAACTATTTTAGTCTTAATTTGAATTATTTATTTTGCTTTAGTAATCATATTTCAATGGTGCTATTTTTATTTCATTATAATATTCAGTAGTTCAACCTGATAACTCAACATTTATGATCTAACACAAAGAAAAAAATATCATTTATAACTATTTTCATGAAAAACCATTTTCCAGATTGCAATTAAATTCATAAAGAAACCTGTGGAATACAATCACTTTTTCACTGAATATTTCCACTACTTAGTTGAGACTAAGTTAACAAATATACACAAATATACACTTCTGCTTTAGCAAATATACACCAAATATACAACTCTGCTTTACTTTTGCTTTTTGGGTTGCCAAGAACAAAAAATCACTACAAATGAACTCCAGAGAAAGAAAATCTCTTACAATTATGTCTTACAAAAAAAAAAAAAAAGAAAGAAAGAAAAAAACCTCTTACAATTAATTATCAACACAAGAACAAAAAGGTCTAGACACCAAGGAAGCACTTATCCTCTCTCCCTCACTTGGTGCTTCTACCTATCACACTCAATATTTCTTTTCTGTTACCTCCTATCTCTTCCTGACCTTCCTCTACAATAAAAATAAAACTTCTCCATTATAAACTGAGTCTCTCTATTGTACATCTATAATAAAACTTTTCTATTAGGAACTGATTCATTTTCCTAATTTCTAATTCCTAATAGAGGCATTTGATCAATTCTTGGGCAAAGTAAACTTTCTACGTCTCAATTTTCCCATCCGAAAAATGGGAAGATAATATCTACCTCATAAAGCTGTTATAAATCAACAAGTCTTAAAGGATAAGCCAGGTAGACAGAGGAGAAAGAGAATTTGTGGCAGCAAGAAGTGAGTGTGAATGGCATGTTCAGAAAACCACATGTAGATTCAGCTAAGGCAGAGTGGGTTTGCAGGAGCATAGAAGGAACAAGACTTGCTAAAGTAGAGTCAGGCCAAGAAGGGTAATGCCAACCACTCTAAGGAGTGTGGAGTCTCTACCCTGTATTATAGGGAAAACCACTGAAGAGTTTTATCCAAGGATGAGAACACAGAAGAAAAAATACATTACGAGGAGGAGGCAGGTAAGATTACAACTTCAGTCCCATTGCATTTTGGTCATGCTAAATTTGAACTGAAAATAAAGATTTATAAATAAAGAGTAAAACTGAGAGAATTATTCAGCAGTCTCAGCATGCAGGGAATAGCTGAAGTGAGAACTCATGAAGTTGTGAGATGGTCATTTTCCAACTATTCTGACCGATTTCCAAAGAAAGAAACATCCATACATTTATCCATCCAGTTCTGAAAATAGAGTTCTTTAAAACAATATTGACCTTTACTGTGGAATATATCTGATCACTTCCATTTCCATAAAAAAGTAATCTTCCAGTTTAGGTCTAATAAATTTTATTAAATCCCACCATTAGAGCCTTTACCAGCAGAATAATACTAAGGTGGTGTTGTAGTACTAAGAACAGACTCCGATATCCAAGGGCCATGACATTTGGATTTTTAAATCATCCATAATTGTTTATGTAAATGGAGAAATACATGAATTTATATAATTTTAAAGGACCTTTTTACTTTGAGGGTAAATTTCTATACATTTTATTTTTACTTTAAGGGTAAATTTCTATATATTTTCTTTTTACTTTGAGGGTAAATTTCTATGTATATATTTATTAATTATCATTCTGTGAGCATTTAGATAAACAGGGAAAATATACTTCCCAGTGCCTCAAGTAGGCCTGAAAATTTTGTAATGTGTGAAATGAAGGAAAAAGAAACACTGGTGGTTATGTATTTTATATAAGTTACTAAAGAATATAAGTCTTCAAGAGGAATTTTTACTACTTTTAGATCTAAAACATTAGGTTCAACAATTTGCTATAATAGAGGTAGTATAGAATAGTGATTAAGAACATGGATTTTGATGTCATACTGCCTAGATTCTAACCTTGGCCCTGAAATTTACTCACTTTCAGCAATCTGTGCTTCAAGTTTCCTCAACAGGAAAATGGAGATAATAACAGTACCTACCTCATAGAAATGGTATAAGAATTAAACTAGTTAAAATATGTTAAGAGCTTTATAGAGTATTGAATTTAAATGTTAAATATTATTATTTATCTTAGAACAAGTGATCCAGTCAGACTCTTACTTCTTTTAAGTGAAGGGGTCTTTCACTGCATGGTTTTTCAAGTATTTTACCATTCTCAGTATAGAGAATAAGGCTCTTATTTTTCCATCATGGTGTCCACAGAGTGCTGAGTCATAGTATTTTAAGTTGAGTGCAACTGTAAGGTCTTATATAATAAAGAACTTTAATTCTCTCTCTCTTCTCTAATTATCACTTGTGAGTATATAAAAAATCTAAAATATTGACCTTGTAATTGCCTCACACCATTAAATATACTCACTTTAATAATTATGCCTTCTTCAATCCCTATCATTTCTTGGTTCTTATGCTTTCCCTTTATTGTGGTATACATTATTTCTAGGTATCTGTCATGAAACTCAGAAAATAATAATCTGGGACCCTTGACTATCAGGTCAAGTAACCCTATACCTCTCAACTGTCCCTGAGTGTATCACTGTGTATATTCATAGCCACTCCTTTGAGCCAACAAGAAAAGGCTAATTATCTTAATATGTTCTCTTTAGCAAGATATTTTAGAGACTGCCTTTTTAAAAAGGTTTAAATTTAAATGAGTGATCTTTAATTGCCTAATCTAGGGTGTTATTTCTTTTGTAGTATAAGTAAAATTCTATTTTATTACATATCATATCAACCTCTGATCTGTTTAACATGTATGTTTCCATTTGCTAAAGATTGCCCTTGCATAAAGATACAAGACTGATAGATTGCGAGTTTTTTTGGAAAAAATATTCTGTATAACAAATTACATTTAAGCATGGCCCATGGAGGTATCTTCGTTGTAATAAAAACTGCTTGTTTTAAGATATGTTGTAAAATATCAAAAAAGAGAGAAAAGGCTGACTATCACAAGTTTTATAAGTATCTCCAGTTTGCTTTAAGTTTTGTCTATGTGTGTATATGGTTTACAAAATAACTATTTCATTTAACTAGTGTGTTATGGGAGACATAATAACACATCAGATGATCAATGGATGTTGCCTTACAGAATCATATTCAGTTCTATTTGTTCCTATAAATTGACAGAAACATGACCTTGCATCATTTTTACCCCATTTACCTAAGGAAATTCCTGTTACCACTGTTTCTCATTACTTTTTTTTTTTACTTTGTATCAACTAAAGAATAAGGACTTTATTGTATTAATAGTAAAAATAATAATGACACTGGTAGTAGTAGTAAGAATAATAGTAGTAGGAATGATAACAACAAATAATGGTGGTTTCCAATTTCTTGAGTGCCTAGAATGTATAGGAACTGTGCTAAGCATATTATACATATTATCTCCTTGCAACAATCCTATGGGGAAAATGTTATTCCCATTTTAAGGTTTAGAAAAGCTGAGGTTCAAAGAGGTTAAATAACTTGCCTAAAATCATGTGGCTAGTAAGTGGTAGAACAGAAATTCAAACCAAATCAGCCTCCTTAACATTACATACAACCCTGACTTCTGCTAGTAAATTGTGCAGTCAAAAGAGGTTTTGGTTTATGGCAATTATGGTAGAAATATTAATCTAATTTGGGATGGAAAATCCCTTATAGAGTATATATAAGCAATTATTCTACAAAATTGCTTACCTACTAAGAATCTAAATGAGCAGTGTGACACCTCTGGCTGCTACTTAAAACAGAATTAACCTTTGCCCTCACTTCCTCTATCATTTGCCTTTAATGGATGAGAAAACTATTTTCCTTGAAAAGGAAATAAATCAATATCATTAATTTTTTTAAAACATAACTGTTCATTTACTGATATTAAGGAATTAAAAGATATATAACATATGGTTTAGAACACAGGGTAAAGGGCACTAATGTATTATTTGGATGAGAGTACAAACTGACATAACCATTCATCCTGAAGGGTAATCTACCAACAGCAGCAAATTGTAAAAGCAAATACCTCTGGACCCAAAAATTTCACTTCAGAATATATTCCCAGGAAATTATTGCAGGAGTAAACGTCAAAAGAAAAACAATTGATAGGCAATAGGTAATTATTAGAAGGATATTTATAATACTAAAATATCAGAAATATCTATCACATTATTTCTTGCTATAGGATAATGTTCAAAATATATTAATTAGTTAAGACATATATAAAGTATAACTTTTTTTGGAAAATACAAAATTACATTTAGATAGAAAATACTGAACACATTCACTCAGGCATAAACAATGATGGATCTGTCTTTGGGTAGTGCATTACATAGAATTTGTGATTTCTGCCATTTATGCTTTGAGTTTTTACAAGCTTTCTTTATTGAGAATATACCAATTGTGTAATTTAAGAAGCAAAATAAAGAAATAAAAGGATTCTCCACCTCTCCTCTGCTTATTTTTAAGACAATCTATATTCAATACTTCAAGTGAAAAATACTGTATTCTAGTCTACATATGATAGATGACTATCACTAAAGTTTTTCTAAAGTTGAAAATTTCTATCAAACTGCAAAGTATCATCCTATAAAAGTTAAACATTTAAAGGTTTTTTGAAGCAGGTAAATTTCTGTGCATTAAGAGCTACTTCTAAATAATTCTGTTAGAAAACAATTCGAGGTCTTCGTAAGCATCACCAAGATTTTCTGGAGTAGGATTTCCTACAGAAGATCACAATTTTACAATTGCAAGGTTTCACAGAACATTAAGATTTCTGTATGGACTACTTTCTTAAATAGCTACAAAAAGACAGGTTAAGAAAAAAGCATTTACCACACTATTATCAACTTATTCTGACCCTTAAAATACGACCTATCCAAGTATCTCCCTATTATGAAATGCAAAAGCCGATTTACACTGAGAAACCATTTTTAAAAATTCTCTAACCCAGATTTGTCCACCCTATTCCTATTTAATGATCCTGTTAGGCTTACTGTATTTCAAAATGTGTAATTATGTCAGAAACTGCCCACTTAAACTCAGTACTTTCAATAAATAACCTAACTGTGGTTACAATATATACAACTTGAAATTAATAAGGTGCTTACATTAAAAATTATTTTCCATTAGAACTTCTGGATATTTTTTAAACTGTTTAAAAAGCAATTTAGAGATATCTACTCAAAAATTAATAAATTACATAAGTTAGGAAATGTGTTCAATTTTATTGCAGGGCCCTTCTTGCACTGCCATATTAGACAACCATTTCACCATTACTTAAGCATCATTGTGTAGAATTTAAATTTCTTTTGTACAACAAAAGCAACATGTGACTTTCAAGCATCCCTTATTAACATATCCTACAAAGCCCAAGGCTGAAAGTCCACAGATAGTTTTCCTTCACTATCTGTTGCTGCTAGTTGAGATTTAACCCCCCTTCCTCTCCTAGCCAAACTGTCAACCAACTTCTTCAGATAAGTATAGCCATTGCAATTCTGGCTTCAAGAAGGGAACAATTCAGGACCAAGTCAATAGAAATTAAATTTGGGACTGAGGAAGAAAAGGGAATGAGGTAAGGGTAAGCACCACTGAAATTACTGCATTCTACCCTCAGTTCCCAACTGCAGAAAAGTTAACTTACCTACTCTCTCCTCACATACTTTTTATCATGAATTCTCTTCAAGCTCTTCCTTAGAAATTCTTCAAGGAAATCTGAGTGTTCTTCCAAATATACAGAAAATAACTTTTGGTTGCTGGGATCCCAAAAAAATCCACCACTTGTATCTTTCCTTGAACTGATCCTTTCCTAAGAGTCTTTTTACTCCTTCTCCAAATCCCTATTTGTTATTTGTATCAACTCTTAGAAAACTTCAAAAAAGATATGACTTGCTCTGTTAAGAGGAAAAGAGAAAGAAATGCTAACACTATTTTGTGTCTTAGTAAAAGAGGAAAGAAATCCTAGTTACAAAAAGAGTAGGTGATAACAAGAGGCTAATAATGAACCTATGGAAAAGAAGAAAAAAAAATGAAGGCCAAATGCCAGGAAATGTTGCGTGTGCTATGGGTACTAAGAATGAAAGAGTTCTAGTCTAATCCTTGAGCTTCCAAACTAGAAAACCTGTCTTCCAGACCCCAACACCCACTCCTGTGCCTCTAGCGAACACATTGCTGAATTTTGTGCTGCCCAAGTCATTGGAGTTATCACAAAAAGCCAGAAATGTGTCCTTTAGAACTCATAAGCTAGTGCTCTGAAGATATTTTTCTATAGAAACATTCTTATTAAGTAATGGTGGATTTCATACCATCAGCATTATAGTTCATGTAAAAGGCTATTAGACTAGATTAGGGATCCATTACAAAAATGAAAAAGTATTCCTACTTCTACTAAACTCCTAAAAAAAAAAACACAACTTTTAAAAAATCAATTCTTGAAACACTGCTCATTTGTATGTCATCTACTACCTATACTTCTGATGCAACCACAACTAGTACAGCAACATTTAGAAAAGCAATTTCCTTTCTCCCTATAAAAAAAATGAATCTCCTTTTTCTAAACTTAAATATCCTGAGTAGCAGATTGCCTGATTGTAGCAGTCCAAGCCATTGCTGGAAAGCAACCCAACAGTGGGATGAGAGTAATTTCACACGTATCTTCTATTTAAGCAGTCACACATGTTATGACACTGCCTAAATGCCAAAGTGTGAGCAAAGAAACTTGTATAATCCTAAATTTCAGTTGAAGAACCTTTTAAAGCTTAAGGGGAAAAAAAACCTGCTATTCTAATTCTAAATTTGTTACTTCAAAAGTACAGGTAATATAGAATAATTTTTTTCTATCACTAAAAATACAACTATAAGCAATTCGGGGGATCATTTTATAAACTATGTAAATATCTAACCAATGTACTGTATACTTGAAACTAATAATAAAATAAAATTTTTAAAAATACAACTATAAATTTTTCACTACTCCAAGGAAATACAAGGAATAATTTTTACCCCATTATTATCTGAGAACCTGATTATTTTATGTAAATATTAACAAATGTACATTCTTTTTTTCAGGTTTTTCTAATTAAAAAGGTCCAATGCTAACAATTTCTAAGTTAGTGCATAGTTCTTTTCAGTAGTTAAAATATATTCTTTTCCCATTTCACCATAAACTAATAGCTGAGACTCCAACCTCCAGCTTTTTAAGGTCAAACCCAAGTTACTAATACAAAATAAAACTGGAATTTAAATTTAATCAATTACAAATTCTAACTGATAACTTATGTCATATTTTTAAATGAAGGTAAAATTTCACATACAGCCAAATCTCAGTTAACTAAAGATCTGACTGTCCAATGCTCATTCTGCATTTATTTTTCCTTCCAACTTGCACTTTGGCTCTTCTCTTCTATTTCATAAGAGAATCTTAAGAGATGTTGCATAGATTAGACAATTCCAAATAGAAAGAAGAATTCGTCTATTCCAACTTTCTACCTGATAAGTAATCCTTCCAACAATACTGACGTACATAGAAACTCTTCTATTCGGTAAGTACCTGGGATCCCAGCTCCTCTTTTGTAAATCCTACCTACCACTTACATTTACTTCCAGCCCTGGGTACCTGGACTAGATACATATCCTTCGGGAGCAGATATTTCAATATCGTTTGAAAATGACAAGCCAAGTATCTTCAAAAAGTAGAGACTTAAGGGCATTTAATTTCAACTCTACCTTCTGCCACATAGAAACCTATCACTGTGTTGGTCAGAGAGAAATTAAGAGAGACATCTAGTTCTATCATTCATTTAGAGCAAGCTAAAAACTGCAAAATATATTCTTAGCAGCTATACTAAACTATTCTGCTCATTTATATTTCATTAAGAGTTGGATAGTAGCAAAAGAACGATTAAACATAGGCCAGTATTAAGTTTGGTCTTCAATTACGTATATATATACACATATATATATTATATATATATTTATATATGTATATATAAAAAACATTCCTATTATTTCTCTATGCACTACTAAAATAAGGGTTATCATTTCACTTACCAGCCTCATTGACAATAAATACAACATATTCTGTAAAATATGTAGGTAAATGTCACCATTTATAATTCTATACATTATAGTTATATTTAATGACCATCAGTCTTTAGTCCCAAAGCACATCTAAAAATCATTGTTGAACATCCAGTAGTTACAGTATTCACTTTATTTTACTTCATGATAAAAAGTTTACATAGCAGAGGTAAAGAAGAACCTGATAAAAAATTATCTAAAAATAAAATCCTTAGTAATATGAATAGTTACTGTAAAGAAAAATGTTTTCACAATCAAAATAGAGGATGACAGCTAATATCTTATTTGGCAGAAAAATGTTAAAAATTAATGAATCTAGGTAAAGGGTGTTCAAGTTCTTTGTACTATTCTTATAACACTTCTATTTTGCAGTTATTTCAACATAAAACAATTTAAACACCTAAAATGAAAGCAAGGAAGATTATATTTAAAACATTCCTTTAATACCACCGATATTTTACCACAGTTCAGGAGAAGGTATATTCAGAAGAATGTAGGAAAGTATTAGCATTTAAGGCCACTTTATTACTTCTTAAATGTTTCAAAATATTTTCCTTATGTCAATAAACTGAAATAACACATTAAAAATTACCCCAAACTTGCATAATTTCAAGCAAATCTAGTAAGTTTTCTTTCACAATTTTTCTTCCAATTACAAATTACACCTTTTATTTTCTTCCAAACACAGGAACTTTGTCAAGAAAATATTCTTTAAGCAATAAAACATCAAGCAGATGCTTATTTAATTCAGCACCATAGTCTCAAAAACTAAAAGAATTCTCAAACATAATTGAAATTATGCTTACAAGTCTCTATTCATTTGGTAATTCAATTAAGTAAAAAATCTAATGACTTCCAAATATTTAAAACTATTTAGGGAACATTTAAACACTGATTAGCATGTTCTAAATCTATTTAATTCTTTAGATTTGATGTTAGGAAACATTTATCTTTGCTATGTAGAATAAATCTAGTAAGTAAAGAGCCTTCATTTTAAAACATCCCAAAATGGGCACAAATTATAATTAGTCTAACTCCACTGCTGCCCAGCAAATACGCACACCTAAAAATTTAGTTATAATTTTTTTAATCTGACATAAAGAGCACTTTTAATAACTCTAATTTTTCTTCAATCTGGTAAAGAAAATAGTCTAAGTATTTTAGTATAAAAAATTAAGATGTTGCACTAAAGATTAACCACCTAAAATACAATAAAACATATCCATGCATTTTAATATGCCAAATTCATGAAAAAAAATACCAATATACACATAATACTTAGTCATATTAAAACTATTATCTTAAAACAATATGATTAAATATGATTAAATATCTATTCCAAGACCTACACAGAATTTCAGCTATCAAATTAAACAGTATAATTTAGCATAAATGTACACGTACTTTACAAATCTGGCAATTTAAATGCAAAAGCATTTAACATATATATCCTATTTGCAAGTAAACAATCATAAGACTTAACTGTTTTTAATGAAATTGTATTTGCCAAAAAAAAAAACTTTAATAGATCATTATGTAACAATAAAATTAAACACATGGTTCTTGCCCAAAATGACTTTTATGAAACAATTCACCAAATGTTTGAATGCCTACAAATACAATAAAATAGTACACTAATCCATAGCTATAAATGCTGTATTTTTCCTTCCTAACAAATGCTAGGTTTCCTAATATAGAGGAAAAAACAACCCATGCATACAACAAAAAGATGCCCTATGTTCTTAATAATTTTCAACTAATTTATTTTAAAAATAGTAACATGCTATACCCAATATATCATACTCAAAAATAAAACAATAACACATCCAGTAACTTAATGCCTTATCAACAGTTTTCACCTTTCCTATGGTTTTGCTGAAGCAGTCAATAAGATTCACAAATATCAACCAAAAGTATTGTATTTACTGATCTCCTATTATATACCTTATATTGTGCTGTTAATATTTTTGCAATCATTTTTATTTTGATTTTTAAACAAATCCCAAATAATCTAATATTGCTAAAAACATATGTACACAAAAAAAATATTCCTCAATAACCAATGTGCAAAGAAGCCCTTAAACTTTGATATAAAAAGTGAAAACTAGTTCTAAATACTGATAGCATTTAATATCTTTTAATATTTATATATATTTTCAAATATAAAATATTATTTTAGTTCTTCCTCACCAAAACTGTGCTTAACTAAGCTCTTCTGGCACTGTGTGCAATCATAAACAGGAAACAGCAAACAACAGCCCAATTAAATAGGCTTGAGACTTAGAATTTGAGTACACAGAATAAATAGCACACAAGATAAAGGTACAATTTGACTGCTCTCAAACAGTGAAATGTTCACCATTACCATCCATGGCATTCAAAATGATAGGCCAAACAAGCAATGATCATGAAAACAATTACCTAATATTCATTATGTTTATGATAGAGCAATTGTAATTAATAATTTAAACGCTCTTTTAACTTAATTGTTTTAAAACTTATAGTTGAAATTAAATATTCATTTAAAAAATAAGTTATAATGCATCCCCAAATCAGGACCAAACCCAACCGTGACTGACTATGCCTGATTTGACACAGCTGGAACATTCTGCTTTGTCTACTTCCCCTAAAAGACACAAGATGGAGACAAACAACATTGCCTTCTGATGGTTTTATTCTACACATACATACAGACAAAAGAAAGATTTTAAATAATCCATTCCACTTAAATTTTTCTTCCATATAATAGTGTTAAAATTATATAACTAACCTAGTTCTTGAAACTGATCCTTCTCTATGCAGAATTAGCAACATAGACAAAGCGAATTTAAAAAATCATCCCCATTAAGACATTTGTAAAAGCATTAATATGCACTTTCAAATTTTTTTGGATATGAAAATTATCAGTGTGGAATTACACTTACTATGGTAAGAAAACAAAAGCTAAATTTCTTATTTCTTGGATTAAAGCATTCCCAATTTGATTAAGACAAGCAATTACCATTAGAGGGAGGTTATATCTAATGGATTTTAACTGTATACTGCAATGCAAAAGTATTAACAAATGAAAGAACCTGAATCACTCAATATTTTTCAACAGAATTTACTCTGTTTAAAATAATGTGAAGATTTTAATGTTTTCCTATCAGCATTAATATTTTTTTAATATTTTAAAATATTTTATTTCTAAATAAATGCAAACTAATTTTGAAAATTAGAAACACCCCTAAGAGTAATCTATTATAAATTGGGCAAAAATCAATAATCTAAAAGTAATTATTTTAATTACATATCTCTTAGAAAAACAATATACTTTAAAATTTTTGATAATTTTCATTTTAAATTTAAGAATTTATTTTTAAATGCCTAACTTCAATTAATATTACTATAAAAACTAGAATAATTACCTCTAGAATCTAAGTTAGATACCACCTAAATGTAAACAGCAACATTTTTTCTTAAATATGTGTATTTGAGATGTGTGCAATAAAAAAAATAAGTTTATCAAATGATCTAAAATTACTTCCTAAGATCCAAAAGTGATAATATTGGCCTTGCATATTATTTACACATAATTTTTTTAAAACACTCGATTTTGTTATTTTTTCTTTTAAAAAGATCTATTTGCTTACTTCAAAAAACATTTTATAAGATTCTTTTAGAACATTTAGCATTTCACACTTATCTCTCCTTACTTTGAAATTATTTCATCATTTTTAATCCTCAGTACTTTCCTGTTCTTTTACCTTGAGCTCTGTTCCTTTCCTTACCTTCTCTTTTATGCCTTTGTTTTTGTCTTTTCATATTTCATCCTTTCTTTAAGCCAGCAGTATATGAAGCCAAGGTGGCCTATGTCACCAAGTCTGAGATAGTATGAGAAATAAATTTTTACTATTTTAAAAGGGAGAAATATGAGCCAGTTATCATCTGGGAGAGGAAGAAGGGAATTTAACCTCCAGACAAGCTTGTCCAATAAAACCCAGACTCGAATCAAGTGGTTATAACTTCTCATACACACACACACACACACACACACGTACAGTTCTTGGAAAGCATCCAAAAATTGTTTTGGTTTTCTCTCTCTTGTCTAGAAAGAGGACTAAAAAAATAATTGGGCTATAATAATTCAATCTCTTTCACCCATCTATTGAACACAAAAATGTTTTAAATAAAAATCGTTATAAGCCGGGACTTTAAATGTTTTGACAATTTTTAATTTAACTTAAACACAAATCTAAGGGAAGGCAAGGCTATACTGTTTTCTGCTTCCTACATTTTTTGCTCCAACTAATAGGAGTATCAATTACTAAATATGCAATTGCTAGGTTATTCAAAAATAAAAATCCAAACTGCTACTAAAAAAAAATATCTAAAGCAATTCCATAAGCCTTTAAAAACTTGATTTTCAGTATATCATATTTGAGTACGCTATTTTCAATTTTTTAAAAACTAACTTTTTAACAGCTTATGATAATACTGACTTTAATTTCAGAAGTCATACAAATTTATTTTTTTTAAAAGCATAGGTTTAATGCCTATCTGCAAATAAAGCTTTATGACAAATATCTAAAGCTAAATAAATGATCACCAACTGATTCACCTAGCAAGGGTGTCCTATGAGTATTCAAAATATTTTTAATGAGAATAATTTTCATGTTGCCTAACAGATGTTGTTTATAAAATTATCATTAATGATATTACTACTACCTATCATATGGCATGCATGCACTTGTTGTATGTTCAAATCCATAGCAATACTCACATTTTAAATCTTTCATTACTAAACATATTAACAATAAGGCAATGAATTGAAAGAAATGGATATCAAAGTGACTATGATTAGAGATATTCAAAACTTTGAATTATTCTGCTCCTTCTTTGAAGGCAGAAGAATGGAGAAAAAGGCTCCTTCCAAAGTACTGACCAAATTAAAGCTGTGTCTTTAATTGGTACAAATTTGAAAGAATGGTCAGACACTCCTTTCACACTTTCTACAGGCAAAAAAATGGCCTCTGATTTATAGAAATATAAACTGGTGTTGAATGCTATTATCTAAGAGTATATCTACAGACTATTGTCCTGAAAATGTTCCAATGTCTCTCCCACACACCAAGTTGTGCAATTTACTTGCTAATGCTCCTATTACCTGAGGATATTTCAGTCCATGCAGAAAGTGCTGCTTCTGCCTTTCTAACTATAACTAAAACTTCAGAGGCCAAAAAAGAAAAAACCAATAAGTGTAAATAAAATTTAAAAAAATAATAATAAAATTCTGCATGGCTAAAGCACTATAGGCAAAGGCCAAAGCCAAATGACAAACTGGAAAAAAAATATTTAGAATTTCAATAACATATAAGGAACTAATATATCTAATATATAAAAAGTACCTAGTAACTTGGAAAAAATCAGCAACTTGGTAGCAAAATGAGCCGAGGATGAATAGTCACAAAAAAAGAAACCCAAATGGTTTTTAGACATATTAAAAGACACCCCATCAGATTCATAATGGGAGAAACACAAATTAAAACTTTGATACTATGTCTTGCCTATTAACATGGCAAGTCTAATAGATTGGCAACGCATTATTGGCAAGGCTGTGGGAAACAAGCACTCTCAGTCCATTTCTACTGCTTATACAAATGCAAAATGATATAACCCCTAAGTAGGGAAAACTGGTAATATTGACCAAAATCATAGGTGTCTCTGTTATTTGACCAAGCAATCCTATTGTGGGAATCTCTCCTACAAATACACTTAAATTTGTACAAAATAATATATGTATAAACTGACATGACAATTCTTGTAATATCAAGAGAGTGGGCACAAACTAAGTTTCTAACGATCAAGTACTGAATGAATGAATCATGCTATCTCCAAAAAATAAAATGCTATATACCACAGTTACCAAAGAGAAGAGAAAAAAAATGAGAGATTTTATGAAAATCTGTATAGACAGTATGCTGTCCTTGTGTAAATATTATCTACTTCTTGTATAAGAAAGAATATGAAAATATATGATTCTATTTTTTCATAGTTTCATAAAAAAAAACACTGTTCACACATAAGGAACAAAGAAGATGGAAACAAGTAGAAACGAGATTTCTTGTACGTATTTTTTAAAAGAATTTTGTCTGAGCCAATAACTTTTTTAAAAGATAAAATCAAAAGTGCTGCCTTGTCAGATATTAAAGTAAAAAACTGCTACTTAACTCTTTTAAATCACTTGTATTATTGTATCAATTACTAAATAGATGTTTCCAAATAGGGTGATGAGGTAGCAGATGCCATATCAATACCTATATAGTCAGTAAAAATATTACTTGGTAACTAACTGTATGCAAGGCTCCTAGGGGGAAAAAAAAAAAAAGACCAAGCTTCAAAACTTTAATGCCAATATAGCATGGTCGGTTTATAGCTAGAAAAAAGCATTCTGTATACATTAAATGTGACCAATAATGTTCAATAAAAACTGATAGAAATATACCATATTCGATGGTGAAAGACTAAAAGGCAACCTATGAAAGGAAAGAAAACCTATTTGTGAATCATATATCTGACAAGAGGTTAATATCTAGAATATATAAAGAACTCTTACAACTCAACAACAGTAATAACCTAATTTAAAAATAGGCAAGGCACTTGAATAGACGTTTCTACAAAGATATATAAATAGCCAACAAGCATATGAAAAGATGCTCAACATCACTAATCATTAGGGAAATACAAATCAAAATCACAATTAGATAACATCTCATTAAGATGAATACTATCAAAAACCCAATAACAGAGTTAGGTGTTTTAATGTGGAAAAACTGGAACCCTTGTGCACTATTGAGAATAAAAAAGGTGCAGCCGCTATGGAAAACAGTATGGTGATTCCTCAAAAAATTAAAAATAGTCTACGGCCATGCTACTCTCAACAAGCCTGATCTCCTCTGATCTCGGAAGCTAAGCAGGGTCGGGCCTGGTTCATACTTGGACGGGAGACCTAGGAAGACCAGGTGCTATAGGTGTAAAAAATTAAAAAATAAGGATTGTAAGTTGACAAGGTCCTTGCAATCTGTGAGGTCAATTAGAAATAAAATAATTTTTAAAATGTGAAAAACTGAAAGGTACTCACTGCCTTCCCATGCAGTGTCACCATCAAATTCAGTCAAGGAAGAAAGGAATGATCAACCAAAAAGCATCACTTCTATAACCAAAACCTTAGCAAAGAAGGAGAACATATGAATTTTTACCTCAAAGAAGAAACATTTAGAAGGACATATACTCAGCTAGCTGAGTTAGGCAAAAACCTGATAAGAAAAATAAGTGAAAGGCCTGAAGAATAAGGGAGTTTTATTTTGGCAGGAGAGAAAAGGATAGTATTATAGGAAGGAGAAGAATAAACAAGGGTGAAAACTATGAAAAACATAAACAATGGAAAAATGTTCAGATGGCAAGTTCCACCTTACCGTTTATAACACAGCTTTAACCAGTTTTTAAGCAAGAAAGTAATATTATTGAGAAACAGAATAAATATCTTACTAATTTGTTTGGAACTGGTTCATAGGAAAACCTAAGAAGCAGGGCTGGTACCTGACAAGCATAAAGAGATATTGCAATTCACATAAAATTGAAGAGGCTAGGACTAAAGAGTTAGCAATAGCACTAGAGAAGCAAAAATAAACAAGATAGTCTAACTATGAGTGAAGTATAGAGGACAGAAAAGAATAAGACATAAATGGCTAAATGGCTAAAATTTTCTATGAGACCAAAAAAATTCATTCAATCAAAAATTACTTTTGACCAACTACCCCGTGCCTGGCACTCTTTTAGGCAGAGGATACATCAGTGAATAAGGCAGATAAGCACCCTACTCCCACTGAGTTCACACTCTAGTAGAGGGGCATGATACACAAGCAATAATAAGGAAAAAACAGCTGACACTAGCCAAAGACTTTAGACAAGACACAAAAGCACTTACCACTAAAAAGAATTATAAATTTGACATGCTCAGAAGTAAAACGAAAGGAAATGAAAAGACACAGGCAGAGAGAAAGTAACTGCATAGACTTAACACAAGAACTTGAATACAAAACATAAAGAACTCTTACAACTCGATAAGAAGACAACCAAATTTTTTTAAAATAGGCAAAATATTTGTACAGACACTTCACAAAAGAAGTGATAAGAATGGCTAATATGCATATTAAAAAGTACTCGACATCATTAGATATCAAAGAAAAGCAAATAAAAACCACTATAAGGTACCATTTACACATCCACTCTGAATGGCTAAAATTAAAAGACCTGACATTACTACCTGTTGATGAGGATGTAGTACAAATGGAGCTATCAAATATTTTGAAAGGAGCATAAAATGGCATATCCACTTTTTAAAACTCTTTGGCGGTTTTTCACAAAGCAAAATTTAAACAAACACCGTCTGACCCAGCCATATTAATCTTAGGCATCTACTCAAGATAAATGAATGCCTTTGTCTGTTCAAAGACTTGTTTATGAATGTTCATAGTAGATTTATATGTAATAGTTAAAAAAACAGAAACCCAAATGTCCCTTTACAAATGAACGGATAAACAAATTGTTGTGTTTTATATTTTGTACCAAATAACAAATCTGAGTACAACATACTCAGCAATAAAAAGGAATTAACCATGATGCACATACATTACTTGGGAATTGTTTTCAATCTTTGAACTATAAGCAGATCCAGACTTAGATTGAAGATGACACAGCAGAAAGCTAAGCAAAGAGTCAAGGAGAACCAGTTCCCTAAATACACTGTGAAAGACACTGAATCAAATCAACCCTAAAACCTGAAATACTTCTACACAGTCTAGTTAAAAGCCAATAAATTTATAATTTAAGCAAGTCACATCATGTTTTCTGTTACTTGCAATCAAATATATCATAGTTGATATGATATGACATATCTCATACTTAATGATTTCAATATACCCCATTAAATATAAATTTAACTGCTAAAATAAAGATTCATGGCAAAAAAAAAAAAAAAAGGGATAAGAATCTCCCCCAAAAATTAATCTATTGGAATAATCATTGTGGTTAGTTACTAAGCGTACACAATATGAAAGTAGTAAGTACAGGCAGAGTTCTGAAAAAACAATCAAATACTAAAGGTAAAAGAATACTCTTCCAGGAATTCCCCATAGACAAAAGGCTCACTGGACCCTCTCAAATGCATACAGTTACTTCTCCCCCTTGCCTAGCAAGGTACTCAATAACAAAAGAGTTAACTACCAGCAAAGCTCTGTCAATGACTTCCTTCCAAGTTACTTAGGTCATGAAGAAAGAGAAGAGAAATGGCACTTGAGAAGTTAGCAGGAAAAGAGGGGATGCTAATATTTTATAAACTACTATTTGCCAAGATGCCTTGCTGGGCAATTTACATATACTATTTTCAGTCTTTTTAATTTTCTCAATGACCAAAGTAAACGGTATTATCTCTAATTTGTACATAAGGAAATCAAATCTCCAAGAAACTTAATTTTAAGAGCTTAAAAAGGAATCCACAACTTGTAAACTGGTAATACTGGACTTGACATCTATATATCTGACACAAAAGCTATCTTTCTACAACCTCTTGATGAGTAAGCATCAAGAGGTCTATCATTGCAAGTCCCTTTGTCTAACCTGTCCCAAATGAAAGTATCAGTTACTTCTCATGAGTAAAAAATATGTTCTCTAATGATATGATTTAGTACAGAGTATCAAAGATTCTTTTTAAAGCATCTTGTTTATTCATATCTCTGCCTCTAGATGTTAAACTATTTGATGGTCTCAGAAAACTCCAAAAGCAGACATGGTCACTATTTAAAAGAAAAAACAAAAACACTAGGAATAAAGATAAAGGGTAGTAAATAGAGAAGACATGCTTCTTGGTTTCATCAAAATTATCAAGCTATCATAAAAATGGCACATATGAAAATAGATTCTTCTGATAAAAAACATTAAAATTTATGGTCATGATTGTTTCTTATGAAAACAAAAAAAAGTATCTACCAATAATCAAATGTGGTAGAACAGAATATGTAGAATATGTAGTATAATTTTTTTAATAAGAATATATCAACAGAAGTTGGTATGTGCATTAAGTTCTCTAAAGTAATGACCAGAGGAATTAGCAGGCGGCTTTCACCATCATTTTCTACATTTCTATACTAATAGAATTTTATAACCTTGCACATGTATTTTTATAACAAGGGTTATTTAGGACTCTTTTCTTATTTCTCAGTATTTTATAGAATCCTCCCAAGTACTTTTTTAATTATGCATGATTTCAAAATTTATCAAGAGCTTGACAGGTAAATAACTAAAGGAAAATTCTTACTGATCATTTAACATGAGTACCACTTTTACATAAACTACCTGAGGCAATATTTTATTCGTGCTACAAATGAGAAAACCACCTCAAAGGCACTTGTTCAAAGTGACTTAACTAATGGGCAGAGTTAATACCTAAACCTACATCTTTCTTATTCAAGCTCTAGAGCACTTTCCGTTATATCCCAATTGTCAATTCAAAAAAGATGGTATTTCAAAGTTAAAATGTGCTCATGTAAGTACATCTGTTTATATTTAGGTATAATCCTCCTCTTTCCAAAAAGAAATTGAGGTAATTCAGGAGATATAGTCTACATGAGAAAAACAAGTAGAAATGAAAACTGAGGCAAGGGAAAATAAGCATTAAAAAAGAAAAATTACTCTATAATAAAGATAAAAGTTCTGAATGCTTTGTCCTAGATGAATTACTAATTTGTTTCTTGATTTCTAAGATGCCAAAGCAAAGAGGGAAAGACGACCAAAACATCTTTAATAAATTCATAGCAATAAAATAATAAAGGAAAACAAATGCTCAGAAGTCTAGCTTTCCTTAGTACTATGACCAGAGGAAATATTTAACTGAGGGTTCACTAAAGGAAGACTCTAAGTGATATACTTGACAATATCCTTCTACTCTAATAACTGAAACATTAATCCAATGGAATAATGCCAAAACTCAATTAATTGTATTTAATTCTTCAAGTATTACTACCCATGTACCCAAGTACTACAATGGCTCAGTGGAACAAGTCTTTCTTTAACAGCAAAGCATCTTTATAAAGAACTAACGGAACAGGTTATTGTAATGACCCTACCATATTTTATACTATATTATAGCTCCTTTAATTTTAACCTTCAAAATATTTCATCTTAAGTAACTAAGATGAAATAACTTAGAAGTTATCATCATTAGCAAATAAAATATTATCTAGATGCCATTATTTTCAAAATCTTACTCTTAAAATGTAGTATTCAATATATGAAAGGATAAGAATCCAAGTTCTGGAGTGATGACTTTGATAGGGGATCTTACTGTTCTCCCCAGCAGGCTCTTACATAGGTAAACAGAAGATCGAAAGAAATTACTCATGTTAGTTAAGAGTTACTATAAAGTAAGTAGGCTGATATGACCCAAGAAAAATGAGTCTAGGAGCAAAATGCTACGTATGTGGTTAGTACTCAATAAAGGTTTAATGAATAAGTGAATGGCAGGAGGCTGGACTTATAAAAAATTAATTGATCCATGTAGCTAATAAGCATAAGAGTCACGAAGAATGTATTTTCAAGAATTACACCATCTATTTTAAGTACAGCATCATTTGTTTACAGGCTTTCTCTAGAGTATAAAATGTCACTTCACTCCACTTTTAAGCTTAGCTTCTATTCTCCCAAATATTATAAATCAATGTCTTTAATGACTACTGTAAACCATGTGATAACTTTTTCCATTAAATTATTCAACTGAGAAAAACCAAGAAACTATACCATTATATCTTTATAAAATTGTTTGACACTTTTAAAAATAATGAGGAGTTACTGTTCTGCTTCTTCAGGTGTGCTCTGCATTACAAAACATTACATAAACCTCAATAAATGAACTATGTGAAGCTTGTCAAACTACAATCCTAAACACTTTATGCCGACTCTATCATTCATAAGCAAACTCATCAAGATATACTTTAGAGAGCAAAGGCAAATCAGCACTCAGTATGGACCTCTTAGACTCCTTCATAAAGCACAGCACACAGTCCATCAATATAAAAAAGCAAACAAAAAAATTACCTCCCTTTTAAATTCAAACTACATTAATTTGAAATTATTTCATCCACCTCCTTATTATACATATATACACACAAATGTGTGTGTGTGTGTGTGTGTGTGTGTGTGTGTGAGAGCTCTCCATTGGGGCTGAAAATGTCCTTAAAATGGAGATTGGTACAAAAATTTTTTCTGCATTACACGTTCTTGTAAATAAATGTAAATGATCATAATTTGTGCAACAGGAAAAAATCTGTTGTAATCAAAGTTGAAATGTGCTAATTGATCTCCAATTTTTTATTAATTATTTCAATATTTATAAATAATTAATCATTCTGAGTACAGAATATTGCTAGTTACAATAACAATATTTCCAAAAGCGTGCAGGTAGATGTATTTATTTTTGTTTTACAAAAACTACATTTTGAAAAATAGAAACTGGAGTCTACGGTCATGCTACCCTGAACAAGCCCGATCCCGTCTGATCTCAGAAGCTAAGCAGGGTCAGGCCTAGTTAGTACTTGGATGGGAGACCACCTAGGAAGATCAGGTGCTTGCTGTAGGCGTTAAAAAATAAACAAAATAAAAATAAGAGATTGTAAACTGACAAGGTCCTTGCAATCTGTGAGGTCAACCAAGGATTGCCTCTCCTAAAAAAGAAAAAAAAAATAGAAACTGGAGAAAAATCCACCTGTAGTCAAGCAAATATTTTGTTTGATCTGACTTAACCAAAACTTTGTATCAGACCAGTACTGATTAACTAAACTGGAAAATAAAAAAAATAAATAAAAACAATTTTCTGCAAATTAGTAGCTCAGAAATCACAGGAAGCAGAAAGTCTTACGATCAACGCAAATATTTAATGTAGTTTTCCTTTTTTCCCCTTGAAAATCTGTTATTAAATCAATAATATATCTAGAAATCAAAGAAATTTAGTACAATCATTTTATCCTAATAAAAAATGACAATGGTTGGATTTATTAAATTACTGATGACACTAAACTGATAAGTAAAACATAAAAGTCATTTGGTAAGCTTAAAATTCACTTATCTCCATACCAAATTAGTAATTGGTTAGATATTCCTGACTAACTACCCCCATCACCTAAAAGAATAACTTTTCTAACCTGTACATCAAGTCACAGGAATTGCTACATTTGCAGCAAACCAAAACTGAAAAATATCTCATTCTCCATATTCATGAAAATAACATAAATGGAAAATGCAAGCAACCAACACATAGATATAGTATATTTAACCTAAAAATGAGAAAACATACTAAAGAATCTAACTTAATTCTCACTTGGAAATTAGATTTAAATAGTATTAAGTTTAAGTTCGGAAACATTATTTCCCTTGACTAATTTACTAATTATGTCGCTATTAAATGATACATTAGAATATCTGCTAAGCACGACTTTTACCAGTTTATCAATAACCAATTTAGAAATTTATTTGATTAAAAACAAAACTAAACAATTTAGGCATAAAAACATATGTAACAAAATAGAAAAAATGATAAAGATAAAATTCAGGATAGTGGTTACTTCTGGTTATCTCTGATTACCTCTGAAGGGGGGAGCTGAAGGGGAGTCAGAGAGGAGGAAGAGGTATATAGATAGATGAAAATTACTGGTAATACTCTAGTTCTTGGTTTAGATAGATGGTTCTTGAGTAAAAGTTAAATAATTTTTAGATTAATTAACTTTTATAAGAAAATAAGATCACACATGGGCCAATTTTGATATATGCCATGATCCAAAGAGTATGACTAGTAAAATTTTACGCTGCTGAGGCCCATTCTGAAGAACAACTGACATTTTCTTATAGACATTTACATTTCACAAGTGTTTCTTTCTAGCATTAATATTAAAATATCAGCAAATTCAAATCATTTTTGCAAATATTCAAAATGAAGGGCAGGCTGAAGAAATATCTTCAGAGAACCAAGACACAAACCAAACGCATTCTCCTCCTTAAGTCAGAGTAATATTATCATATTGGTTTCAGTTTGCAGTCCTTCAGAGAAAGTTCACAGTAAACATATTAAAAACAACCAAAAGCAAAAAAATGATCCTCATTGTATTTAGATTGTGTAATGAATTTATATTAAGATTTCTTAAATTTCAAAAGCTTCAAAAATAAATATAAAATCTTAATTTACTAGATATTTTATTCCAAATAAAAAATTATAACACATCTAATTAAATGCCTACATAAGAACTCCTAAGTCAAACCACTTTAAAAAGAAACCCTGAACAGATTTAATGATAATTTACAAGGAAAATTTGTTAACAGACATAACAGCAATGAGTATTTGTAAGTGTGCTCAAATATAATTTTTGAAATTTCTCAAGCATAACATATTTATAGCTAATAGTAGTCTAAAAGCTAAATATTAATTTAATTTGAAGGTAATACGTTACATATATTATTTTCACTTTATTTTATATATCTAAATATATAAAGGAAGAAACTTTAGGTTATGTAAGAGTATCAAAATTAAACTAACAAATATAGGACTTCATGCAAAGATGTAAATAGTCAGACAAATTATTAGATTAAAAATCATTTTTAAAATGCTGTGGCACTAAGATTCTTTATTCTTCTTACTGGAAAATCAGTAATTTCAAGTAAATTCTTATTTCCAGAATTTGAGGACAAAATGACTGTTGACTTATTTACAAACCTGAATGGAATTCAACAGTATTTAAAATACTACAAGTTGAGTCAGTAAAATCTAGTAACAGTCAAATCTTTGCTCTTAATATAAAGGAAAATACTGTAATTGAATTTTTAGAAATATGCCTCAACTGTCAATTTATCCACAGAACAATCTAATGAAAGATAAAAATATCCTTCTTCTAGTCACATACCTCTAAAGATGAAAAGGTAAAGAAAAAAATCATACATATAAAATCCCAATGAGATTGTCTTTTTAAATTTTATTTCAACTGGCTTGATTAGAAAGGCTTACCTTTAGAGAAAAAATAATAATAAGCACTTAGGGGAAAAGAGTTAATTCGAATTTATTTGAAATTACTTAGTGAGGTAACTGCCAAAATTTTACAAGGAAGGGACCCACTATGTGCCAAGCTCAGCACTATCCACTTTGCATCCACCACTATAATTATACAAATGTTCTGATTAATGTCATAATTTGAGGCTTGAAAAAAAATGAAGAGTATATGACTTCTAAAGCTTGTTCCATACTATATTGAAAACTTGTTTGTTAGTACTATCTCATAATATATAATGAAAACTTAGTTACTATAGGTAAGCTTTAATATTTTATTCAATAGAGAATGATTTCTATAACTTCTAGATAATTAAAATTAAAAAATTTAAACACCCAAATCACCAAAGAACAGAAAGTAAAAAATCTTCTGTACTCCACTTAAGCTTCCATTCTGACTTCTAATTCACTGTACATCAAAGAACATCAAGTTGCCCTGACACATAGGACTATTCCCTTCAGTGATCAGGCAGGTGTTGAGGCCAGAAAGAGCCTATTTTCCACAGCCCTTTACCTTGTTTGATCACTGGTTACTTTTGATCTGACACTGCCCTCTCTCTAGTAATGACTTCCCCCTCATAGACCCTACCTCACATCTGTCAGAAAGAATAAAGGGCATCAAACTGAGACCTGACAACGCCTATGGGCCATGCAATGGGCTGCCAACTGAATGTTCCCCAGCTCCCACAATTTCCAATTCAGTTTCTTTTGTTCTGGTAGGTACAGGGTTAGGGTACCAATGACAGAAGAGAGGATTATGCACCAACTGTGAAACCAAGCCTTCTTGAATGTGTACCTTTTATCTTTGCTTCTTCATCTTCTTAAATGCTGCAAACTTCATGGTGGTTACTATGAAATAAATATTCAACAAGTGCAATAGAAAGTTTGTTTAAATCCTTTTCCAGGAGAAAACAATGGACACAATGTATTGTAATTCAACTATAAAGCTTTAAGGACAAAGTTTCAAACCCATGGTGTGAGATTAGTAAAAGCCAGCTGTCAAAGAGCATGTTAATAATAAATGAAACCACAAAAGTTTTACGAGGACCACTATTTAGTGGATATTGCCATACACTGTCTAAAATGGAAAGGTCCCCTAAAACAATGCATATTCATAAGAGACAATCATTTAGATTGTTAAATTACAGATGCTCCCACTAATTTAGTGTGAGAATAAATTTGTATTGAAAATAAGACCTAGTCTTGTTTAAATAATGTGGTGAGTATATGCAACTTTTTCTTTAAAAAGGTATTAAAAACGATCATTTTTAAATGCTAGAAATTAGAAAAATCTAGTCAAATATCATTTTGGCACCATTTTACTCTTAATTTTCAACTGTCATTAAAATATTACATGGGTTCTTGAAGAGTCATCTATTAATAACCCTCCTTCCAATGTACACACACAATCAAGTATGCAATAAAGGGATTTGCAGAAAGTTGGTTTAGAGGCTTTCTAAGATCACTTCCAAGGTTAAACCACTATCATTTTTTTAAGAAACAGTACTTTCCTTAACTTTTTAAAGGTAAGATCAGAAGGAAGTACATGATCAATAGGACACATATGTAAATTTAATGTACCTTTAATATTATAATGCACAAAAACAAATAAGTAATTAACCTTAGACATGTACGAATACAGACTCTCAAAGGTGAGATATAAGCATTAAAGTGCTTATACATTGATTCTAATAACTGGAGGAAGTTTCAACAGCTAAAGAAAGGTATGGCTTGGTAAAAAGAAAGGAGAAAAGCACCCACATTCAAAGGATTAACCTGTGGCACTACATTGAAAATGATTTACCAGTATGGAAAAAACTATATGTGAAATATCTCCTATTCTTATACTGATCAGCAATCTGCATAATTACATTCTCAAAAAAATTGTTCTTGAGTCCACAATCTAAAAGTATCCTATGTTGAATTGTACACCTGAAACTTACTGGATTTCACTAACAAATGTCACCATAATAAAAATTAAATATTTTTTTTAAAATATCCTATAACATATATGGGAAAAATGTGATTGTTTTAAATAGAATGTAATACAGAAAAAAATGATTCCTATATACTTGAACTTTACAGAAGAAAGCCATCTAAAGTATACGAGAAAAGGATATCACTTCCACTGAAAAAAAAAAAAAACAAAAAACAAAAAACAAAAAACACAAATTCATCCAAGGTTAAACAGTACAGCCGGCTGAGCCAATACTTGCCCAATTTTTTCCAATAAATTTTCCAAATGCCACTTAACCCTCGAAGAAAATGAAGAAACAAATAGCATTATTCTAACAAGATACCTATTTATGCTTCTTTTTGGGTATTATTTCCAGAATTTTTGATTCTACAAAACTATTAGAACATATTAAAGAACAAAAATATAATAGAAAAAATAGAACCAATTTATGAAATTAGAAACTAAGTATTTTGTGCAAAGTATTTTAAAAACACTTGTCAGTTTAATTTCTGCATGGTATATTACTCTCAAAGCATGCAATGTCAGTGTTTCAACTAAATTTTATGCTAGATCTGCTCAGTGCATTTTTTGGTACCAAGCAACCAAGATATGTATCAAATATTATATTTAACTATCTCTAACAGCAACAATAAAATCAAGCTCTTCTAAACTCAACCATAGAAGCAACTTGTTAACTCTCATCTTTTCAAGAATCAAGTGACAAAAGTATGACAAAAAAAAAAGGACCACAATTCTTAGCAGTTAAGAGATTTTTGTTAGAGTTGTCTGAAAACTGAAAAAACAGAAAATGCATTGGTGTAAGAAATAAAACGAATTAAATATCACCAATGAGATATAAACCAAGAAATGAAAATACATAACAGATAATTTGAAATAAAAAAAAATTTAAACCACAAGTTTCGACATGCATTTTTAAGAGGTCATTTCCTAAAAAACTACTTAATTCTTGAAAAGGACAGACTTATTTGGAATCACTTCCTCAAACTATCATTGCCATTCTTCTGGTATGAACACTAATGAAGAACCACTTGACACCGCTATAGAATGCTGCATATTTCATCAAGTCAGCTACTAATAAAATTTAAATCTTATGTCCTAAAAGTTATATTATGTGTACTTATCGAAGTATAAATAATTATATTTAAAGTTACTGACGTGTCTCATTAAAATGTTGATTTTTAATAGCTTTCTTCTTTCTCAAAAGAATTTTTCCAGAACTAAACCAAAAGGCCATACAGAATGGTTCATCTTCAGTAATAGTCCTTTCCTGAAAATTTACAATTTTCATGTAGAAAAAAATTTTTAAGAAGTCAACAACTATTTAGTCAAAATATTAACAAATATACAGTCAGTTACTACATATAGTTTTTTTTTAAAAAAAAGACAATCTCATCTCCAATTTCAAGGAGCTTATAAGACTAAACTGAAGCCCTGAAATCTATAACAAATTATCAACAGATTACTAAGAAATAATAAAATACATGAAGAATTTTATTCTATCAGAATAAAATACATGAAGAATTTTATTCTATCAGAATAAAATACTGATAGAATTTTAGGAAGTAATGTGGTAGAATTCTTAAAGAATGTTTGACAAAAAAATAATATTTGGCTGAGCTTGAAGGTAATTAACACACTGCAAAATTAAAGAAAATTAGGTGTAAATGTACAAATTAAGAAAAAATAAAAATACAGACTAATAATTAAAAAAATCTTTGAAGTTAACCAAGACAGATTTCTGAAATGATAAGAATATTTTAGCAGGAGCAATCCTGCAAGAGCATTCCTGGATCGCAGATGGGATATATGAAAAGTCAACCTTTGGAAATAATGACTGAATTCAATGGAATACACAATTTATCTTTACCTTTTGTACTATTTTCAATTAGGTTCTTCACTCATGAGCTTAAAACAACTGTAATTTATGGAATTTGTAACATATTACATAATGGAACTGCCTATAATTATATATGATATATAATACTTATTAATATTTCAATAGAAAGAGGTACATACATATGTCCTACAACAAGTTAAAACACATGAAATATCAAACTACTTAAAATTTATCTTTAAAATTTATAGTCAGTGTTAAACTTGTCAAAATACATGAAAATATATTTTGATTCTCCATTCAAAAAATCTACAAATCACAGCTTACCTAATTCTACCATATTCTCAGAGGAGTCAAATTGAAAAGCTATCATAACACAATGCAAATAATATAATCTACAGGCATTCATATGTGTTTTTAAACAACAATGAATATAAATATGTCTTCCTCTTTATTTTATCAAAGATATATTCAATAAGAGAAAAATAAAAGATAAGAATAATCACTCCAACAATTCAATTAGAAGGCCTCTGATTTATAACTATTTTTCTTTGGATTACAAATTCTCAATGTATTCATTTACGTATTATATTAAAGTGAATGATAAACACCTACATTTTATGCTTAAATCAAAAACAATCAATGAAAACCTAGTAATGGACACTACAAATTTTCCACCCAAGAAAACTCCTGAAGTAACCGACTATATCATATTTTAGAAACCAAAAATAGTGAAGTACAACACCCATTAAAGAAAAATACTATATTGATCTTTTCTGCAACCTAAATTTGAAGTGGCTATACAAAATAAGATGCAACAGAAGAGTTAAAAAAAAGTAAACATCAAAGTAGTATGGACTTCACCTGGCTTTTTAACTTCTCAGCTACTAAAAACCAGAAGGTGCAATCCAAGGAAGAAAATTTACCCTAACACTCTCACAAGTGACTATTCATCCTTCTAGTGATCAAAAGGCAGCTTCATGTCAGACCTTTAACAAGAACTTCAATAAAGACAGCAAAGGAAACCAACCTAAGTAATATGATCAAGCAAAATCTGCAGAAGGAATAGGAACAGCACTCACCAACACAGGCTCCCTAGCCAGGAGCATAACCTGCACAGCTTTTATCTGAAGAGAGGGTCACCTGGTGAAAGCCCAAATAGCATAGCACTTTCATGATTATGCATCTTTTTAATAATAACGATGAGAAAATGCAGAAAAGTAGCATCCTATCACTGAAAACCAGATTTAACCACTGTTTATAAATGACATTCAGAAAGGTAAATCTTAAAAATAAAACAACTACTTCTTCTCTTGGGCCTATCCACTAAAATAATGAATGGAGTAAGTCTTGGATATCCTGGAAATCCTAGCATCTCATTACTGTGCGTAAAGAAAAACAAACCAAAACTTCTCCCTAGATCCAAATAATACATCTCACTTGTTGACTGACAGTCTAGAAAGGTAGCTGAAGAATATGGGCTCATAAATGACAGGCTTAATGTACTCACAGCATCCTACTGCCAAATAATCTTATAAAATTTCTATTTGCTAAGTCTAATGACTGGGCTCTTTATCTCAACCCACTATCTCCTATTGCCAGCACTGAGCAGAAAGCCAGAGACAGCTCCTTCCCACTTACATCTGAAGGATAATTTGATTATCTCTTTCCAATTTTTTTTAACATGCAAAAGAGAGTAAATAAAATTACATCTTCTTAGGACTTAAATTATAGAATATGTAAGTTGAAAATAATACCAGCAAAAAAATTCCAACACCAAGAATAACTTATTAACCATGAATTTTAAGTTGAATACTTTTAGTACTCTAGAATTTGATTCAGAAAAATAATTAAGAATATGTTAATATTATTTGGAGTCTCCTACTTTTAACTATGTTAAATTCTGCATTATTAACATTGGATTATTTAAGAGTTTTTAAAACTAGGCTAGCTTCCTCCTAAGATCCTGTTTGCATTTGAGAATCTCCTATCATCAACTGATGGGTCCTAAAATTACTAAATTTTAATATTACTAAACTAATATAATTAGGCAGGCAAATATGCTAGGTAAAACAATTAATGCATTCCAGAGAAAAATTACTTGGATATCACCCAAGTCACTGACTGCCATACCACACTGATACACAGAGGAAATATATACATACACACATGCACACACACGCACATCCACACTCACTCTTTATGATTTTCTACGCCTTTCAAATGATGGAATACAATGCATTAATGTTTTTATCAAGGTACCTGGTAGGTAAAAATGATACCCATAGAAGAAAGATACCAAGAGATTAAAAAGAGAGTGAGAGGTCAAGCTCTAGCAAAAAAATACAAATGAGTATAAACATATTCACTCCAGATTGGGATAGCTGCCCAATAACATTTTAACATTTGTGCAATGTTATTTGTCTGCCAAATAATTTTTGTCTTTAATTAAAGTGGGTCTTTCAAAAATAACTTCAATAAAATAAAACCAATTTTATTAATGGTAAGGAAGTACAAGTCAATGTAATTCTAATGAAAAGAACAGAAATTATATTCAGTTTATCAGAGTTCATGATGCTAAAAACAACTGCCCCAAGAAGTACTCCTTGAGTATTGTCTGGATAAATGGAATTTATAAAGAATGGCATCATTAATATAGTAACTAGATCAAAAAATAAACTTATTAGAAAATAAGTCAGAAAACTATTGACTCTGCATCTTTAAGCTATTTTTCAAACTTTTATTTATATACTCAGATCCATCTTCTTTTCAAAGCATGTTCCCCAAATGCTGGAAGAAATACATTTTTAAAAGCATGTTCAGTTCAGTAGTAACCCATTTGTCACTAAACTAATATTTCCTGAATATTTATTATGTGCCAACATGAGGGCAGACGGAATAAAAAGGTAACTAAATACCTTCCTGTCCTCAAGAGTTGACAATCTGCAAGATATACCAGTGAATCACAATCTCAATTACTCACGGATAACAAACCCAAATTACATACTGATATATACTTTGTGAAACCAGATGACATCAGATGTAAATTATATGTAACTATAAACTAAACAATACTATATTGTTGATGGTATCCATGTCAAAGTATTTTTTCTTTTAATTTTTAAGGCATTTTAGACCATCACAGTAGTTGCCTCTACAAGGAGACAGGAGGATGACATAATATATAACAACAGAGATAAAGTTTATTTGCTTTATTTATTCAAGAAAAAGCAGCAAATTTAAAAAATGTTAATAATTGTCTATGTCTGGGTAATGGGCATATAGGTGTTATTACTCTAATGTTCTGTATTTTTCCCAATTTCTCAAAATTTTAAAAATAATTTGAAAACCCAAAAATATGATCACATTTCACATTTGCTGAAATCCCATGCTATAATCCCTATTATCTAGAGACATCCAAATTCCTTAGCATAAGGCTCAAGAAACTTAACCTGGCCCTGACCTTCTTTTACACACCCAAACATGAACACTTCCCCTACCCACCCTGACTATAAAGCTAATCTTACTTTAACGCCCATAATTTATTAAACATTCCACATATTTTCCTGATGCCCTGGCTTTATTAATACTGTTTCTCTCAACTGTAATCACTTTCCCCTAAAAAATGTTTGCTTGCATCATAATCATCATATCAGTATATATCATTCAAGATCTAGTTCAAATGTCCCCTACTATTTATAAGATTTCTTGATTCCTCCTCCCTTACATCTCATACAAGTAACTATTTTTATCATTGGCATGTCCATAACACTTAGGCCTACATCAAAATCTCCTTCTCTTAGGCAGTATGATTTTTTTTTTTTTTTTTAATTCCTAAACACCTCTCAAGTGCCTGGCACACAGTAGGTATTCAAATGTTAACTAAATTGAATGAACATTTGAATAGTGTTAAGGAACAAAGTAGAAAGTTATCAGTTCATTAACCCATTAAAAGTTCTGTTAAATCTGCTGGACAAAAATGAAATGGTACCAGCTTCTGAATACCAATTTCACAAAAAATATGAAATACTATGATTTTGCAAAGTAAAAAATTTTGCATAAAGAGTGCAAGTCTACTATTAAATTTAATTACATTCATATTTGTACAGAATTAAAGTCAACATTAAATAACATCGTAAAGATAGTTTTCTTCTTTGATAATTTTACTAATTTTCCTAAAAAAGATTTTACTTTATTTCCATTGGTATTTACAGCTTCCCCTGAAATCAGTTATTATCCTAGCAAAAAGATCTGCTCATGCTAATAATTAACTTCTTCCCTTGATGTCTCATACTACCTGTCAGTGTTTTAAAGGGGCATAATGCCTTTTGGAAATTACTGCTTGGTTCAAAGGCAGATGGATTAGCTCCATCTGTGATGCATCCATTAAATCAAAAGGGCTTGAGGACAAAGGTTTGGAAATCTAACAAATCTGGGATAGAATCTTGACTTTGACACTTATTTGTTGTTACTTAACCTCTCTGGGCCTTAAATTCCTCATCCGTAAAATGGAATAAAAGTAAGCTACCTTTATGGTAGTTGTGAGGATTAGCTTTGTAGAACTGCATAGTGCCTGGTACATTATAAATACTCAATAAAAGGCAACCATTATTAAATATTTTTAAATATGAACAAATTACTGAAAAATCCTGAAATACAGTATACAATAATAAAATGAAGCTCAGTATCTTTAGGTCCCCTTCTTTAGAATGCCACTTTCATGCAATGCTGTTTACTAGAAACTATCACTCTGAGTGTAAGTAAATGCCTCATTCATTTAAGAGGGGAAAGGAGCAAGGAAGGTGAATATATTCCCTGGGTGGTTTTGGAGGCTGAAGCGAAAACGAAATCCCTCACAAATGCAAATTATTTATCTCTGGGATTACAAGTAAACTCATTTCACACAAGGAGTAATTGAGAAATAAGATATTAGGAGTATAGTGCGAGAACTGAGGGGAGGGGAAGACCAAATCTTTTAACTTATGAACTCTAAATTGAAAAGCAAAAGAGTGAGGAAACACAAGCCTTCATAAAATACTAAATTAGCTACTGCTATTTAAGTTCTGATGCAACTGTTTACCTTACATACCCCAGTTGATAATAATGGCTACCAGTCTATTCACTTAGCTATTGCAACAGCTCCAAATCACAGAAAGCAGCAAAAAAGAAAAAAAAGAAAAGAGAGAAGAAAAAAAGAACAAAAAGAAAAAAGAAAAACTGAATAGCTAATGGGTGAAATAAGAGCGCAGTAAGTGATACTGGGCACTGACACAGCCCAAGTCAAACTGGTAGACTTCAAAAAGGAAACTATGATAGAGGAAGAAAAGTACTCTTTATTGAAGACTTCCTTTGTTTGAGACCATGAAGATACATTTGGAACTTTACCTCTTAATTTCATTTAGTCTGATCCTCATAAGACCATAACTGAAATAGTATTATATCCGTTCTGCAAACAAGGAAATTAAAGCACAAAAATTAAGATAACTAACCCAAATCACATGAAAAAGAAACTCTTAAGATCAAGGTATGAACTGAGTTTAGTTCAACTCAAACATGGCATTTCCCTCAAATGCTTTGCAGTCTGGAAGAAGGAAGCCTGAAGGTGAATTTAGATCCTACCTTATCTAAAGGTAGTGCAAGCCTCCAAAGGACAATAAAATTAAAAACAATAAAAATCGATATTACAAATAATATTACAGCAGCAGCCAAAGGACTCTAGAAGATGTCAAAGAATTACAACACTAGTAAAATAACAATTCATCAGGAGGTGGAAATAAAAGATCACATTAACTTTCAGGAAATCAAGTTTTAACCAGGAAACATTTATCATTTCTCTAAAACTTTTTAAAATGTATTCATAATACATCACCACTTTCTTGATAATTCAGAAATCTATACTAGTTCACAACTCAATTCTACAAAGTAGAAGATATTACAAAAATAGACCAAATACATATAACACATACAGATCTATATCAAATATGATTATCATAGGACTTAGCACAGAAGCTATTTTCATAATAAATCATAAAATCCTAGTACTTTAAAACAAATTGGATAACAAATGACAGATAATCTGACTTCATCATTTTACAACTGAAGAAAAAGCTACCCAAAGAGCTTCTCTGTCTAAAAGTAGAGAAGCCGAATCTGAATCAGAGAAAGTAAAGCAGCAAAGAGCATATACTTAATGAGGTTTCTAGATCATCAATAACTATACACACAAACTAAATATTCCTTTAAATAACTTTAGAGCAAGTATTAAACAGAAGTGATACGAAAGCTAGAAGCTTCTAGCGAAGCTTCTAGAAGCAGGGAGCAGGGAGACAGTGGTATACAATATGCTAGACCCTCACTAAAGTTGTATTCTTCAGATCTACATGAGAATTTTATAGCAAATGCAAAATACATCCATGTAGGTGCAAGGCACCTGTCTAACTCAAAAATGACTAAAACAGAAACTCATTCTCTTTGGGGAAGATGTTAATGTAAATCTTCAATCTTCACTTCACCATAACGCATTTGAGTCTTAAAATGTCAAGTCACTGTCCTCAATTTCTACCTGGATAAAAGTTTTCCCTCTAGTAAACACAGGAATCCTTCCCCTATTCTAAAATTTATCTTATTTAAATCAGTGCCACAAAAAAAAAGAATGTCTATCTTACTACTTTGTATAAAATAGCAAGTTCATCTTTTAACATTCTAGATGCAACTAATATTCCAAATTATTTTAATATAAATTTTATCATTTAAACCACCTAAAGAACAAAAACTAAAAATAAACCATACTGTCTGCAAAAACTATGTACAAGCATTTTATCTTTTATATCAAAAACACAAAGGCTGTCACTAAAATATATAAAGACAATGCTGCCATCTAAAGGCCAAGATGTAATATGAAAAAAAGTATACTCAGTCAAATACTGCCATATATAAAAACCAATTTGATATTTTGAAGTTGGCAAAGTTTATATTTATTAATAATAAAAAAAAA